>OZ012735.1:604924796-605374796 GCA_963859935.3 Lathyrus sativus
TTTATTGCGTTGTGGCAACCATTTCTGTTACCTGACCTCATTGTCTTTAACATCTACAATTCTTAACAATAGTAGCGTCCAAAGCGACACGATCCATAGTTCATCGCAAAGCTACCACCACACCTTATGTCAGATCATATCTGATTTAACCTGTCGATCGGAATAGGTAGGTGACCGATAGCACGTTAGTGGACTTGAAGGGTTAGTGAAGAAAAGAGGGGGTACCTGCAAACAATCTGATGCCTAAGTTTGTTCATGTGAAGAGGTGAATAAGAAAGCGTAAGAACAAAATACCTGACCCTCTTACAGAGGAGGATTTTTAAATTGAGACCCCTGCGTTGGGCCAATGGTCTCTGTTGTGGGCTGAGTGTTCAACCCACAATGGATGGCTGCCAGGATTCCTACGTGGGAGCAGGGATGAGAAACTCATGCTCGTCGTTCTAGGTCAACTGCTCTTCACTCCCCGATTAGTGGATGGACTTGCCCGTTGCGAAGGACAAAATGGTTCCACGAGGCATGCATGTCAGTTGGTGACGTATTCTCGGATGAGGAGTACGTGGAGAACCTCCTTTCTACTGGCCCTAATGGGTTGGGCCAATATTCTTGGTTGTCCTCGACCAATAACTGGATTGGGTTGTGATCGACGCTAGGTCTGCCACAGGCCTAGTCTAGAACAGGAGCCCCCAAGCTGTTACCCTCAAGTATGGGATCAACGACTTAGAGTCATTTCGTGTGTCGAGGAGGGAAAATTGACTCTGCGCGAGGAGAGCCTTCTTTTAGGGTCTGCGACTGTGAGTTTGCGCCATTGTGGATGTTGTTTGCGAGATCGCGCCAGTAGGGATAACCCTTTGCTTGTAACTCGTGAAATTTCACTTTTGAGAAAGATGTGCTGCGTAGAGACTGTGGCGGGAGCTTAGCACGTGCTTGCGTTTCTTCTCACTCGCATGTGGGACCTGGCTTTAGCACTCTCACGTCAACCTCATACACTATGTTGTGGTCTTGCATGTCGACGTAAGCTTTACGCTTTTTCTTACCATTAATAGTTCTGGCCCTATCCCTTAGGTATTGAGTATCTAACTTCTTCTTAATGGAATATTCTAACCCACCAGCAACCATTTTAACAAGCTCATTATAGCGCGATTTTCGTGAACCGCCATTGGTTGCCACATGTCAACTTTTATATTTATCCTATGAAGATTTAAACGAAGGGGAAAAATATAAATAAACCCTGCAAGAATGCAAATTTTAAAAAGACAAAATGCAAATTAAGAGAACTGAAATCGGGGGTTGATTATACTAAGAGAAGCTATTAACACCCTAAGCATTCGTAGTACTCTACGGGAACCTCTTGTATATATCTGTGCTATTATTAATTGGAAAAAGAGTTTTATTGCTTTTGAGAGATGAAGAAAGTGAGAAATTTTTTTGTTGTTTTTGTAATATATATATATATATATATATATATATATATATATATATATATATATATATATATATATATATATATATATATATATATATATATATATATATATATATATATATATATATATATATATATATATATATATATATATATATATATATGGTAAAAGGAATTTGTAAAAGAGGATGAAAAAGAAGAAAAATAAAGAGTACTCGCCAAGAGTTGAGTCCTCGTGCCTATGTATTCTCAAAAGATAAACCAGAGCAGTCATAGTTCAGAAATATGAGAAAAGTTAGAAGGAAATTTGTAAGGATTGATTGAAAAAGAGTTAAGAGATTTGAGTGAAGAGTTGAAAGATTTGTAAAGGGATATGCTTTTAAGAAACCTAAGGGTCCTTGTATAAACTAAAGGTGAAAAGGGTTTAAAAGGGGTTTCACCGAGAAACCTTCCTCTCTTCGTTGAGGTGTTCTAAGGTTGAACCAAAGGGATAGTGCTATGACTAGCTTGGGTAAAACCCAAGAGGAGGATGTGGATATGAATGTAAATATTAGTATCCGGAAAAGCATCCGAAAAGAAATGAAGATGTGAATATCTGGGAAAACGTCGGAAGAGAAAAGAAGTAAAAAAAATGAATATCCAGAAAAACATTGGATGGAAAGAGAGAATATTCGGGAAAGCGTCGGAAAGAGAAAAAAAAAGGTTGGAAATGTCCAGGAAAACGTCGGATGTAAAGGAACGATAAAAAGGTTGCAATATCTAGGAAAACATTAGATTGAAAGAAAATGTAGGAATATCCGGGAAAGCGTCGGAAATATAAAGAAAAAGGTTGCTCGCTAAGATCTCACGATCTTATAACTACATATTCTCAACGAGATCTTGAGAAATCAGAGTGGTCATAGTTTACCCTAAGGGGTACGAACTACATAAAGTAAAGTTTTAATCGCACGGTGGCGAGAGAAAATGTTTGATAAACGGGGAAATCTAACATAATGTTGTCATGCAAAGATGGATCAAAAGTTGAGTTTTGAAGGGAAATTCTACCCCAATATTATCATGCTTGGATAAATATCCTAATGTCTATCTTACTTCAAACCTAATAAAAAATTAAGTTTGAACTAAGAGATCCTAAGGGAACATGCATATGTGGCAAAGCATCACGAAATAAATAAACATGCACGGCAAAGCATCGTGAAATCAGAGATATGCATACATGGAAAAACATCATGTAAGTAAAATACACATGGAAGAACATTGTGTCATAAATAAACATCCATGGAAAAACATTGTAGTAATTGAAAACATACATGGAAGAACATTGTGGTAATTGGAAACATGCACGGAAGAACATCGTGGTAAAAAGAATCATACATGGAAAAAATATCATGTAATGAAAACATACACGGAAGAATACCGTGGTAATTGAAAACATACACGAAAGAATATCGTGTTAAAAACATTTAATCGAGGAAAAACATCAAGATTAACCAATAAGCATGACATCACAAAGATTAAAATTCAACAAAATAATAAGTTGAAATCAAAAAAATAAAAACGTGTAAGATAAATTCAATAAAGAAATTAACATGTATATGAAGTTAATTGATTATGAAATTAATAATCAACAAACTAATTTTAAAAGAAATTAACATCTTAAAATATTTTACTCATTTTAGTAATTAAACAAATTTAACTAAATTAAATTTAAAAAATCATAAGAAATTGAAATAGAAATAAAAAAACATAAATTAAATGGGTCATGCTAGTATTGTGAAAATAAAGAGAGAGATTAGAAAAAAAAAATGGACATACTAAACTAAGCCCACCAAACAAAACCTAATTTCTCATAATACAAATAATAATATATATAAAAATATAAAATAAAATAAAAATAAAAAAAAAATAAAAATAAATATATATATATATAAATATATAATTAAATAAAAGTATAAAATTAAATAAAAGATAAATTAAGAAGAGAGAGAGAGAGAGAGAGAGAGAGAGAGAGAGAGAGAGAGAGAGAGAGAGAGAGAGAGAGAGAGAGAGAGAGAGAGAGAGAGAGAGAACCTTAGTATTATGGTATGAAGTATGCTACATTTCTTGTAGAAGAAAATGTGAGAAAACAAGTTTAGTGAAATTGTTTTGGTGTAATTAGAAGTGAAATATGAGTGCTATTTATAGGAAAACATAGTTTGGGAGTGAAGAAAATGATGTAAGGACAATTACATAAGCCCATGACATAAGTTTGAATATGAAAGCACATGTTCTTTGAAAATTGAATAAAACAAGCTTGAATTGTTGAATGTAGAATGAAGAAAATTGAAAGTTGAATATTGAAATGAAGAAAGTTTGCATTGATTAATTTTGTAGTATATGTAGTAGTGTAAAATAATAAAAACAAGTTTATATTATATATAAATAATTTTCAAATAATATCATAAATAAATTAAATATAATAAAGAAACTAATAAAAATTAAGTTTATTATAAACTTGATTAATAAAAAATAAAATTAATTAAAATCGGAACCGGTAAAAAAAAACTATAAAAACTGTCCATATCAAGGTGTCCGAAAAAATAAAATGAACACACCAAAACGATCAGCAAAAAATATACGTATTGAAAAAATACAGCGTTTTGTCAAATTTTGAAATTGATTTTACCCGGTGAAAAGGCTCAGACGAGTCAGAAAAGCGACAGAAAAATAGCTGAAAAAATAAAATAAGCACACCAAGTTAAAGTACGCGAAAAATAGATTAAGAATTGACATCTGCAAATTGGATTTAAAAAACTGCCCGAACACCGACTTTTTTTTGCACAGTTGACTTTCAATTTGACCAAAACACTTGAAAATTTAACTCGTTATTTTCGCCTGATAATTCAAACAATATGCATGATAAAAAATATATAATATGATATGCAAATGATGTAACGTGAAAATGCAGTCAGATGACCGAAAATAATTAAAATGAGGGGGGGGGGGTCAAAATTTAGGGTATGACACTCATGTTCAGGCATCTAGGTAAAGTAACTTATTTTTAACAACATGAATCTGTTTAAGTAATCATTAATTGATTCAACAAACTTTCGCTTGACACTTGACAACTTCAAACTAATCTTAGATTGCCCCATATAGAACTGTTCATGGAACAATCTCTCTAAGTGTGTCCAGTTATGGATCGAATGAGGAGATAAGGTAGTAAACCATGTGAAAGCATTATTTTTAAGAGAATTAGGGAAATATCTCATTTTTAAATTCTCATTATTTGCAATATCACCTATTTCAATTAGCTAACGAACTATGTGTTCGATAGTTGACTCATTGGTGTCGCCAGTAAATTTTGTAAACTTAGGGACTTCCTATCCCCTTGACAGATCGGTCTACAACAAATATTTTAATAAAGAGGATGTACAATTTGGCCTTTGCAAGCCAATATTAACCCCATTTTGCACCATTATCCTTTTGACAATGGTTGTCAGATTATTTTCTGCAAACATATTCCCCTGTCGAACCTGATGGACAACTGTTTCTCTCGAAAAAAGAAAAACAACCGTTGGTCTTCCAAATCTAACTTTGGTGACTCACAGGATTGATCAGATTGATCCTAGGAAATGTGCTTAAGATTAGCGTTTGAAATCTATCTAAGTTACACACTTCGACAATATTGTGGTAAAAGGTTTTAATAATAAAATTGCTTATTCGACTGAAGAAAAATAGAAGATAGAACTTTAGAAAGAAAGGGGTGGAAGTCTTAGAAAAGAAATGAGGTCAAAGATGCAGTAAAATGCATATAGCAAAAGAAAGTAAGGCTGCAAGAGAAGTAAAGAAAACTTTGTAAAGTTAAGAAAATAAAGTAAACTTCATTTAAAAGTAAAAATGGTGTGTTTATATCACGTACACTCTCCTTCATACTCTTTTCTCTACACTCAGATACTTTGAGTAAATTTAGGAGTGACTTGCACAAATAGTAAATTACAACACACTGAATTCCATTTCTAAGACTCCTATTTATAATAGTAAAAATAACTAACAATAACTTCCTAAGGCCATCATCTTCCGACAAGTGTCACAATGCATGAAGTCTTTTGTCCAATGAATGCCACTTGTTCCTCTTAGCCACAAGAAAGTATAACTACTCCCTCAATTATTTGAATTTCAAATACTTAATTTAAAATCTCTGACCAGCATCTCGGTCAAAGGCCAACCTCTTCAAAGTTCAGAATTTTCTCTAAGTTCCTCAACATTTGGCTTCCCCCTTCGATGGTCTCAAGCCTCTCGAAAGACCTTTTTACCTATAAAAGACTTTAATATTTTATTTAAATATTTTAATCCATATGAGGTATCGAATTTGTGAGCCAACAAATTGCCCCCCAAAAGTATCTTTTTCGATTTTTATATAGAAAAAGAAACATTTTTGACAGCGTCTAATTCGACACCGTCGTTTTGATTTTCACAATACGCTAGTGTGGTTCGATCAACTATGCCTGGGAAGATGAAAGAAAGACAAAGACCAAGGATAAAAAAAACAGGAAACTATTCCGCTATCCCCGTGCACATCTCTGACGTCATGGGTCATTATGGTAGATTTCTTGGAACTCACCAAAAAATCAAAAAACCATCATCATCCCTTTTAGAGCCTAGGACAATCATGGTCATAGCAACCGGCACCGCCCCATTTCCTCACCTTGGGATAAACACGTGGCTCACTATCTCTAGCCACTAATGATGAAAAGCTTTTGATCTCCAAAACATCCTATAAATAATCTTTCAGAAATCACATCTAACTTTTCCACTCTTTTAGCAAATATTCTCGTATATCATGTTCCAGGAAACTCTTAAAAAAAGAGACCCATTTCTTCCATCATCTCATCAATGGTGTCTTCTATGACTAATAATCAAACCCCAAAGAAGAAAGTAAAAACCAAAGGGAAACATGCTGCACCACTCCTTCCTCCTGTCGCCACATTAAGTGGACCCGAAGTAGTAAAGAATCTACAGTTCATCCCAGAACCCTTGTTAGAGGAGAAGAGGCACATCTACGAATCCCAGGTAATAATTCATGTTACTGTTGCAGGTAAACCTTTGGCTATGTCTGGTCCGTTGTCTCCGCTGGGTCTCAACTATTCCAACCTAAGTGACTTCTTCCCTTCCTACCATAAGACCAAACCCTTAGGGCAAAAGGATTCTAGCAAAGTCCTTCTAGAAGGTCCTGATAGTCTAGTACTCCATAGCGTAGACCTAAAATACCTCAGTGATAGAGCTAGGTTGTTCAGAGCTACTCCCTACTTCAAAGTTTCAGACCTTTACTTAAATTGGCTGACATAGATGGAAAAAGTCAAAGCTAACGATTGGAAAGAAACTGGAATCTATGAGTTGATCATGATATCGAAGGTAGGCCCGTCTTACTGCCCCTTATGCTAGCTTCCTCATTGTAATTCTAGGATAGTATCTTAGCCATGTGGTTGTCCCGCTGTGTTTTTTGCACAAAATCTTTGCATGTGGCGCGGAAGTATCTTACCCTGGCGAATCAACTACACCTGAAACGAGGCATCTGTTTAAGCGAGATGATCCTAGCCAGCCTTTACGAAGCTTTAAGCGAATGAGCTGGTGGGCTAAAAGACAAGGAAAGCCATGGGAATCTGTTACTATCATGCCCTTTATGGTTACTCCAACTGTGGCTCAACACCACTTTTGAAAGCAGCCTCCCAAACAAAGGAGACGTCGATGAAGAATCACCCTCAGTCGTTGAAAGACAAGTCGAATAGCCTCTCTTAGTTCAACTCACCCCAAGCGAAGAAGGGCATACGCTCAAAGCCAAACTCTCAGGTTTCATTCACATGTTCACCAAACGTTATGAATTTACTCCATGGATGGCTCCATTTGCTGAGAGGAAGTACGGTCCTGAATGGTTCACCAGACCCTTCCCTTCATTGCTCAAGAAACAAGAAGAAGAGCCGAAACTGGTCAGGGGCGATTTCTGACACCTCGATTATTAATCCACAAACTCAACCTTCTTAAAGACCAAGCCTCTTTTGTAGCCTACCAACCCAACCTAGTATCATGGTAATTTGGGTTGATACAAACTTTTCCCAAATGTTTATATGACAAGAAGGCCCACGTTATACTTCCCCTTACTGCTTTCAATCCTATAGAATGCTCGACACACTTGGCGCGCCACGCTCACAAATCCCTCTTGACACCCATTCATTTCGAACCCTCTCACTTCTGCTCCCAAGAGTTCCACGACTGGTGGTCCAGACACTATGCTTCAGAGTTTCTTGATGTTTCGAGCTTTACTCGCTTGATTGACTAAGCTTTCGTTGATGTGCAGGAGAAGATCAAGAAAGGTAAATCTACTCATATCAAAGAGATTCGAGCCTTCTAGAAGTACTTTGAAACTGCCTATCGACCCGATGATGTTAGTCAAACTATTCATGAGGCTGTTGTCACTTTGAAGGAAAAGTATTCTAAAAAGATGGAGAATTTGAAAATCCCTTCATATGTTCCCCGTGAGAAACGATATGAGGTAGCTTTTAATTTATTCCCCCTCAAAGATCCCTCGATTGTCAACTGCTGATTTTGGAGTGGTTCTTGCCCCTCCATTTCCAGATTGGTTCATCTGTGGAGACACCATAAAAATCCTTCGACAGCAGTCAAGATCGAAAGCACAACATGTGGTTCCGACTAAACATACGCTCGATACTTTCAAAGGGAACCTTCATGTTGGTATCGAAGATGTTCTCATCGAATCCGACATTCTTGAAGGTCATCTCCCTTTGATTTGGAATTTTTTAATTGAACTTTATTGTTACTGACTGGTAGCAACATGATCTGCTTTGCAGCTGCCCCTAAAAGGAGTGCTCATCCATCATGGACTGAAGGCAAAGACGAAGGCCATAAGGTAATTCTTTATAGGTTTTTATTTGCTTAACTCTCTTGGCTGCTTCTAACATTTCTCAATGCCTTAGGTAACACGCAAGCCACCTACACCTAAAAAGAAACTCAAAAGAGCCTCTGCCCAAATAGTTATTGACTCAGAAGATGATGATGAATCTCCTCCTGAAGATTTACAACTGAAGAAGAGGCAGAAAGTCAACCAAGGTATAAATGTTGTTGGTACCTCGTCTGCCCCTTCGAAGGTCGAAACTCCAAAACTAACCACTCCTCGTGATCATGTTAAGGCTCCTGTTGAGGGTGCCTCGATTCCAACTATTGTTCCTGTTGAGAGCGACAATTTGAGTCCTGCTGATGAAGGCACTAAGGTATATCTTATGTCCTAGTGCTTATCGAAGTTCCGTTTATACCTTGTCTTTGCCCCTCACATCTTCTCTTTTATCTAGGCTGGTGCTGGAGGTTCGAAACCTACCTCGACCATGTCTCCTTCTCTGGCCATCCTTTTGAATAGCCAAGGTGAGACCACTTATCATCCCACCTCATATTCGGGCTCTGGTATGAGTTCTCTTGGCGAAATTAATAAACTTGAATTTACCACAACTCCCTTTTCACCTACCAAAACAACTACCCAGCAGTCTCAAACTGATGGTCTGACCATGAAGAAGACAATGCCCCACATAATCTTGAGGTAGCAGATGAAGAAGACACTCCCGTGGAGGAAGGTGGGATCCTGGTTGACGCCAGTAACTCTTCTATGGACCAAACCAATGTTCCCGAGGATGCTGAGACAACAGGAGAAAAAGACGTCGTCAAGGATGAAACTATGCACCAATCAGAACTGAATAGTTCTAGTGATGAGGGTACTGGTGACAAAATGGAAGAAGACTAAGAAGATAACTACCAGAGTGAGGAAGAGAAACTTGAGGAACATCCAGTCGATGATCCTGCCCATGTCGATGTAACTATTACTGCGACCGCTGTTGCAACCAAGGAAAGCGAAACAATGCCCACCAAAGGTGAGGCAAGTCCCATTAATGCAGAACTCAATGCTTTGAAACTCTCAAATCCTCGAAAATATGTCAAGATTCTCCTAAGCAAATGAGGCAGTTCCTCTGGTAAGGCTCCCAACAATTCGACTTCTGAGGACCAAGCCTCTAGCAAACCAACAGAAAGCATTCTCGACAAAATCAAAGGAAAAATCTTTAGGGGGGATCTTTTCTCTATTTTACAAATGGACCAAGTCACCCATCTTTCTTTAAAGGCTCTTCTTCAACAAGTGGACCTCCATTCTGTCCCTTCTGAAGTTGCTAGTATCATTCTGGAAGTTGGTACTTTGATCGACCAAGTATTTGGAGACCTCCGACTGCTGCCCCAAATTGAGAAAGCTATCTCGACAAAGGCTGGTAGTGAGGATGATGCTTGGACTACTGCTGCTGAGTCTGAGAGTAAGATTGCAGAGCTGGAGGAGAAAAAGGAGAAATACAAACAAGAGATTGCCACTAATGAGAAGAACATCGCTGGTTGGGAGCGCAAAATCAAAAAGCTTCAAAATAGGATATCAAAAGCCAAGAAGAGAAATGCAGAATTATCTTCTTTTGATGACTCCAGTCTCTCAACTGAGCTTAATCATACTATCACCTTTGTTGAGGAGGCTCGACGTTTGGAGACAGAGGTTGCCAAATTGGAATCTTACAAGACCTTGTGCCAAAAGCTCCTCGAACTCCAAAAGTCAAGATATTTGAAGATGAAAGAGAATCTTCCTTTTTAGTTTAGTATAACCTTCTGTAATGCTTTACCTTTCTGTTGGCCCTTGAGCCATAGTTTTTTGATTTGATGTTTAATATACTGAGCCATTTTGGAATTACATTAATACCATTTGTGGCTTTACTTTATGTCTCAAACTATTTTGTTGATATTTTCACTTCTTGAAGCGCAGGTTTGTATTTTTTCAAATACTTACCATTCACTTTTAAGATTCTCCTATCTTCGTTTATTTCTTCTACTTCATACACTCCATTGAAGAAAACTTTCGTAACTTGGAATGGGCCTTCCCATTTTGGGGACCACTTACCTAAAGACCTAACCTTTCGATCCATAGGTAAGATCACCCTCCACACCGAATCTCTGACCAAAAAGGTCTTAGCCTTAACCTTCTTGTTATATGACTTTTCTACTCTTTTCTTTTGCCTTCTTAAAAGTTCCAAAGCCTTAAGTCTTTCCTCATCCAGATCCACCAACTCACCAAGCATCATGTCCCAATAAATTTCACAAGGGATTTCATGATGTCTCTGAATCCAAACTGACTGTATGTAGATCTCGACAGGTAGTACTGCATTGTGGCCAAAAGTTAGTCGATAAGGAGTGATATTGGTTGCTTCCTTGGGAGACGTTCAACATGCCCATAGGATCTGGTCCAACGTTTTATGCCAAGTTTTTGGTTTACTTCCCACTTGCTTTTTTATCAACCCAATCGCTACCTTATTTGTCGCCTCCACCTGACCATTCGCTTGGGCGTAATAAGGCATCGAGCTTAGGAGCTTGAACCCAACTTTTTTAGAAAACTCATGCATCTTTCGACCAGTGAACACCGCCCCTTGATCCGTTGTGATTGTTTTTGGAAGCCCAAACCTATAAATGATATACTTTTGAATGAAGTCGATGACATCCTCTTGATCTACTTTTGGTAAAGGTACCGCTTCGATCCATTTCGCAAAGTAATCAATTTCCACCAAGATATACTTTTGGTTTTTGAAAGACACTGGTCGAATCTCCCCAATTAGGTCCAAGGCCCATCCTCTGAAAGGCCAAGGTTTGATTATAGAGTGTAATTCGCTCGCTGGGACATGTTGTGTGCCAACATGGATTTGACACTCTTGGCATCCCTTGGCGAACTCGATGTAATCCTTTAACATAGTAGGTCAATACATGCCTTGACGGAATAGTAACCATTTCATCTTGTAACCTACTTGATGTGCCCCACACGTTCCACTATGGGCTGATGACAACGCCAGGTATGCCTCAGATTCGCTAAGGTACTTAAGTAGAACCCCCTCAGAGGTTTTTTTGAATAATTTGTTTCCTAGAAGAACATAGCTTAGTGCTTGATACTTAACTCTTTGTTCTGAAGACGCTGAAGGGTTTCGAAGGTATTCAACCAAAGGTTTTCTCCAATCTTTGTCCGTCAAACCCTCTACCGTAAAGATTTCGAAATTTTCTTCATCAGCATCGCCGAATTTTTTTGCTTCTAGGTCTGATGGTCGTAAGCCAACGGACACGACCTTGCCTCTAGCTTCAATTATTTCTTGCAAGTCTTTTTTCAAAACCCTATATCCATAGGCAATTTGTGCCAAGTCGTTTGCCACTTAATTTTTTAGTCGCGGTATATGTCGAATAGTTGACACCTCGAATTTTTTGAGTAACCTGTTGGCTATCACAAAGTACATAATGAGATTTTCTTTAACACATTTGTACTCCTTTGTTAGTTGTTTATAACCAACTTTGAATCTCCCATTATTTCGACTCGGGTTGCCCCTAATTCTAACAAAATTTCAAGTCCTGCTATCAAGGCCTCATATTCATCCTCATTATTAAAGCATAGCCCTTTGACTTTGTACTTAAATTTTGTTGGAATTTTATCAGGCGAAATAATCAACAGGCCTATGCCTGTTCCATTCTTATGAATGAAACCGTTAAAGTATAACTTCTAGGGTTCTAGCTCGACATAATTTAGAACATTTTCGTTTATGGCGTGGTCGACGATAAAATCTGCCACTATTTATCCTTTAACCACCTTCAGCGGCCTATATGTCAAAGAATACTCGGTTAATGCTAATGCCCACTTACCAATTCGACTATGCAAAATAGGCTTAGACAACATGTGTTTGATAACATCGATATGTGAAGAAACATACACATCAACTGGTTTTATATATTGCTTTAACTTTGTACAGGAGAAATACAAACAGAGACATAATTTTTCTATCACACTATATCTAGTTTCTGCATCATTCAAAACCCTACTGACGTAGTAAATAGCCCTTTTGACACCATTCTCATGCTCTTGAGCTAACATGCTCCCTAGAGTCTTGTCTAATGCTGCTATGTACAGCCTCATGCTCTTACTCCTGCACGATGGCGAAAGCACTAGAGGGTGGGTCAGATAGTCTTTGATTTTGTCAAAAGCCCCTTGCTGATCTCTCCCCCATTCGAACCCTTCTCTAGTGACTCGAAGTAATGGTGAGAAGGCCTGCGTTTTACCGCTTAGGTTTAATATGAATCTTCTCAAGAAGTTTATTTTTCCTAGTAGTGATTGCTGCTCCTTCTTGTTCGATGGTGCTTTCGCTTCCATGATGGCTTTGGTCTTATTTTGGTTGATTTCGATCCCTTTTTGTGGACCACAAAACCCAAGAAATCTCTCGCCTGCACAAAAAATGCACATTTTAGAGGATTCATCTTAAGACCATACTTCCTCATCCTTATAAAGGATTGTCGCAGATGGCCCACATGGTCCTTTCCTAATACAGATTTCACCATAATGTCATCGATATATATCTGCATGAAGGACTCTATATAATCATGAAAAATTGAATTTATTTCCGGTTGATATGTTGCCCAAGCATTTTTAGGCCAAAAGGCATCACTACCCATTCATAAGTGCCTAAGGCCCCAGGACAATGAAAGGTTGTTTTGGGAACATCATCTTCTGCAATGAAAATCTGATTATAACTAGAGTATCCATCCAACATCCTAAGGTACTCATGTCCTGCAACGGAATCGACTAGCATTTCTGCCACAGGCATTGAATACTCATCTTTATAAGTTGCTGAGTTTAGATCTCTAAAATCTATGCAAACTCTTAAAGACCCATTTTTCTTAATGACTGGAACAATGTTAGCCAGCCATTTGACATACCTGGTTGTACGGATGAACCTGCATCGAAGGAGTCTTTCGACTTCCTCCTTTATTTTTGAGAGAATTTCTGGGGTAAAACATCTTGGGTTTTGTTTGATTGGATTTTTCCCAGGCTTGATCAGTAGCTTGTGTTCGACCAATTCCCTCTTCAAACCAGGCATCCCATCATAATCCCAGGCGAAACAGTCTTTGAACTCTCGCAACAATTGAATAATTTCGACCTTGTGTTGAGGGCTTAGGTTGGCACTAATATATGTTGGCCTTTTAACCACCCCTTCCCCTAGATCAACTTCTTCCAATGGGTACTGCACTAGCATTTTGACGTTATTCGCCAGTGGGTCCTTTTCGAACCCCAGAGGCTCTTCATCATATATAGCGTCGAGCCTTTGGTATTCGTGTTGAATCTTGTCAGGTGGTTCTGGACCAAAGTCCTTGCCAGGACCTTCTTGACCGGATTCCAACTTGGCCTTTTCAGCCATCTGGTTACTGGCAGCCCCCAAGGTCATCTGTAATTTGGTTTCGGCCACATAGGACGAAATTCTTTGTAGTGCTTTGAATTCAGTCATTATCATTGAATTCGCTTCCCCAGCCTGTGGGGTCTACTGGGATTCCTCCAAGATATGAGAGTCTCTCCCCTGGCACCTCTTTGTCCCAACGGAAACCGTCAACGAGATGCAGATACAATGAACATAAAGTTTCTTCATCTGGGTCGAATTCGAAATCCGCTGGGGCACATGGGCCTATGGTGGTCAGATGTTTGTTGAAATGCCTCCGGTTGACGTGGTTTATGGGTGCTTTAAAGTACCCTTGGTCGGCTTCAATGTTTTCAACAATGATGTCTGGTTTCCAAATAGCAATTCGTTGGTGCATTGAAGAAGGTATTGCACCAATGCCATGAATCCACTCTCGTCCTAGCAATAGATTGTAATTGGCCTTCGTTTCCACTACCATGAAAATGGTGGGTCTTGTTATTGTTCTGACCGTTACGTCCACCTGTATAACTCCTATTGTCGAACCCACCTTGCCTTCATAATTTGACAAGACCATGTTGTGTGGTTTTGTATCAGTATCATATTTGCCGATTTTACCTAACAAAAATGTGGCATCAAGTTTACCGTTGCGCCACAATCCACCTGAATTTTGTTAACTGGCACATTTTCTACTTTCCCTGTAATATAAAGGGGCTTCAAATGGTTCTTCATTGCTTCTGTGGGACGCTCGAAAAAATCATTTTTCTCTTCGACACAACCATTATTCATAACATAGTAGCACACAGGCTTGTGTGCCGCTATCTCTGCCTCTGTATAGGCATTGAGATTTTAGACTTCTGAGATTCTATCGAAATCCCTTGGAATTACTAATACTACATTCACCAGCAATTTCAAAGAGTCGTCGGAGTTAGAATCAGAATTGTCAATCATTTCGTCATCTTCTTCGACTGGCCTCTTATGTTCCACTTCCTGGGCAGGGAATAACCTTCGCCCTACAGGTGGTTTCTCTATAGTCTTCGACTGCCCCCCTTTATTCTCGACAGGGGCATTAGTGCTAGATTCTGCCTAGTTTTTTAATGAGCCTTCCCTGAGGGATTTCCTCTTGCGTTGCTCTCTTCTCCACTGCGATCGAGACATGGGATTCTTCCCTTTGTAGTTTTCAGATATATATGCGGTTTTGGAGGACTGGAATTCCTTTCGATAGGTAACTAAAGATCCTCGATTGAACTTAAAGTTTTTCCATCTCTGCTGTCCTCACTGTCTGTCGTCATTTGGTTTTACCTATTTGCCATTGGAAATCTCAGCAAATGGCTTAAAGCTAGCAGGCCTGGCCCTTGGGGCCCTAATGTGAGGTTCAGACTTTCTTGGGGCACGACTTCGAGGGTCGAATCCAGGTTTCTCCCATTTTTGTTTTAATCTGCGTGTCCCTTCAAGTCTTTGGGCCGCCTTCCTGTCAAAAATGGCACTACATCTAGGGCATAACTTGACACTGGAACCTTTCTTCTGGCAACGGTGAAGAAAATCGACAATAGACTCTTTATGTCGTGGATAAGCCACTATGTTGTGTTCTTCCGGACAACTTGATTCATTATCCCCTATGGTTACATGTTGCGTTATCTCCATCATATTGACATCGACACCCTCACCTAGATTGAGCTTAACTAGGTCCAGCTCCAAGCCTCTGGTGGCCCGGTCTATCTCAATGAAACTATCAGCGGTTTCCTTAGTTACCATCACCAAATTGGGATTCTTCGTGTCTTTCTGACTTGGATCAACAACACCCCGGTTGAGGCCATCAGCAGCCTCCTTTAACCAATTCTCTTGTCCAAAACCCATGGTGACCTTGGCCATTACAGTCTTGTTAGCAAAATCATCCATAACTTCTAACATGTTGATCGAGAAGTCGTAGCCATCAGTAGCTTCGATCATGTTGGCCTTCGTAGGCTCCTGTAGTGGGCATCTGCCACCTGTAGAGGGTATGTGTCGACCTTCATCTGGCTGCTGGCTTTTTCCCCTAACTTTAGTCTTCCTTCTTGGATGGCATTTTGTACCAGATCCCTGAAAAGAAAACATTGAGACGTTTTATGACCCAAAAAATTATGGTATTTACAAAACTCTCTCTTTTTCCTTTGCTCTAAAGATTTCATTTTAGCACCAGGTGGTACTATCATTTGCCCATCCTTAACTAACAAATTGAAAATTTTGTCACATTTTGTGATATTGAAAGTATATGTCTTCTTTGGGAATCTGTCTTTCTTTTCAGATTCGACAAAAATTTTCCCAAATGGGGGAGCCAACACTTTACAAGCATAGGGGGTCCCTGTTTAAGTTTAGCAACAGTCACTTCGTTTTTGTCAAAGTATAATGCGTCTTCCCATACACCTTCGACGTTTTTGTTATATTCGACATAAGCTACTTTCTTGCTTTTACTGAATTTGGCTTTTTCGTCTTTAAGACGCTCCAGCTGTCGCACTCTATCGGCTAACTGAGCCATATCCCTTAAGTATTGGGTATCTAATTTCTTTCTAATAGATTAGTCGAGACCCCCGGCAGCCATTTCGACAAACTCATGATCAGGCACCTGGGTGAAACATCTAGCCTTGAGTAGTCGAAACCTATTTAAGTACTCTTCGGTTGGCTCAGAAAACTTACATTTCACACTAGCCAATTCCTTTAGACTAATCTTGGTTTGTCCCATATAAAACTATTAATGGAATGGGCGTTCTAGCTGGGTCCAATTACAAACCGAATTATGGGGTAACGTCGTGAACTAGGTGAAGGAATTTTTAGTGAGAGAACTTGGGAAGTATTTTACTCTAAGACTCTCATCATTAGCTATCTCTCCGACTTTGATTATATGACGAGCCACATGTTCGACAGTAGATTCTGCCGTATCCCCCGAGAATTTGGTGAACTTGGGTACCTTTGTACTAGGAGGTAGTTCTGCTTGGAGAATGTAATCCACTATTGGAGATGTATAATTTGGCCTAGTGAACCCAGTATTTTCGCTGTTTCGAGCCATTATCCTTTCGAACATGGCTAATAATTTGTTATCGACAGCTACATTATTGCGTCGAACCTGTTGGATAACTTGGTCTGCATCCTGGTTTCAATTTACTAGGATTATCCCTGGGTTTGTTTCCTCTGGGATTGGTACCTGATCCCTTAGTGGTTCGACTCTGTTTGGTTCGAGCTTGGGGGTTTCGACTCTCCCTTGATTCTCTACATTGGGCTTAGTTAGGTCCCCTAAGTCCCGTCGTGGCAGGTTTTCCACTAGGGCCTAGTTCCTAGAAGCAGGAGGTAATCCCATAAATTCAGCCAACCGTGTCAACTGCGCTGCTAATTGTTGATTGGTTGGTGGTGTTTTGGATTAATGGTTGAAAGATTTCACCCATGGTCTGGGACAAAGTTTGAACCATTTGTAAGTTGCTCTCATCCATTTGTTGTCTTAAACACGCAACCGAAGTATCGGTTAAGTTAGGGCCTTGTGTAGAATACCCCAAACTTAGACTTTGGGGGTTTCAACCAATGTTCAACCCGGACCCCGATTCTTGTAATGGTGAAGCCATTGCATTATCCGAGAATATTGGGGGAGCATTTTAGAGCCCTTGCATCACAGTTGTTGGCATTCCATACGGAGGATTCCTTGGTAACAGCTGTGAAAATCCTGGAGGAACAAACTGCCTAGACGTCGAATTTCCTCCCGGCGGAGTTTGGGGATTCGACGCTTGAGGTCCAATATACTCCAACACCGGTTGACTACACGTCCTCATGCTTGTCGACCAAAACCCCAATACTGATGGTATTGGTTTCACTCTTGCAGGAGGCACTATTTGCTCTCCGGTCGAAGGTACTGAGCGTCGAATCACATCATTTCTCGACCCTTCGTGGGGATTAATGGTGCTAGGCTGAGGGTTAGAACCATCTCCTCAAGAAGTAGGGTTGTTTGGCTGATTTGTATCTGTCTCCATGGCCCTGATATATTTTCTTCTTGGTCTTTCTTCGTTTATAGCGGCGATTTTGCCACTTCTTAGTAACATATAACGAACTTTTCACGAAAGATGAAATAGACTGTCATTTGTATGTATTTTCGAAAACACGAAAAAGCAAATCTTTTAGCACTGTCCCACTAGGCGTGCCATTTTGTTTCCCTTGAAAAATTGAAAACAACCGTTGATCTTCCAAATCTAACTTTGGTGACTCATAGGATCGATCAAATTGATCCTAGGACATGTGTTAAAGATTAGTGTTTGAAATCTATTTAAGTTACACACTTCGACAGTATTGTGGTAAAAGGTTTTAATAATAAAATTGCTTATTCGACTGAAGAAAAATAGAAGATAGAACTTTAGAAAGAAAGGGGTAGAAGTCTTAGAAAAGAATTCAGGTCGAAGATGCATTAAAATGCATATAACAAAAGAAAGAAAGGCTGCAAGAGAAGTAAAGAAAACTTTGTAAAGTTAAGCAAATTAAGTAAACTTCCTTGAAAAGTAAAAAATTTACATCACGTACATTCTTCTGGATACTATTTTCTCTACACTCGGATACTTTGAGTAAACTTAGGAGTGACTTGCACGAATAGTAAATTACAACACACTGAATTCCATTTCTAAGACTCCTATTTATAATAGTAAAAATAACTAACAATAACTTCCTAAGGCCATCATCTTCCAACAAATGTCACAACGCATGGAATCCTTTGTCCAATGAACGCCACTTGTCCCTCTTAGCCACAAGAAATTATAAATAATCCCTCCATTATTTGAATTTCAAATACTTAATTTGAAATCTCCGACCAGCATCTCGGTCGAAGGACATCCTCTTCAAAATTCAGAATTTTCTCTAAGTCCTCAACATTTGGCTTCCCCCTTCGACGGTTTCAAGGCTCTCGAAAGACCTTTTTACCTCTAAAATACTTTAATATTTTATTTAAATATTTTAATCCATATGAGGTGTCGAATTTGTGAGCCAACAACAACCTATTTAACATCTTGGTGTAGACTAATTATTATGACAGGTGGATTACTGTCCTCGTCAGGCACTTCTTACTCAACATGTTGAGGGAATCGCTTGTTGTCACTAGTTCACAATTTCATCTAAGATTACTCCCTCATTTCGCACATGCCCTGCAACCTGAGGTTCTGCCCCTGGTCGAATTTGGACTACGGGAGCATTGAAAAAGTTAGTGATTCTTGTTATTTGAGTCTCCAATTGTAGGTAACTCTGATTCGTATGTTGAATCAATGAGTTAAATATTGTACCCATTTGTTGTGTTAGAGTATTTATCATGTCATGGTTACTCTCATCCATATGTTGTTCCATGATAGAACTTGTGGTTAGGATTGTAACACCCTTCTAAACCCCATAGAATAATACGTCATAAATCAGAGTAAGATAACATGCATCTCAAATAAGGGTGTCACATATAATTCAAACATCACACATACACCTATCATGCTCGATAACAATTAAATTAAATCCATGCTTTTCATACTCTTTCACATAGCATGTAGCAGTAGAATCACTTTCATTCATAATAAACATAATAAATAGTCTCATAAATAACTCGTTAATATCACCACTTAGGCATGAAAGCCAAGACTTCACATAATTCGAATAACAATAGCAAAATAAAATAGAGTACATAAAGTATCTCTCAAAACATGAATCAAAGCGTTTCCAGTGTTACATGACCAAAGCATAACTCGACCCAAAATAAGTAAGGAAAATAAAGTAAGCAACTCCAACAGCTACCCTCGTGCTAGAAGAAACTCTACTCTTCAGTACCTGAGCGATGTCGTATAAAACATCATTCCAACAGAAGGGTGAGAATTCACATAATTATTAAAATCATATAATAATATATAATACATAGCATACATGTATAGCATAATTATTTTCACACTTCAAATGATTTATAAACATAGCATCATTCAAGCAACCATACTATTGATAAGTACATACTCACAAATCCACAATTTCACTAATTCATCAAATTCACATAATGCACATAATCTCATGTTGCAATCATAGAAACAATATGACCTAATGCAAGACTCAAATGCAATACTCATGCATGTGGTACCAATCACTGTTATTATTTTTTGGTTTTTAGATTAAACTAAGTCCATCCTCTAGATCAATAACATAAAAGCCCGTCCTCTAAGCTTCAAACCCCTCTCTAGGTTTGGGACAAGTCAATAGTTCCCACAGAACTAACAAGCATTTCCTCTTGACTACAATGATGCATGTACAAGTTCAACAACCATATGCAATTAGGACCATCCCTCAATCTTAAAATCCATGCATATATTCAATAATTTATCGAAATTAAATTACCATACAATCACACATACTTGCAAATATTTATGAATCATCCACATACAATTCCCTTTCAAATGGTATACAACACATTTAACAATATAATCACAACTGTATTATCATTACAATAACAAATAACTATCATGCATTTCACTTTGTGACACGCCAAAATATACTTATACAAGCATACACACAAGTATTCGATAAAATATCCACAAATAATTTCACAACCGGCAGCATACAGTGCAACAATTCATTAATATAACATATTCACAATTAGCTTCCTAAACATACTAGATATAAAAATATTAGGCAACCAATTCTCTTATCTATACTATGTTATAGTGTTGTGCGTTAGCTTTCTAGCACTTCAAACGGTGCCTTAAACGGACTTACAGATCAAAAGTTACGTCCATTCTGCCATCACTCGCTACAGGTTCGCTACTGCTCGCGTCGCGACTTTCGCTATGCGAACTCTCTAGGACAGCAAACTATAAAAATGCGATATTTGCAGTTTGGATGCCTTCCGGACCTCTAAATGTGATTCTGTAAAAAGTTCCTGTTCTAGAATTTGAAATACTACCATTATATGATAACTATAACAACCCACAACACATATTTAAGGATCCTACCATCATACATCATGTAGCTATCAATTTCAAAACCATGGAAATTAGAAATTTGTATCCTAAATATGATATTACCCATCATACACTATAATACAATCCTATAACCATGTAAAGGCCTACCCTTACCTTGGTTTCTTGATGAGCTCTTGAGTTTCCTCCTTAGGTTTTCTTCTCCTCTTTTCTCATTTTCCTTTTCTCTACGTTAACTTCTTTTCTTCTTTTTCCCTTACAAACTCTATTTTTCTCTTTATATATAAAACTCTTATAACAACTAATTCTAGTAACTAATGGGATTATTAATCATACCCCTACCTTTACTTTTCACATTCTTATCCAATAGGGCCAGTTATCTTATTTCTATTATTTCTATATCATTTCCACCAAATAAATCAATTACACACAAAATCACACAATTAATTTATATATATATATATATATATATATATATATATATATATATATATATATATATATATATATATATATATATATATATATATATATATATATATATATATATATATATATATATATATATATATATATATATATATATATATATATATATATATATATATATATATATATATATATATATATATATATATATATATATATATATATATATATATATATATATATATATATATATATATATATATATATATATATATATATATATATATATATATATATATATATATATATAATTAGGGTGTTACAACCCTCCCGCACTTAAAAGATTTTTTCCCTCGAATATTACCTCGAATTAACAGATCAGGATAAAACTCTCTCATATGGCTCTCAAGCTCCCAAGTCACGTTTCCACTTGATGGTCCTCCCTATGCTACCTTTACCAAGGTAATCTCTTTACCTTAAAGTTGCTCTAACTCCCGATCCTTTATCCACATAGGTGATGTCTCCATAGTCAGGTTATCTCTCACCTGCACATCATCTACTTGGACTACCTGAGACGAATCAGCAATGTATTACCTCAATTGAGATACGTGTAACACATCATGGAGATTAGCAAGCGAATGTGGAAAATCAACCCGATAGGCCACCTCTTCTATTCTCTACAATATCTGATATAGACCGATAAAACACATGATCTCCTTCTTGAAATTCAAGTGCTTTTCTCTTCTTGTCATGATAACTCTTCTGACGACTCTGAGAAATCTTCATCTTTTCCTGAATCATGTTAATATTATCAGTAGTCTGCTGGACTATTTCAGGTCCAACCACAACACTCTTTCCCGACTCTTACCATCACAATGGCATCCTACACCTCCTACCATACAAGACTTCAAACGGTGTCATTCAAATACTCGAATGAAAACTATTGTTGTAAGTAAATTTAATTAAAGGCAAGTAGCTACCCCAATCACCTTCTTTTTCCAATGCACAAGCTCTCAAAAGATCCTCAAGTGACTGAATGGTCCTTTCCATCTGACCATCTGTTTGCAGATGATAAGCAGAACTGAACCGCAACTTCGTACCCAAAGCACTTTGCAATCATTCCTAAAATCTCGAAGTAAACCACTGATATCTATCTGACACATTCTAGATAAAATACCATGCAAACTGACAATCCTCTCAATGTACAACTTTGCTAACTTCTCCAATGGGTATTCCATTCTCATTGGAATAAAATGAGCAGATTTTGTCAATCTATCCAGAATGACCCAAATAGCCTCACAACTACTCGGTGTTCTGGATAAACCAGACACAAAATCCATCGATATACTATCCCATTTTCACTCAGGAATAGATAACGGT
This sequence comes from Lathyrus sativus, assembly GCA_963859935.3. NCBI lineage: Eukaryota > Viridiplantae > Streptophyta > Magnoliopsida > Fabales > Fabaceae > Lathyrus > Lathyrus sativus. The sequence goes on from OZ012735.1 coordinate 604,947,245, forward strand.
TGCATCAAACCCGACAATTTCTGATGTTCGATTTTCGACTTCTGAAAAGTCAAATAAGAATACCCAAACTCTGAAATTTCTTTCTTCGTACTAGGCCACCAAAATATTCTCCTCAAATCCTAATACATCTTAGTAGCACTCAGATGAATACCCAATCCATTATGATGACCTTCCTCAAGAATACTCTTATTCAACTCAGCTATATCCGGAACACAAACTCTATCACGACATCTCATAATACCATTTTCATCAATCCGAAAATCACCACCTCGACCTTAATTGATCAAAGTCAATCGATCTACCAAACTCAAATTAGATTTCTTACCTTTTCGAATCTCATCAAGAATACCACTAGTAAGCTTCATTATACCAAGCTTAACTCCATGAGAAGTCTCTTCACAAACCAAACTCATATCTCGAAATTGCTCAATCATCTTTAACTCTCTTACCATCATCATCATATGCAAAGATTTCCTACTCAATACATCAAATACTATGTTTTCTTTACTCGGATGATAATTCAAACTAAAATTATAATCTTTCAGAAGTTCCAACCATATCCTCTGCCTCAAATTCAACTCTTTCAGTTCAAAGAGATATTTCAAGCTCTTATGATCACTATGTGAGGGCAAGGTGCTTAGTCCTTATATTAATGATGCCAAAATGTGTATTAGCTCATACTTTGTAATTTGAACAGTATCATCATGTCTTAGCTTGCACTCATACTTTACAATGCACAAATATTCCAAAATCATGTGTCTATACATATAGGAGCATGTCATATATGTTTTGTGTGTATTTGATCATGTTAGGTGACTTAGGTATGCATAAACATAGCTTAGGTGGACCACACTATGAACAAAAATTCAATTTTGGAAGTTTAGGGTGTTTGAATCGACTCAAGCCCGTGCTCTGGTCGACTCATATAAGTTGACTTTCTATCCTTTGCTTTCGGGTGTGCTCACTTCAATCCTTTAGTCGACTCATACTGTAATTCTTTGTATTTTTAATTTTTGGGCAAGCTTGCGTCGACGCATGGACCCTTTTCTGATCGATGCACAACTTCAATTTTTGCATAATCTTGCTCTCGGGTGTGCTCAGGTCGACCCCCTTCAAGCTTAGGTCGACCTTTCGCTAAATTCCTGCTATTTTTCTATTCTGTCTCACTTCAATTTGATGTTATGTTTGTTAGTTGGTTAATGTATCATATATATACATTTTGTCTTATCATTTTAACACACAACAAGAAAAGTGAAAGATATACACCAAATTATTCTCATCACCTTCATCCTCATTCTTTCATTTTCTCAAACTAGTAAGGCATATAGGATATTTAATAAGAGGTTGCTTATTGTTGAAGAATCTGTACGTGTTACCTTGTGATGAATCTTATCCGAAAAATGTCGGAAAAGGTATTTCTTTTCATGGTGCAAGTGTATCTTCAGAAGACATACTGAGGACACTGAAAAAGGGACTGATCAACCTGAAGCAATAAAAGTTAAGGAGGAAAAAGATCACCATACTAAGGAGAAGGAGGAGGATCATCTAACTAATAATGATGACCTTCCTCCAGCTTGGAAGTCATCTAAAGACCATCCTATTAACAACATACTCGGTTACAATTCAAAGGGAGTAACTACGCGATCCAAGCTAAGTAACTTTTGTTATCACTTTGCTTTTGTCTCTCAGGTAGAGCCTAAAAAATCTAAAGAAGCCTTACTCGATGAACATTGGTTTTTATCAATGCAAGAGAAATTAAATCAATTTAAAAGGAATTAGGTTTGAGACCTTTTCCCCCTTCTGCAAGGCCATCGAGTGATTGGCACCAGATGGGTGTTTAGGAATAAACTTGACGAAAATGTAGTCATAACAAGAAATAAAGTGCGCTTAGTGGTGCAAAGGTATAACCAAGAGGAGGGCATAAACTATGATTAAACTTATGCTCATGTTTCCTGACTCGAGGCTATACATCTTTTGCTTGCTTACGCATGTGCTAAAAATTTCAAATTATTTCAAATGGATGTAAATAGTTCTTTTCTAAACAGATACATAAATGAAGAGGTATATATAGCTCAACCTCATGGCTTTGAATCTCATGAGTATCCTGATCATGTTTATAAGCTTAAATGTGCTTTGTACGATCTCAAGCAAGCTCATAGGTCTTTGTATGAGCGTCTTAGCAAATTTTTACTAGACCAAGGGTACTCAAGAGGGAAGGTTGATACAACTCTCCATTAAACGTCAAGGAAAACACTCCATTTTGGTACAAGTATATGTAGATGATATAATATTTGGATCTACTAACATAAATATGGTCAAGGAATTCTCTAAATTTATGCAGGGAGAGTTCGAGATGAGCGTGACGGGGGAGTTAAACTACTTCCTCAATCAAGCAACTCGAAGAAGGAAAGTTCGTGATCTAGACAAAGTATTGTTATGAGCTACTCAAGCACTTCGACATGGTTAAATCTAAAGAAATTTATACTCCAATGCCTACATGTGTAAACTTGAATCTATATGAGAATGGTAAGGATGTGGATGTAAAGAAATATCGAGGCATGATCGGTTCTCTACTCTATTTTACCGCTTCTCGACCGAATATCATGTTTAGCGTATGTTTGTGTGTTATGTATCAATCATGTCCCAAGGAATTGCATTTAAAAGCTGTCAAACGCACTTAGATACCTATGTGGTACTCCAAAGTATGGACTGTGGTATTCCAAGGGAAGTGAGGAAGAAGTTAAAGAGTTTATTATATTTGCATTTGGTCAAGAATGTTGTCAAAGTGAAGGAAGAGTAAGATGTATGTGTCTTAAATGTGGATGTAGACGTATAATCAATGATCCAAAAGAAGTAGAAAATCATTTGAAGAGAAAGGGTTTAATGAAAAATTATTGGGTTTGGACATCAAATGGAGAAGAATTGTCGAGTAATGTACCAGAGACTAATAATACACAAGCTTCAAGCAGTCGATCACATAAGGAATATGATGAACAATTTAATCTAATCGAAGACATGATTGGTGATGCTTTTAGGGTGAATGTGACCTATGATGAGCAACAAGATTTTGATAGGGAAGAGTTGTTGAATGAGAAAGCACATAAATTTTATCAGTTGTTGAAAGAAATAAATACGCCATTATTATAGGGTTCGCTAGACTCTAAGTCATCAATATGTGTGATATTATTAGCTATGAAGTCAAATTGGGATGTTCCTGATCAGTGTTTGGAAATTTTGACTCAAATGATGTTGGATGCGACTCTAAAGAAAGATATGTTGCCTACAAGTTTTTATGAAGCAATGAGGTTGGTGTTGAAGTTGGGTTTAGAAGTAAGAAAGATTGATTTTTGAATTGGAGGTTGCACGTTGTTTTATAATAATGAATTTGGTACTAATGATGGGGCACTGGAGGAATGTAAGTTTTGTAAGAGCCCATGGTATCAAGATTGTAGTAAAGAAATTAAACGTAAGCAAAAATGTGTAGTAGTAAAATCCATGTTTTATCTGCCGATAATACCAAGGTTGTAGAGAATGTTTGCTTCAACGCATAGTACTAATCAAATGACATGGCATCATACAAACAATATTAGTTCAGGTATGCTTCAACATCCATCTGAGTGTGAGAAACATAAGCACTTTGATCGAATGCATCCTGAATTTGCTGCATAACCCATAAATGTCTAACTTGGTTTGTGCTCTGATGGTTTCACTCCATATGTCTAAACGTCAGCGGTTGGATATTCTTGTTGGCCATTTATTTTTACCCCTTATAACCTCCCTCCTTAGATGTGCATGAAAAAACCTTACATGTTTTGACCTGCCTCATTCCTGAACCGTCGAGTCCAAAAGTAGGAATTGATGTGTATTTACAACCCTTAATTGATGATTTAAAGTGGTTTTGAATTGGAAAATGGAGTTATGACATATCTCGTAAACAAAACTTTAATATGTGAGATGCTCTAATATGGACAATTAATGAATTTCATGTTGTTTGGTTGGGGTACACATGATAAAATGGGATGTCCGCATTGCATGCACTATGCAAAGGCGTTTACATTGAAAAATGGAGGGAAAAGTTCGTGGTTTGACAGTCACCGTAGATTACTACCACGAAACCATGTCTTTAGAAGAGACAAGAATGCTTTCAAGAAAGGTTAAGAAGTAACAGATCAGCCCCCCCGCCCCCCCCCCCCCCCCCCCCCCCACACACACACACACACACATGTTTGACATCTGTTGAAGTATAGAACATAGTTTATAATTTACCAAAATTCACAGACTATAGAAAAGCATGCAAGATTCAGGACACGGGGACACACACAATCGGACAAAAAGAAGCATTTTTGGGACCTCCTATATTGGAAAGATAATTTGTTGTGGCATAATCTTGATGTTATGCACATTGAGAAGAACTTTTTGATGATATTTTTAACACAGTGATGGATGTCAATAGCAAAACAAAAACAACGAGAAGGCTAGAATGTATATGGAAATTTTGTATAACCGAAAAGACTTGGAGTTAAATATTCAACTGAATGAGAAATATTTAATAACCAAGGCTAATTATAGTCTAACTCCCAAAGAAGAAAATGCAGTGTGTCGAAGGTTAAATGAATTGAGAATTTTTTATGGTTATGCTTCTAACATGGCAAGGTGTGTTGACGCCAACACTGAGAAGTTACACGAATTGAAAAGTCATGATTGCCATGTTTTCATGGAACAATTGCTTCCAATTACCTTCAGCTCATTATCGAGACATGTGCTTATCCACTGACATAAATTACTCAATTTTTAGAGATATTTGTGCATCAACTTTAAGAGTGGATGGCATGATTTAGTTGGACCAAAATATTCCTATCATTCTCTATAAGTTGGAACAAGTTTTTCCCCCTGGTTTAGTCGATTTCTTGGAACACCTTCCTGAATGTTTGATCTCAATTCTTCGACGCGCAACTTTTGGTTTCCTTTTTGAATGTTTGACATGTTGATGTTGGTTGATTGATGAGTGATAATTTGTTTTGCTTGCTTGTAGCATGATTAATTGATCATCGTTGTAATTAGTTGCCAAATATTATAATACATGATTGCATTCGTTTCCGATTCCTATTTGATGCGTGTTCGTTTGATCGTTTGATCATCCATTTTTGGAAATGCATACTTCATCTTGTCACTTCTTGTGGATGCAATATTTTTGATCATTTATGATTGTTTATCAAAGAATATGCATACTTGTATGATGTAAATCCATGATTGTTGTTTTGCATTTGTTTAATTGCATTCAAGCATGTTTGTTGCCCTGTTTACCACATCTGTTCTTGTTCTGAACCCTGCATGCTGTATTTGCCTTGCTTGCTTGCTGCTTGGCCTTTCACACCTATTTTTATGCTGAAACATGTGCTGCTATATACTCTCTTGCTTGTGTGCTGGATTTTACTTCCGTCTTATGCAGGAGGCGTTGTTATAGCTGCTGTTTTTGCCTTGCTTTCTTGTTTTCTTTGTTTTTCCTTTGCATGTTCCCTTAGGACTCTTATTCCAATTTAATTTGGAGTATGATAGTCATTAGTATTTTAACCAAGCATGATAACAAGTAGGTTAGTCCCTTTTAATCTCAACTTTAGGTCCATCTTTTGCATGCTAACATTAGGATAGAATCTTCTTTCGCATCCCAACTTTAGGACCACTTTGCATGACAATGTTAGGGCCAAGTTTCCCTTTAGACCTTTCATGCGTCTCTCTTCTCATCCCAAAACAGATTCTAACTCATCTAATAAATATGATGAACGTTGTATGCTACCAACCTTAAGCACATGGAAAATGATGAGTGAGGGGTCTCCTCTTGCTTGTCTAGAGTGTTTAGTATACGTCCCGTCTAGGGGCGATATGCGATGCATTCATTCCTACGTCATAGTCTTTAGTGCAATGTGAATCACAAATAAAACTAATTCACTTCACTAAAACTCACAAACAAAACTCAAACTTTTTATCCTTTGGGGTCATTGTTTCAAACTTCATTTTTAGAAAAGACTACATTACTTTTTCGTTCTATCGTAAACAGGCATCAACCCTAACTACTAGAATGGGAGTTTAATGTCACTCATAAAAAACACTTAACCTAACTTTGGTTTCGTTAACCCGAACTACGTTTGCTCTGATTTCTCATACTAGATGAGGATACGTAGGCACAAGCGGCGATGTCTTGGCGAGCAACCTTCCCTCATCACCGGTAGTTTTCCGAACTACGTTGACTCTGACTTTCCCATTGCACGAGGAAATATGTAGGAATAGGGTGGCGATGTCCTATCAAATCTCTTTCTTTTTTTATTTTCTTCTTGTTCCTGTTTAGCAGTAGCTTATAGGTAAACACGCCCTTTGATTAGACAACAAGCATGGATCCCATTGAGTACAATGGACGTGAGGGGTGCTAATACCTTCCCCTTGCGTAACCGACTCCCGAGTCTAAGATTTGGTTGCAATGACCTTGTCTTCTCCCGTTCTTCAAGTTTTCGTTGATCGTTTACTTTACCTCTCTTTGGGATAAATAACATTTAGTGGCGACTCTTCTGTTTTTCTGCCGGGTGTTTTTCGTAGTTGCGACAGCTGGCGACTCTGTTGGGGATGCTGGTTCCCTATGTGAGTCAATCCTAGTGCTTATCTGTTTTGCATCTTTGGGTGTTTAATTTTGTGCAGTTATTTACTTTATGTACATTATCTGTTGTATATTATTGCATTTTTCATTTTATTGTTATATTAAGTTGTTGCTGTTATGCTGTGGGGTGGGCTGTTCCATGAGAGATAAGCCCAATACCCAAGCTTGAGTATACACACAAGAATAGTATGGAGAGTAGCAGGAGATTATGTGGCGTCTGGCCATGCAATAGCTCGTGTGAAATTCACGTCCAGGCGAGGTTTTCCTTTTGAGATACTCTATCCTACGCGTCTGGTGCAGTTGAGGGAGTGTTGACTTAGAAAATCTAACGACTCTGGAGACCGTTCATTGGGAAGTCAGTTGAGACCTCCTTGATTGACCATGATGCCAAACCAGAAATGGTGAACGTATGATTGTTTCTTGACCTGAGAGTCTGTGATACTGATAACCTGCATAAGAGGCCGTACCGTCCAAGACTAGAACCCACATGTGAGAGGGAATGGGTTTTGCAGGAAACCTTGACTTTTAAGCAACCCAGTTTTCTAGTTTTCTTATCAGTATGAATGTATCAGCCTGGTATTTTGGTATTTCTCATCAGAATAGACTTATGAGCCTATTCAGTCAGCGTCACAACAATTATTTAGAGCTTTCTGGAAGCCTTGATCTCATGTCTTTGCATCCACATCATCATAACATGTTTGCATTTTGACATACATGTTCTTGTATTTCCAAGGATCTTAACTTTGAGACTCGCTGTTGAGCATTTAATCTTTTTCTTGTGGTTCGTTTGTGTAAAACATGAATCAAAGCAGGCAGATTCCTTGGAAATAGTTGAGCATGGCATTTGCATTTCATTTGCATAGCAAGTGTTCAAGGCTGGACTTTTATTGTCCTACTCTCTTTTTCTTCATAATTTTAGACTCAAATTTTCCAAGAAGCTAGAAGTTGACTATGGAGCAGATTCAAGCAGAGTTGAGGGAAGTACGAAGCCAGATGGGACAATTCATGGTGGACATGCAAGCTTTGTCTCTGGATCAGAAAATTCTTAGGGAGGAAGTTCATCAATTGAAGACTTAGATGGTCCTGATTATGGAAGTCATGAGAAGCAAACTAAGAAAGGAAGGCAATTCTATGCCAAAATCCGCAGTCAAAATGATCGTTCTACCCTTACCTGTGGAATCTCTCCCAGAGCGTGATGTGCCTCATAGATCTTTTGCATAACCTGAGGTTCCAGAATTTCCCCATCAGTAGCTACCTCTTGTTTCCCAAGATAATCCTAAGATGAAGAAGTGTGCACAGAGGCCGAAGCATCCCGACAATATCTTTGATCAGATCCCTATGACTTATGCACAGTTACTGCAACGTTTGCTTCAACTTCAATTGGTTGAACTTCGGACTTTGGCTCCATTTACTAGTAAACCACCACCGGTGTATGATGCAAGTGCCCATTGTGATTTCCGTTCTGGGGCGCCGGGGCATAATGTGGAGAAATGCAAAGCTTTTAAGCATAAAGTTTAGGACTTAATCGATTCAAAGGCAGTCAAGTTCACGTCGAGCGGTATAAGCGTACCATGTAGTCTTATTCCAATTGCTACGAAAGAAGTTGATATTCCTGTTTTCTCCCCTGAAGTTGCATCGGGTCAGGAGCATATCTTACAGTCTTTGGTTTCAGAATCTCCACGTCCACAGCTATTTCTTCTTCCTGGGCCAAATTTGAGGATGAAAGTGCCTGAATGTGATAAATACCCTAATCGGCATCAGCAACAAAACTATCAGTGCCAGAACCAAAATAGGCCTTGCAACAACTTGGAAAGAAGGAATGCTCCTCTTCATCCGGTTCCTATGTTGTATAGTCAGTTTCTGCCATATCTGATTCAAAACTCACTGGTGGAGCCCAAGACTCTCAAGTCGCTGCCAGAGCCATACTCTCCTGGGTATGATCCTAGTGTGCAATGTGGATATCATGGAGGATCCATGGGGCACTCAATTGAAGATTCCAAAGCCTTTCAAGCCAAAGTGCAACAATTGATTAGCAAAGGGTACATATCTTTTCCCGAAGGAAATTTAGATGTGCACGTCAATCTTTCATTTGTTTGAGTTTAAAGACTTCAAGGGTCATCTCCTCAGTAATGGCGATTATCAATTTTCTTTGCTGCATTTTTCATTTGTATTGTTTGTTAATGCTCTGTTTGCATGAAAAAACTTGTTTGTTTTTTAATGATGATCTTAATGCAATGAGTATGTTTTTCTTGAAGTAAGTCATTCATGTTCACTCATATATATTTTTGTGCATTGCAATACCAACTTTCTTGCTTAAACTCTTGGAGGAAGGATGATGAAGCAAAAACGAAAAATCTTTGGTCGTATGCTTTTGGATAAAACCCTGCTGATGATGTACAGGTATTGTTTTGAATCCCCAATCACCGGAGATATAAGGAAGATAATCCCTTGTCAACCCCTTTGAGCCTAGAAGTTGGAGTTTCTTTCTGAAAACAAAAAAACCCTCAATCTTAACCTAGGAAAGGGTAGTCTTCAGTTAGTTTGACCAAGCGTTCAAATTTCAAAAGAGTGTACATGCAAGGATCCATTACCTTTTATCCTTTATAATCCCATAATGGTTATATCCCACCAACCGAAGGATGAGACAGTCACAAACCCTTTCAAGGAAATCAAGACAACCAGTGTCACACAATTTGTTCGATAAAAATAAGAGAGAATAAAAATAGAAGAAGCCCGCTAAGTCGGATCTTGAAAACAAATGACTTAGGCAAAAATTAGGGCATCCTGCTAGACTTCAAAATAGAAAATTCAAAAGAATCAGTCCAGGCAAGATCAGGGAAAAGAACGGAAAATGAAAAGGAGGACAAAAGAAAAATCCTCAGAAAAGAACAAGTTGTGTGACTCTAGACACCAAAGACAAAAGGGGTGGTTGTCGCTTCGAAAATCTTGTGGGTTCCATAACCATTACTTCTGCCATTCAATAAAATTTTTGAAAGGTGAGCGCTTGTGTCGAGTTAGCTGAACATAGGACTGAAGAACATCAAGGAGAATGGGTGGGTACAAACAATTTTGAGCCAAAAATATTTTTTTTCTAACACCGTGAACTAGGCCACATTACAACCCTCAAAAGTCCTAATTGAAGCAGGGTTTATTTTGAAAGCGTACTTCAACGAGATAGCATTCTTGACTCCCATGAGTTATGCTAAAATACTTTGTTGGTAATGCATGTGCATGGTGTCATTTCAAAAAAAATCAATGTTGCATTTTAACTAGTGACTTGTTCACAAAGTTTGGCGATATCTTTTCAACAAAAACTTCAAGAGTATCATGTGCATTGCATTAGAATTTTCATTCTTAGAATAATCATTTTATGCTTGCATACAGGTATTTGGCATCAATGAGGTTTACATAATGAATGTCAGTCAAGAAGTCTTATCTTGTCAGAAGGAAATTTTTGGATAGATATGTTGAGGAGCGTGTGGCCAATGGACTCAGTCAGAAGATGCCAATCTGGGGAAGTTACGTCAAGAAGTTCCCCCAAAGTTCAGTTAATATGTGGTAGTTATTTCGAGAAATCTCTCTAAGGATCAGTTAATCAGGGGCAATCAAGTCGAGAGTCAGCAAATTTTTTTGAAGACCAATTAGACAGGGGCAAAGTTACTTTCGAAGGCTCATTTTGAAACAGATCATTTCAAGAGCATGAAGAGTTATCCTTTTTAGAAGACGGTTAGTCAGAGTCAAATCTCTAAGGTTCAGAGTATTGTAGCAGGATATCACAGGATTCATGTTGATGGCCAACGTATGGCACCCCCAGTAGAGTTAAGGCTTTTCAGTGAAGACTTTCGTTTCTCCCCTAGCAGAATTTCAACGTATATCCTTTCTAGTAAGACCTAAAGAGTTTGATACTTCCACAAGCAGTGACAAAATCATCTCTAATAGACCAGGTCCATTCATGAAATGCTTATCTCCAGCAAGGGTAAAACTCTAATGGTTGTTGACATTTTCCAACATTGTGCTCAGTAGTATTCTTCAACTGGGAGGTGGGGATTTATAATTTTTCCAGCAAAAGTTGACGTATTTGGTCATTGCCCCAACATAGAAGTAAGTCTGGAATCATCCCTTAGTGGAGTGGGTATCATTTTTGGTTATTATTTTTCTCTCCCTAGTGAAGTCGCCAATATTGGTTGATTTCCCCAGCAGGTCACTGCCTAATCGTCCTTAGTGTTTCCCCAACAGAGGTGATATATTTCCCTCATGAGGGGATAAAAGATCAAATCTCAGTGATTTTCCCCCCTGAAGTCGTCTGTTGTTCCTAATGTCCTTCAGAACAGAAGTTTGGTTGGGATATCGAGTAGAGTTATGATCCTAGAGACAGTTCAGTTTGTCATCCCTGGTGGAGTTGGCTTCGTCTCTTCAGCATTTTTTTTCTGGAGAGGTCTTTTAACATCCTCATGAGCATTTTTGCATTGCATATCATAAGCATTTTTGCATTGCATCCTCAAATGTGTAGCATTTCCATTTCGTATGGAGCATTACGCTATAGAAAAAAATTCAAACATATGCATGCGAAGCATAAGCTTGTTTTGAAAACTGATTTTAAAAGCTGTTTTTTTTGCTTCTGGTGCAGTAGTAACCGGTTACCCTATATTGAGTAACTAGTTACTCAGTGTTAATTTCACGTTATTTAGCTTTTTTTAATACAGTAACCGGTTATCCCATATAGAGTAACTAGTTACCACTGAGCCAAAATGTGATTTTCTTGCATTTTCTTGCTTGTTTGATATCCTTTCCACATGTAAACTTCATGGATTGATATGATGAATTTATGTGGATTGTTTTTGACATGTTTCACCATTCTTGAATGTTTGATCTTGATTCTTCGATGCGCAACTTTTTGTGGCATGATTAATTGATCATCGTTGTGATTTGTTGCCGAATATTGTAATGCATGATTGCATTCGTTTCTAATTCTGATTTGATGCATGTTCATTTGATTGTTTGATTGTTTGATCGTTCATTTATGGAAATGCATACTTGATCTTGTCACTTCTTGTTAATGCAATGTTGTTGGTAATTTATGATTGTTTGTTAAAGAATATTCATACTTGTATGATGTCAATCCATGTTTGTTGCTTGCATTTGTTTAATTGCATTCAAGCATGCTTGTTGTCCTATTTTACACAGTTGTTTTTGTTCTGAACCCTGCATGATGTATTTCCCTTGCTTGTTGCCTGGCCTTTCACACATGTTTTTGTGCTGAAACATGTGTTGTTATATACTGTCTTGCTTGGTGCTAGATTTTACTGCCGTCTTATGCTGGAGGCGCTGTTATAGCTGCTGTTTTTGCCTTGCTTTCTTGTTTTTTTTGCTTTTCCTTTGCATGTTCCCTTAGGAGTCTTATTGCAATTAAATTTGGAGTAGGATAGACAGTAGGATAGCAATCCAAGCATGATAACAAGTAGGCCAGCCCCTTTTAAACTCAACCTTAGGTCCATCCTTTGCATGCTAACATTAGGATAGAATCTCCTTTCGGATCCCGACCTTAGAACCACTTTGCATGACAATGTTAGGGTCGAGTTTCCCTTAGACCTTTCGTGCGTCTCTCTTCTCATCTCAAAACCATTCTTACTCATCTAATAAATACGATGAATGTTGTACACTACGATCCTTAATCACATGGGGAATGATGAGTGAGGGGTCTCCTCTCGCTTGTCTAGAGTGTTTAGTGTATGTCCCGTCTGGGGGCGATATGTGACGCATTCATTCCTATGTCATAGTCTTTAGTGCAACGTGAATCACAAAACAATCTCAATTCACTTCACTAAAACTCACAAACAAAACTCAAACCTTTTATCCTTCGGGATCATTGTTTCAAACTCATTTTCAAAAAAAGTATGTTACTTTTCCGTTCTACCACAAACAGACATTGTCCCTAACTGTTGGAATGGGAACTTAACATCGCTCATAAAAAACACTTAACAAACCTTTGGTTTCGTTAACCCGAAATACGTTTGCTCTGATTTCTCATACCAGATGAGGATACGTAGGCACAAGACGACGATGTCTTGGCGAGCAACCTTCCCCCGTCACCCGTAGTTTTCCGAACTACGTTGACTTTGACTTTCCCATTGTACGAGGGAATACGTAGGCATAGGGAGACGATGTCCTATCGAGTCTCTTTCTTTTTTCTTTTGTTCTCATTCCTGTTTAGCAGTAGCTTATAGGTAAACACACCCTTTTATTAGGCAACAAGTGTGGATCCCGTTGAGTACAACGGACGTGAGGGGTGCTAATACCTTCCCCTTGTGTAATCGACTCCCGAACCCAAGATTTGGTTGCGATGACCTTGTCTTCTCCCATTCTTCAGGTTTCCTTTGATCGTTTCCTTTCCTTCTCTTTGGGTTAAATAACGTTCGGTGGCGACTCTTCTGTTTTTCCACCGGGTGTTTTTCGCAGTTGCGACAAGGCGTATGTATCCAATAGAGTGAAACATGAAGATCTTTAATGAATATATGAAGAATCATCAATGACTGGAAGCTTCGATTGTTGAAAGGTACATCACAAAATAAGCTATTTTTTTATACAAACTATTTTTCGGAAGCAAAGTCTATAGGAATTCCAAAGTCTCGTCATGTTGACACTGAAGGTAGAGGTATTAATTATTTAAATGTTAAGTCAATGGTTCGGGATGTTGTTATTTTGGCACAATTTTATATATTGAATAATCTTGAAGAAGTTCAACCTTACGTGGCTACTCACAAAATACTTTTAAAGAAAAATATCCTCAAATGAGTGACAAGTTGTTGTTGATCGAACATAACAAGAAATTCCTATATTGGTTTAATAAAAGGATACAAAAAGATCATTGTGTATCTGAGACAATTAAATGGTTGTCGTTCATGCAAAAATTTAATGTGATAACTTGAACTGCATATGACATTTCTCATTATACCTTTTATACAAAATCAAAAGATGATCGTAGTACAATGCAAAATAGTGGGGTTATGGTTGAGGCCGAATCCATGTATTTCTCTAGTTCAAAAGATAAGAGTCCAATATTTGCATCTAGTGCGTTCTGTGGTGTCATTGAGGAAAGTTAGGAGATTGATTATGTTATCTTTAGAGTGTCTTTATTTAAATGCAAGTGGATTCCCAATAATATCAATGGTGTATAAGTTGATGACTTAGGATTCACCTAGGTTGACCATGGTAAGGAAAATCATATGACCGAACCATTCATCATGGCTTCACAAGCAAAAAAAGTTTTCTACATGACCAACCATTCTGACACATCGGGAAAATGGTCAATCGTTCTCCAAGGAAAAGACAATCCTAGTAGTGATAAAAGTTTTGATATTCCTTCTACTCCTTCTTATAAAACAAAGGTGCCTACCACTTATGATGAAGTTGATAGAGATGATGCACATGCTATTCATATCAATCATAATGAAGGCATATGGAAAAATTAACAAGTAATTAGTATTTTATTCTTTATTCATAATTTAAATAATGTAAGTCATTATTTCTAATTATATTTACTAACAAGTATAATTATTTGAAATTGTAGGTGTTTAAAGCCAATACACCAAGAGACAAAGAAATCAAAACACTATAAGATACAATTATGTGATGTTATATAATGTTTGTAGGTTGTTTTGTGTCATTTTTATTTTGATATATATATATATATATATATATATATATATATATATATATATATATATATATATATATATATATATATATATATATATATATATATATATATATATATATATATATATATATATATATATATATATATATATATATATATATATATATATATATATATATACACACGATGTTTGGTTCTTAATCTAATGTATGGATTTGATGTAATACAATATAACTCTTTATTATGATACAATTGTTGTTTCTATTCTGATATGGTTCAAAAAAATATAGGTTAACAAATAGGAAATTTTCAAAATGCAGAAAAATTATTTTAAAAGAGCATATATTTTAACGACGGTTGTAATATATAATTGTGGTTGTATAGTGAACATTATCCAGAATAATATATTACACCAAAAGATACGCTGCTGATAATTGAACCTGAGACCTTTAATATATCACAATGGTTAGTTATAGCAACCATGATCATATATAGCGCGCTTTAAGATTTTCTACAATAGTCATAAGATTGTGATTGTAAGGAGCGCATATACAACCACACCCTACGTAACAACGGCAGGTCACGCGTGATGTTATCCCTTTCCCAATCGTTTTTGTATATTTTTTTCGTAGTAGTGATTATATTATATTATTATAAATTTATTATAATTAAATTTGTATCATATAAATATATAACAATAGTTTTTTTGAGTACGTAAAACAAAGTTGCCAAGAGATATTCACCGAGCAAGTGCATGATTTGCGAGGTGAAATACACTCAGCAAAATGGATGAGTTGTGAGGTGTAATACACTCAGTAAAATGTTGCGCTTTGTACACTGCTCTTCCATATGCTCTAAACATTGTGTTCTAAACCACTTTTAAAAAGTGAGTTGCAAAGTGATTTTCACTCAGCAACTTGCGAGGTAATTTCCACTCAGCAAGTGCTTGAATGAGAAAGCTACCAAAGAAAAATGACAAAAGGAGCATAAATAATCTCTTACACGTCACTAGTGGTAGAAAAGGTCAAAATGATGCTTCAGAAGCCTTTTATACTTTACTTATCCATTAAGGATTGTGTGATCGACTACACACCATCAACAATTGATATCTCCTCTAAAAATGTTCAAAAACAACCAATCACTCTAAGGAATAGGAAGCAACATCACCAGGTAGCATAGGGAGGTGTGTCAGTTTCTCCATTGAAACAATGTCGTTTACAAGAAAGGCACTTATGCACTTTTTCCCAAGGATAACCATGTCCCATGAAGGCTTCTGCATTCCCATATTCAATTGTTGATTAAGAGAACGTATCACAAACCCTCATCATGTAAAGTTGAAGCACAGGTTTAGGGGGAAAATTATTTGGGCCGCCCACAAGGCCCAAGCATAAAGGTATGATAGCAAAGTGAAAGGAATAAATTATAGAGCATGTAGACTCTTTTTCCCACTTTAAATAAGAAACCTCGTGTCGGAGAATCCTATTGACCATCAAGATCAATTCGACGGCTAACCGCACGCACACCACACCTCCCATATTCACTTGTCAGTCGTTTCTCCTATTTATGAAGAAAAGTGTGTCATTTCTCATGTATTAAAATTCATTTTCAATATTACATCACTTTTTCACTCCCATATTGACTTGAGAATTAGAGTTTGATGTACAAATATTATTATTTTTTAAATAGATAAGGTTATGAATGGTAACATATTTATTAAATTATTAACTTATTTATTTCAATGTTATTTGTGTTTTTTTTAGTATTGGATCACAAATGATTAAAAAAAATTGTTGGCAAAAATATATAAATGGATTTAAAAGATAAACACAAACATTTGGTTGAATATCAATTTTCGTCCCGTAATTTTAGGTCGGGGTTCATATTGGTCCCTTAATTTTAAAACGACTAGTTTGATCCGTCGATTTTACTAAGTGTTTCAAGTTTATCCTTTTGAACCATTTTTCATAAGCGTTATTAATTTTGTTAACGTTTTGTCCTACTTAACATGACATGGCTGCCATGTAAGGTCACACGTTATAAACCTTGGAAGCTCACTTGAAATCATTTTGAGCCAAATTGAACATTCTTATTCTTCAACCTATGAATTAGGGTTCGTTGTTCTAATTCTTCTTTTGCAACCCCATCAAATAAACTTCTGTAACCAAAGTTCTTCTTCTTCTTCTTCAACTTTATGATTAAGGATTCATAGTATGAATTACGACATCTCCAATTCCATAACAAAGTAAACGTATGATCTCTTCAAATTTGTATATGATTCAAAAAGATTTTTGTAATGGTGCAGAAGATAGTAAAATTTCTAAATCCATATATTATTCATCTTTTTTGAAGAAGCAATGGGGTTCTAGTTGTTTCTGTGGAAACTTGGTTCTGCTTAGAAGGGACACAATAGTTAAGAATTTTGGGAAGCAATTTTGGGTTTGTCTACACTATAATGTATGATTTCTCTTATAATATTTCACTTTTAATTTGGCACATTATTTTTGATGTCTATGCTTAGTTGTTTCTATGTAACATTTTTGTAAATTCACGCAGGGGTCTACTAAAAAAGGATGGGATTGATTTTCTTGGTATTATGATGAGATAAAACATGATAAAGGTCATATTTATCATGAAGCAAAAAAAATTGAAAATATTATCAAATGAAAATGAATATCAAATGGGCCAAATTGGTGAAAAAAAGAAAAAGTTAGAAGACCTTCAAATGGCTCTCAAGAACACAATGTAGTGAAATAATTTTTGGGAAAATTTATGTTTCTTAGCTATAAGCCTTTTAATGTACAAATTGATAGTATAAATGAATGAAATGAATTCATGTTTTGGCATGTATGAGTTGATTTTGTAATGAAATTTTAGTTAAATGAAATGGAATTCAACTTTTATTCTTTACCTTTTAATACATGTTTATGATATGGTTCTGGTTTGATGTGAACACTAATTTGATAGAAAAATATAGTTCTAGTTTGATTTTAACAAATATTTGACAAACCAATTTGATATCATTTTAAGATTGAGTTGACATGTATTTAGTTGAACTGGATACATCATTTTTTTATTGGATGCATCTTTATTAAATTAGTAAATTATAATCAGTAAACAATCTTGTATCAGTAAACTTCATTCATTAATTATAGCATGAACATGATAAATAACATTAACAGTATAAATAACATGCTTGTATACCTTTTGATTTTTGTTTTGTTTTGTAAGTATCAGGAATATAGTCTTTTATCCTCAAGTTCCTACTTTTAATGAAAGATATTGCATGAACACAAGGCAATGTTGTAAGCTACCATTTCCTGCACGAGCATCTATGGTATTTCAAGTTAACAAAGAATTTAACTCCTGAATTTTCAATGTTCCTAACTTCAAAAATATATGCTCAACAAATATTATGCAATATGAGCAATGAATATCGGTGAAAATCAGTAAATAAGTGAATATTTATGAATAACAACAAATAAGTGAACATTTAGTATAATACCTAACAATCCATAAGTTTATGTATCCACTAACTCTCTCAATCCTAATCATGAAACAATACATATATGTCTCAATGAATATAGTACCAATATAAATTATGTAAAATAACAATATAATCAATGAATATAATACCTCTTTCTAATATTAGGCAAAATAGTTTCATCACTATAGTTTCCAAATCTAATTTTATTTGATGTCCACCTTTCCATCATGTATATTCTGATTTATTTAAGCATAGTCACAATTGGTTTAACTCTTGCTTCAATTATGCCAATATTTAAGGCTCTAACATGTTGTTCAACAATTATCACACTTGGTGTTTGTTCTAAATTTAGATTTGCTCTTGAACCTGAGAGGTGTCTTCATCACATGCTTAAATGGTTCTTCATTGACTATCTTTTGTTTCTCCTTCAACAACTGCAAAGGCTACTGACATCATTTTATGATTAAGATCTCTTCCTATGAATTCCAATATTTCTCCTCCACATAGAAACTTTAAAAAACATCCATCAAGTCTAATGATCAGATTGCATAGTTTGAAACTCTTCTTACATGCTGCATAATAAATGTATAATCTCAAGAAATGAGGTTTTTTTCCCAAGTGTATTATCTGGAACAAGTTGGACATTCACTTTAATTGTTAAACCAGGATTAGTTCTAAGAATTTCATGATACCATTAACCATTCCCTCGGCTTCACACCTAGCCCTAATTGCCTTAGTTTTGTTTACACCAAGGTTCTATTTCCTTTGGACTTTTCCTTGATGTCCTTGATTTTGATTTTAGGATTATATTTTTATGAGTTTTGAATTCTCTTATATAAACATTTTTTAGTAATCATCTTCACATTGCCAAGCATCTTCTTTTATTAATTTGGTACAATAGGCATTCCTCATCTGTTTCACATCCACTTTCCAATTCCTCACTATAATTTTCACTTTCAACCTTGCTAAATTCCCATTTTTGTTTATGGTTTTTGCTATTACCCTAAGCATCTTTAAAATAACCAAACATATTTTCCATACCCTCTTCCAATAATCCATTACTACCACTACTTAGATCTAAGTCATCAAACATAACATCTAAGTGTTGCACCCCCAAAATTTGCCCTCCCTTTTCTTATCTTAATTGGCTTATGCTTCATTCATTTGCATCATCATTTCATACCATTTCATTGGTTACAATACATAGAATCACAAGGTATTTCTCGCTGTTTAGATATTTCTTCATTTCAAAGTTTATTTCAGTAGCATTCAGAGCTAAACAGACAGTCATCAAAGACATCAGGAATTTATTTTGCTCACCAGATGGTTTGATTATTTCAAAATAATAACATAAAGCAGGGTTCATATGATCTTGTTCCAGACAGGTTATCTATCATTTTTCAAGCATCATTCAAGGGTATTATCAATGGCTAAGGTTTAAATGCAAAGCAGGACTCAAAACAAGTCACAATGAGACCATTTTTGCACTTTTGACTTGGTGCAATAGATTTGTGTAAGTGTGTAATCGATTTCACCCCTTCAAGATGCCTCATTTTGCCTTTTGGGACAGTGCAAATCGATTTGCATTGCAGTGCAATCGACTGCACGGTGTAAGTTTTTCCTAGAACACTCATTTTTCAGCATTACGTCAGCTTGCAATGCACTACATTCACTTGGGATCAATGTTATATTAGTAGAAGGATCTAGAATGCTTCCAAATATCAATTCATCTTAAAACTAACTTCACTTTCCCTCCGAAATTCAAATGGTTTTCCATTCCTAGTTCCAAACCAAAAACCCATTCTAAATTCAAACCCACACTCCAAACCTAGACCATATTTAATCCAATTTACTCCATTCCAAAAGGGATTCACTTCATTTTTCTGATCTTTCTACACTTCACGCTCTTTTTCTCTCAATTCTCTCTCACTTTGCTCTACATTTTCATCTACAACCTTCACCAAACCTCTTCCATTAGAATTCTCAAATTCTTCATAGGAGTTTGTTAATTCTAGAGCTAAACCTTCATCATTTCCTTTCATCAACACAAATTCTGCAGTAGAAGTTGATTTGGACCTAGATCTGAAGTTTGGAAGTACTTTTTTTAAGTGATTTTGAAGCAAGTTAACTCATTGTATTGTTCTCCAATTTTCTTTCTAGGAATCCATTAGATCTTTGATTTTCTTTGCTTGATCTATCAAATTCTATTTACAACAAGTACCAAAGAAAATCTCCACTTTGTAGGTTGGTAATTCTTAGATCTAATTATCATTTTAGCTTAGTTTGCATTTCGCAATGTAGATCCTTGATAT
Organism: Lathyrus sativus; assembly: GCA_963859935.3. Classification (NCBI taxonomy): domain Eukaryota; kingdom Viridiplantae; phylum Streptophyta; class Magnoliopsida; order Fabales; family Fabaceae; genus Lathyrus; species Lathyrus sativus. Next base: position 604,967,344 of record OZ012735.1, read on the forward strand.
TTTTGTGTGATTTCATCCATTGGTTTTATTGTTGGTGTTGTTTATGTGTGATTGTTTCAATATGTGTTCATTTGATGCTAATTGATGTGAATTTCATGCATAATTACATGATATTACATGCTATTACATGTTGCATTTGAACCTTGAATCGATGCTAGAAAAGTGCTTTCTAAAAGTGATTTTTGCTGTTTCTGCTGGTGCAAATTGATTTGCATCCTGATGCAATTAATTTGCACCTGTTTGAATTGCCTGGAAGTGGTGTCTGGAGCAGTGCAGTCAATTTGCATCCTATGCAAATAGATTTGCACTTGTAGCTTTTGTGTTTTTGGCTTGTTTGGAAGCATGTATTGATACCTATTCCACCTCTAAACCTCATGGGTTTGTATGATGCATATTTTTGTAATTTTCTAGGGTTGTTTAACCTCTAGTTGCAGTATGTATCCTAATCTTTGATGCACGATCTTTCGATTGTATATTTGTTTGCATTCTTGAAGCATGTCCATGATGAATACTTGTTTACATGTTGACAATAGCTTGTTGATGATTGCCTATTCATGATGTGTGAGATTGAAGTATGCTTATATGCATCGTTGATTGTTGATACATGTTCATCATGATTGCTTATTCTTTTGTCATATGTTCATATATTTTTCCTAATTGATAACAATATCATTGCTTGCATTCTTGATTTTTGCTCATGATGATTAATCGATAACATGTTTATACTTTCTTGTTGTTCTTATGTGTTCATGATGATTAAATGTTGATTCATGATTGTACACATTGTTGATGGATGAAAATTATTGAAGCATGCTCTCTTGCCGCATTGTGAATACATGTGCACACTAAGTGTTTGATATTTTAACAATTGCATGTTGGTATTGCATATTCAAGATGTTTGATGTTGATACTTGTTTGTACGCATTGTTGGTTGTTGCATTCTTGATGTATGTTCACCCTCATGTTAAATTACTTCATTATTGAATACATACATGCTGGCTATGCATATACGCCTGTTCTGTTATGAAAATACATGTTGTAAAATGTATTCATTCTGTTTTGCTGCATTTTACACATGTTTTGTTCTGGAAATGTATGTTGTTAAATGTTGTGTTGTGTTGTTGCTGGATTTTATCGTTGTACTGAGCTGAAGCACTATTGTTCCTGTTGCTTTTGGTTTATTTTCTTGGTTTTTATTTTCCTTGGTATGTTCCCTTAAGGGCTCCTAGTCCAACTTAATTTTTGATTAAGTTTGGAGTAGGATAGACATTAAGCTCTCAATCCTTTGCATGACAATATTAAGTTAGCTCCCTTTCAACCTCAACCTTAAGTCCATCTTTTGCATGATAACATTAGATAGATTTCCCTTTCTCATCCTCAAGGACCATTTGGCATGATAACATCTAGGTGTGAGTTCCCTTAGATTTTTATTTTCCCTTTGAGTCTTTGTCTTCTCTCTCTTATATAAAATCAAGACACATAATAAATACGATGTGTATTGTGCATCACAAGACTTAAGTACATGGAAAATGATGAGTGGGGATTCTCTCCTTACTTCTTCTAGAATGCTTAGCATATGTCCCGTTTGGGGGAAATCTTGCAAAGCATTCACTCCTATGTCATAGACATTAGTGCAATACATATCTCAAATAAAAGTCAATCCACTTCTTTTAAAATCCTTGAACAAATTCAAATCATTTTGTCCTTCGAGATTTTCCTTCAATCCCTTTTCATGATGACGTGTTAGTTGACAATACTGCTTAATATTTGGTGTTTTCCTTCATGGGTGGCTTCTCTAGGGATAACCAAATCAAGATGGCCCTAGAAGACATGGAGAAAATGATGTTTATAACACCGTGGAGAACTTTCTGTTACAAGTTGATGCCCTTTGGATTGAAAAATGATGGGGCAACTTATTAGTAGGCGATGGTGACTCTCTTTCATGATATGATTAAATCCATCGAGGTAATATATTACTTCTATTGTACATAAAAATGGTGAATGGAAATAATTGAAAGTAACACGTATTGTTTCTTTTTTCAATTTTTTCCATTCACCAATTTATTTGTGTGTTGCAATAATCAAATAAAGGAATATACTCTAAACAAAATTTTCAAGATATTTTTCACTTAAAAACAACATTGCAGTATGATTAGGAATAAATTTCTCAATGTTGTCAATCGAAAAAAGAAATATATTATAGAATGTTTTCTTTGACTGGCAACGTTGGGAAGTTATTATAAAATATAACATTGTTTTATTTTACCATTAAACATTAGCAAGAGTTGGAAACAAAAATAATAACACCATTATGTGAGGTTGTTGGCTGAAAATTAGCCAATTGGAAGCATAATGGTGTCAGATCGACAGCAACAAAAACTAGAAAAAACATGCACTGAATCGACACGGCAAAGTGGCATGGTCGACGAGTTCCTGTGTCGATCGACCCAAAAGAAAACCAACAGGGGTACCCTCGACGAGAGAGTTTGTGTCTGGCGAGGAATCACTTTGAAAAGAGGAACGTGGGAGCAGTTACAAAAGTCATGGACTGACACGTGGCGCATCCTGAAGCCTCCTGGAAGTTATTTTATGTGTCTATATAAAGCAAAGTCTTGTTTTGAAATAAGGGCGTCTTTTGTCAGATTTTGGAGAAAAACACTCTGAGTACCACACACTAAAGCCAAAAGAGTTTCCTTTTCATTCCAAAATGTACGAATACGTTCAGTTGTACTTTTCTTTTTACGTTAAATTTACCAAGTCTTTATGTTATTGAAAGCAATGTTTTGTTCAACATTTTTTTTTCTTATTAGGAGCTTCAGTGTCTTTACTTGCCTGAATTTCGTCTTATACGCTCCATAAAACCATAAAAACCTAAGTAAACAATGCACCCAAAACCAGTGTCTTAGGACTAGTTTGGTCGGTCCTGCAAGAAAACCCGCAGAGGGAGGTTAGAGGTTGTTTGTGAGAAAATCATGTGCGAACAAATTGGCACGCCCGGTGGGACCTTTAGGTTTGGGTATATGCAGTTACGTAGTGGTAAGATGGTAACACCATGACAAAACAAAGAAACATCTTCGTAGGAAAGTCCTGTTTTGTCACCAGGGACGGCTCCGAACATTGGATCCACGACGATAGTCACTTCGAACGCTTACAGCGGACCATTCGCACCTCTAAGTCGACTGGAGGCGAGACCCATAGCGACAGGAATCGACGTGCAATACTTGCCCAGTTTCACCATGTCGGCACCCCAACACTTAGGGATTCTGCCAGAATTTACGTCTACATGGCGCTATGGTGGAGTATATAACACCCTTCTAAACCCCGCAGAATATATATATAAATAATCAGAGTAAATTGCCATGCATTCACAAAAGGGTGTCACACATAATTTCCAAAACATCAAAAACACCTGTCATGCTCATTAAAACTTTAATAAATAATCATGCTTTTCAAAATTTCACTTTGCATGTAGCAGCGGATTCAATTATATCATAATTCTTGTAACGGAAACATTCATGTTCATCACATAATTCAACATTACTTAGGCACTAAGGCCAACATCATAATATCCCAATGAATATAAAAACATAGCATAGAGTACATAATGTATCTCTAAGATATAAAACAAACGATCCCAGCGTTACATGACCAGAGCATGACTCGACCCAACATAACTAAAATACTAAATAGCTGCACCAAAAGCAACCTCGCAACTACGAACAGTCCTACTCTTTGGTACCTGCGCGATGTCGTATAGGACATCATTCCAACAGAAGGGTGAGAATTCACATCAATATTGAAATCATAAGATAATGAATAATGTAAAGCATGTCAGCACAAACACCAATATTCTCACACTTCAATTTTTCTCAACCAATATCATTCATCAATCTCACATTCACAACTCTCAACTCAACAAGTCATACACATACGCATACTTCCATACAAAAATTATATATGCCATGTGACTCAATGCATCTCAATGCAACTCATCCCATGTGGTACCAACACTTGTTATTATTTTTCAGTTTTTACATTTAAACCGAGTCCGTTCCCATGACCAATAACAAACAAAAGCTCGTTCCCTAAGCTTTCAAACCCCACTCTAGGTTTGGGACAAGTCATTAGTCTCCACGAAACTAGCAAGCATTGCCTCTTGACACAAATGATGTATATGCAATCAGCAACCATATGCACTTAAGACCGTTCTCGCATCTTAATCCCATGGATACTCAAATAATTCATCACGCAAGAATTATAACATGATTGCACACACAACACATTTCATAATAACCAAAGTATTCATACTTTCAACATCATCATTATATTTATCAAGTAATGCATAAGAATCAATTAGATTCAATCACAATTCACAACACAGTTTAATGATTACACATAGGACAATCAATCCATCACCAATAATTGAATTCAATATTCAACACACAATTAACTTGTTAAACAACAATTGATATCTCAATAACCAACCAAAGGTTTATAATCAATCAATACTCAAGTAAATAATCAATAAATCATCTCAATTAATCCATGTTTTAGTTAAAATTTAATTAAACAATAACTCTGTATAATCAAACTTCTAGTACATGACTTTTCCAAATTTCAGCTTTTGTACAGCATGCAATCGATTGGAGTTATTGTGCAATCGATTGGAGTACTCAATTTCTCATATTTTTAGCTGCTGTTTTTAAGTGTAATCGATTGAATTTTTGTGCAATCGATTGTACCATTGAAACTTTCATCATTTTAGCTACTGTTTTACTGTGCAATCGATTGACATATTAGTGCAATCGATTGGACAGTTAAAAATACAGTTTCAAACAGTTTTACTCAGTATGCAATCGATTGACATATTGGTGCAATCGATTGCTCACTGTGCGTTTTGGAAAAATTAGGCAGAAAATTGTATTTTTACCAACCATTCCCTTCTTTGCTACCATAATCAATCCCTTCATATTAGGGCATTCACAAAACTCAAAAATTCACTAAATCATGAGAAATCTATGGGTTTTTGCTTACCCAATCTTCTACCCATTAACCATTAACCCACAATTCCAAATTAAGGGTTTTTCCCTACACAACTTCTACCTATTAATCATTAACCCACAATTCCAATAATGAGAGAATACCCACCCTTACCTTAGGGTTTTCTTTGGAGAAGAATCCTTGATTCCTTGAATGCTTAGATTATGATTTCTCCCTTCCACTCTTCTTTCCTCTTGCCTCATTCTCTTCGTCTCTTCTATCTTCTCTATTCTCTATCTTTCCCTTCTTTTCTCCTCTTACTAACTTATATCCTTCTATTTTCTAAAACCTAACAATTAATCTATTGGGCTTTACTCAACTCACTCTCACTTTCTATTCACACACCTATAATTAGGCCCAACTAATCAATCTAGTAATTATACACTATTCTACCAAATAGAATAAATCAATTAATTCATTTAAATCAAATAAATCACATAAATCAATTAATTAGTACAAATAATTAATTATTAAAAATTGGACTGTTACAACCCTCCCCCACTTAAAAGATTTCCGCCCTCAAAAATTACCTCAATGACTAACTCGGGATAAGACTCCCTCATCTGACTCTCGAGCTCCCAAGTCACATTTCTACCAGCCGGTCCTCCCCAAGCAACCTTCACCAAGAAATCTCTTTACCTCAAAGGTGCTTTAGCTTCCGATTCTCAATTCGCATAGGTGATGTCTCCATAGTTCGTTTATCCTTCACATGTACATCATCAACTTGGATTACATGAGACGGATTCACAATGTATTTCCTCGACTGAGATACATGGAACACGTCATGAAGGTTAGCAAGCAACGATGGTAATGCAATCCGATAGGCTACCTGTCATATCCTCTATAAAATCTGATAAGGACCAATGGAACACGGTGTAAACTTACGTGACATTAATGCCCTACCAAAACCAGTCACAGGAGTAACTCAAAGAAACACGTGATCTCCCTCTTGAAATTCAAGTGTTTTCCTCCTCTTGTCATGATAACTCTTTTGATGATTCCAATAAATCTCCATCTTCTCCTTAATCATCTTAATCTTTTCAGTGGTCTGTTGGACTATCTCGGGTCCAACCACATCCCTCTCCCCTGACTCGTACCAACATAATGGCGTCCTACACCGCCTACCATATAATGCCTCAAATGGTGCCATTCCAATACTCAAATGAAACTGTTGTTGTAAGTAAACTCGATCAAAGATAAGTAGTTATCCCAATCTCCTCCCTTTTCCAACACACACGCTTTCAAAAGATCCTCAAGTGACTTAATCGTCCTCTCAGTCTGACCATCGGTCTGCGGATGATAAGAAGAACTCAAACATAACTTCGTACGCAAAGCACTTTGCAAACTTTCCAAAAATCTTGAAGTAAACCTTGGATCTATATCTGACACAATGCTAGATGGAATACCATGCAAACTGACAATCCTTTCAATGTACAGCTTGCCAATCTCCAACGGTTAATCCATTCGCATAGGAATAAAGTGGGCAGATTTAGTCAATCTATCCACAATAATCCAAATAGCTTCAAAGTTACTCGGTGTTCTAGGTAAACTAGACACAAAATCCATAGATATGCTATCCCATGTCCACTCAGGAATAATCAACGGTTTCATCAAGCCCGACAGTTTCTGATGCTCAATCTTTGACTTTTAACAAGTCAAACAAGAATAAACAAACTCGGGAATATCCTTCTTCATACGAGGTCACCAAAATACTTTCCTCAATTCTTGATACATCTTAGTAGCAACCGGATGAATAATCAATCCACTATGATGCCCTTCTTCAAGAATACTCTTCTTCAGCTCAACAATATCTGGAACACAAACTCTATCACGACATCTCATGATACCATTTTCATCAATCCGAAAATCACCATCTTGACCTTGATTGATCAAATCAACCGATCAACTAAACCCAAATCAGATTTCTGTCATTCTCGAATCTCATCAAGAATACCACTGGTAAGCTTCAACATACCAAGCTTAACTCCGTAATAAGTCTTCTCACACACCAAACTCAAATCACGAAATTTCTCAATCATTTCCAACTCTTTTACCATCATCATTGACATATGCAAAGATTTCCTACTCAATGCATCAGCTACCACATTTTCTTTACCCAGATGGTAATTCAAGCCAAAATCATAATCTTTCAAAATTTCTAACCATCTCCTTTGCCTCGCATTCAATTCTTTCTGATCGAAGAGATACTTCAAACTCTTATGATTACTATACATTTTGAATCTCGTACCAATCAAATAATGCCTCCAAAGCTTCAACACAAATACAACGACAGCCAACTCTAAGTCATGCGTCAGATAATTCCTCTCATGCACTTTAAGTTGCCTTGAAGCATAAGCTACAACTTGTTTATTTTACATCAACCCACCTCCTAAACCCATCAAAAAGCATCACAATACACAACAAACGGTTCTGCCAGATTCGGCAAAATCAAAACAGGAGTTGTCGCCAATCTTCTCTTAAGCTCTTAAAAACTTTGTTCACACTTTGAATCCCAAACAAAAGCATGACCCTTCCTAGTCAATTGCGTTAACAGTAACGACAACTTGGCAAATCCTTCAATGAATTTACGATGATAACCTTCCAAACCAAGAAAACTTCTAATCTCAAAAACTGATTTCAGAGTCTCCCATTGCGATACCGCTTCAACCATCAACGGATCAACTGCAATACCTCTACTCGAAATCACATGACCAAGGAAACTCACTTCCTTCAACCAAAACTCACACTTAGAAAGTTTAGCATAAAACTGCTTCTCTTTTAACATAAATAACACAATCCTCAAATGCTCGACATGTTCTTCTTCACTCTTTGAATAGATTAAAATATCATCAATGAACACCACCACAAGCTTGTCCAAATAAGAATGGAAAAGCCTATTCATGTACTCCATAAATACACCTGGTGCATTAGTTACACAAAATGGCATCACAGAATACTCATAATGTCCATACCTCGTTCTAAAAGCAGTCTTCTGAATATCTTCAGCCTTCACACAAATCTGATGATACCCACATCTCAGATCTATATTACTAAAGACACTCGCACCAATCAATTGATCCATCAAATCATTAATCCTTGGAAGTGGATACTTATTTTTAATAGTCACCTTGTTCTATTGTCTGTAGTCCACACAAATCTCATAGAACCTTTTATCTTCTTAACCAACAAAACCGGTGCACCCCACAGTGACACACTTGGACGAATAAACCTTTTCTCAAGTAGATCTTCAAGTTGACTCTTCAACACTTTCAATTCCGATACGTACATACGATATGGAGCCATCGATATCGGACTAGTTCCGGGAATTAAATCGATCGCAAACTTCACTTCTCGTTCCGGCGGTAAATCTCTTATCTCATCAGGAAAAACTTCCGGAAAATCACGGACAATTGGTAAAGCATCAATTTCTCCACTTTCACCAATGCTCAAAGTTGCCATCAACTTAAACACCTTCGCACCATCGTGTACCGACTCGTCAAAACAATCTGTAAGAACATGGCTTAACTCCAAACAATTCACTACACGCACCATCTAAGCTCGCAAGACGCGTTTATTCCATCCAACATAATCCCATCTACTATCAACAAGAGATTAAAGGTGATCATTTCCTCAATTTTTCAATAGACAGCCGACAATCATAATAGGGTATAAACTATCTTAACGAAACTATAATAGCGTTCAACGACATACTGAGCCACCACTTCACACTTGAAGCATCTTGGAGAAGCACAACTTTCTCCCCCACTTATTTCAATCCCACTTCTGCAGACAAGGTTTAGAAAAACAAACGTGTACTGACAGTGTTTTCACACACATGTTGCATACTAGGGAACAAACAACATTAGACAACCTGGTCGGATGGACCGAACTGCTCTGATACCACTAATGTAACACCCTTCTAAACCCCGCGGAATATATATATAAATAATCAGAGTAAATTGTCAAGCATTCACAAAAGGGTGTCACACATAATTTCCAAAACATCAAAAACACTTGTCATCCTCATTAACACTTTAATAAATAATCATGCTTTTCAAAATTTCATTTCGTATGTAGCAGCGGATTCAATTATATCATAATTCTCGTAACGGAAACATTCATGTTCATCACATAATTCAAAATTACTTAGGCACTAAGGCCAACATCATAATATCCCAATGAATATAGAAACATAGCGTAGAGTACAAAATGTATCTCTAAGATATAAAACAAACGATCCCAGTGTTACATGACCAGAGCATGACTCGACCCAACATAACTAAAATACTAAACAGCTGCACCAACAGTGACCTCGCAACTACGAACATTCATACTCTTTGGTACCTGTGCGATGTCGTATAGGACATCATTCCAACAGAAGGGTGAGAATTCACATCAATATTGAAATCATAAGATAATGAATAATGTAAAGCATGTCAGCACAAACACCAATATTCTCGCACTTCAATTTTTCTCAACCAATATCATTCATCAATCACATATTCACAACTCTCAACTCAACAAGTCATACACATACGTATACTTCCATACAACAATTATATATGCCATGTGACTCAATGCAGCTCAATGCAACTCATGCCATGTGGTACCAATACTTGTTATTATTTTTCGGTTTTTACATTTAAACCGGGTCCGTTCCCTAGACCAATAACAAACAAAAGCTTGTTCCCTAGGCTTTCAAACCCCACTCTAGGTTTGGAACAAGTCACTAGTCTCCACGAAACTAGCAAGCATTACCTCTTGACACAAATGATGCGTATGCAATCAGCAACCATATGCACTTAACACCGTTTTCGCATCTTAATCCCATGCATACTCATATAATTCAATACACAAGAATTATAACATGATTGCACACACAACACATTTCATAATAACCAAGGTATTCATACTTTCAACATCATCATTACATTTATCAAGTAATGCATAAGAATTAATTAGTTTCAATCACAATTCACGACACAGTTCAATGATTACACATAGGACAATCAATTCATCACCAATAATTGAATTCAATATTCAATACACAATCAACTTGTTAAACAACAATTGATATCTCAATAACCAACCAAAGGTTTATAATCAATCAATACTCAAGTAAATAATCAATAAATCATCTCAATTAATCCATGTTTTATTTAAAATTTAATTAAACAATAACTCTGTGTAATCAAACTTCTAGTACATGACTTTTCCAAATTTCAGCTTTTGTACAACATGCAATCGATTGGAGTTATTGTGCAATCGACTAGAGTACTCAATTTCTCATATTTTTAGCTATTGTTTTCAAGTGCAATCGATTGACATCTTAGTGCAATCGATTGTACCATTGAAAATTTCATAATTTTAGCTACTGTTTTACTATGCAATCGATTGACATATTAGTGCAATCGATTGGACAGTTAAAAATTTAGTTTCCAGCAGTGTTACTCAATATGCAATCGATTGACATATTGGTGCAATCGATTGCTCACTGTGCATTTTGGAAAAATTGTGCAGAAAATTGTATTTTTACCAACCATTCCCTTCTTTGCTACCATAATCAATCCCTTCATATTAGGGCATTCACAAAACTCGAAAATTCACTAAATCATGAGAAATATATGTGTTTTTCCTTACCCAATCTTCTACCTATTAACCATTAACCCACAATTCCAAATTAAGGGTTTTTCCCTACACAACTTCTACCCATTAATCATTAACCCACAATTCCAATAATAAGAGAATACCCACCCTTACCTTAGGTTTTTCTTTGCAGAAGAATCCTTGATTCCTTGAATGCTTGGATTATGATTTTCTCCCTTCCACTCTTCTTTCCTCTTGCCTCCTTCTCTTCTTCTCTTTTATCTTCTCTATTCTCTCTCTTTCCCTTCTTTTCTCCTCTTACTAACTTATATCCTTCTATTTTCTAAAACCCTAACAATTAATCTATTGGGCTTTACCCAACTCACTCTCACTTTCTATTCACACACCTATAATTAGGCCCAACTAATCAATCTAGTAATTATACACTATTCTACCAAATAGAATAAATCAATTAATTCATTTAAATCAAATAAATCACATAAATCAATTAATTAGTATAAATAATTAATTATTAAAAGTTGGACTGTTACAACCCTCCCCCACTTAAAAGATTTTCGCCCTCGAAAATTACCTCAATGACTAACTCGGGATAAGACTCCCTCATCTGACTCTCAAGCTCCCAAGTCACATTTCTACCAGCCGGTCCTCCCCAAGCAACCTTCAACAAGAAATCTCTTTACCTCGAAGGTGCTTCAACTTCCGATTCTCAATTCGCATAGGTGATGTCTCCACAGTTAGGTTATCCTTCACCTGTACATCATCCACTTGGATTACATGAGACGAATCCATAATGTATTTCCTCGACTGAGATACATGGAACACGTCATGAAGGTTAGCAAGCAACGGCGGTAATGAAATCCGATAGGATACCTCTCCTATCCTCTGTAAAATCTGATAAGGACCAATGAAACGCGGTGTCAACTTACGCGACTTCAATGCCCTACCAACACCAGTCACAAGAGTAACTCGACTCAGAGTTACCAACAACTAGAAACTCCGATGACCCAAATAGGAGACTTCTTAGGGGCCCTTAGGAACATAGGAAGACAAACCCTTCCAAATCGTCCTGACGCGCTGGTTTGACAGAAAGAGCCTGTCGAAGAAAGAAACGACCTACAGGCGCGTGAGAACGAACATATCCCTAAGGTGGCTCAAAGGCCCTCCATTGTGATGGTTCGCAGGGGTCAAGACCCATACCATGTAGTCAAAAAAGTTAGAAACGAGACTCGCAGGGGAGAAGCTAATCTAGAGGCCATGGTCGAACGCAGTATGGTTCGAAATGGTGCGAACCCTAGTCTTCGACGACCCGCCTACACGTCCCCTTTACCAGACTTCGTGTTAAAAATAGAGTTACCAAGGGGCTGGAAGGTGCCAAAATTCACCAAGTTCGCGGGTGAAACGGAGGAGTCATCCATCGAACATGTAGCCAGATATCAGACCGAAGCTGGAGACATAGCAAATAACGAGGATTTAAAAATGAAATATTTTCCTGGTTCCCTCACCAAAAATGCATTCACATGGTCACTTCATTGCCCCCACAGTCGGTTCACACGTGGGCGCAACTAGAAAGATTGTTTCACAAACAATTTTACATGGGACAATTAAAGATCAACCTAAAAGAGTTAGCCAATGTAAAACAGAAAGCGGCGGAGTCCGTAAACCAATATTTGAACAGGTTTAGACTACTGAAAGCGTAATGTTTTACACAAGTCCTTGAACACGAATTGGTCGAAATGGCCATGGGAGGACTAGATTATTCCATTCGGAAGAAGTTAGATACACAATACCTAAGAGATATAGCACAGCTAGCCGACCGCGTCTGGCAGGTCGAACCAATCGGTACCGTAAGAAAGAAAAGGTGGCGTTTGTAGCCACCGACGAATATTCCTCTAACAATGAGGAGTTCGTCAAAGAGAGTGTCGTGAATGTGGCTGAACTAAAACCTAGACCCCCATACGCGCGTAGAGTCCTAAAGCCTTCAAATGGAAAGAATCTGGTTGATAGGGAGAAGACGGACAAATACGTCGCGAAAACATACTCTTTTGATGTATCCAAATGTGATGAGATATTTGATTTATTGGTTAAAGATGGTCAAATTGTCGTCCCGGTCAGGACAAAAGATCCCCCTCTAGAACAAAATAAAAAGAGGGGATTCTGTAAATTTCATAACTTTCTTGGTCATAAAATTGCTCAATGTGTTATTTTTAGGGACTTGATGCAGAAAGTGTTGAAGGAAGAACGACTCTAGTTCGGTGAAAGACCAAAGATGCAAGTGGATGTGAACCCTCTGAAGACGGAGGAAGCACTGTACTCTGAAGTAGCAGAATGCATGACGATCGAGGCTACTGAGGGCCTTAAGGAGCAAGTGACAACCCCAATCCTAGAATGCATGATGATCGAAGCTACTGAGAGTTTCGACAAGAAGACGAAGAAAGATTTTGAGGGTATCTACCCTCAAGTGGGGGAATGTCTAGTTGAAGTACAAGAAAAATGCAAAGTCAGTGGCTCTACAGTTGCCCTCTACCCCATGTGTCATGATGTATTCGACCAGAGAGCAGCAGACAGAGTCAGGTCGAAAAGAGCACCACCCCAAGGTTCGTGTTTGACAAAGACGGTACTCCTCGACAAAATCAGGAATATCGAAAGTTGTTCCAGCCAGCAAGGCCAAGAACTTTTGTGCCCCCATCGGATATCCCACAAGACTAGTGGATGACCCATGTGACCCAGAAGGGAAGCAAAAGGCCAAAGTGGAAGGTGTTAGATTTGGAAAAGGAGGCAAGGGCCTCCGACAAGAACGTTGAGTCAAAAGGGTATATGGTGTCCCCCAATTACAAAAGAAATAACCCAATGATGAGAACCCAGTGGAGGCATCATCAGGGAAATAAAAAGGCAACCAGAGAAGCGTCCAACTCTTAGCTGCGGCCAGTCGGGAAGCCCGGGTCGAGGAGTCAACCACCAAGAACCAAGTGGGTTGAGAAGGAGAAGATAGTGGCCAGCCAGACCATAGCAATGACCATGGAAGTCTCAGGGAATAAAATGGTAGCGTCGACCCAGAATTTGACATTTACCGCCAACTCAGAGGACAAGAAAGAGCCTGAATACACCCCCCTCAGTCAGACGAGGATGAACCGAAGTATACACCTCAGTCGGACGGCGAAGAATACACCCCGTCCCAAGAAGAGGGTCTGGATGTCGATATGTACGACGAGACGAATGACGACACATATGGGGAAGACTTCGTGGTAAGCTACGGAATTGTGTCCATTCTTCCGGCAGATAATGATAGGGTATCTGAAGTGTCAGAGTTAGAAGATGACTTCTTACTAGATGAAGCTATAGAGGAAAAACCATTATGCTACTACGTGATGAACATTGGTGTGGTAGAAGAACAAACTGCCATGTTCGAGAGACCCAACCTAGGGATGATGTATCACTTGAAATCGTTGTTCATAAAGGCGAAGGTCAACGGCATGGTGATGAACAAAGTCTTCGTAGATAGTGAGGCAACCGTCAATTTAATGCCCTATACTTTGTTAAGGAATATCGGCACGACTGAAGCCAACCTCAAGCAACACAATATGGTTTTGTCCAATTATGAAGGCAAAACCAGTAACATTCTGGGAGTAGCCCAAGTCGAATTAGTTGTTGGAACCACCACAAGATCGACGCTTTTCATGGTCATAAATTCAAAGGCAAACTTTAACCTCCTGTTAGGACGGGAATGAACTCATGGAATCAGAGCGGTACCTTCGACGATGCACCAAAGGCTGACTATCTAGAGGAAAGACGACATCGTGGAGAATGTTGATGCCGACCAAAGTTATTATAGGCTCGAGGAAGCCAAAGGGATGAAAAGGTCTTTTGACTAACACCTAGAGAACGTGGCACCATGTGACGGTGAATCGGGTTCTTACAACTCCACCCATACAGGTCGTACCATCGATTTGGACCCAGATCATGGTTTCATTTGGGACTCATCTGATCCCCCAGCAGAATCATCGCAGAGTTTTCCAACCACAAGGTGGCCCCCCATAGACGAAGATGGTTACTGAATCAGAGTGTCTGAATTGAATTTCAGCCTATGTGGCTGAAAACAAAAGAAAAGTGGTGCTCGAAAAAGAAAATACAGAGATGCCGCCAGTGACACATGCACAAGTGGTCGACAAGGCCAGACAACAGCTTCGGAAAGCCGGAGGCTCGATTGTATCTATGATGATGAGCCTTTAGGGTTCGAAAGGAACCCAACCTTCGATGCACAAAAAATATAGGCGCAAGACCCCCTAGAAGAGATCGATCTGGGGGAAGGGGCCACCAGGAGACCTACATACGTGAGCACCAAGATTGGCTCAAGGATGAGAGCCAACCTGATCGAGATATTAAGAGAGTACAAAGATTACTTCGCCTGGGACTACGCCAAAATGCTAGGGCTAAGTCGGTAGGTTGTGGAGCACCGCCTGCGCATCCAACCAGGAAAGAAACCAGTCAAGCAGCAGCCACGTAGATTCGCCCAAAAAGTGACGCTGAAAATCAAGAGGGAGATCGAAAGTTTACTGCAGATTCGTTTCATTCGCACGGCAAGATATGTCGAATAGTTGGCGAACATAATCCCAGTTGTCAAGAAAAACAACACTCTTAGAGTTTGCATCGACTTCAGATACTTGAACAATGCCACTTATAAGGACAAATACTCTATGCCTGTAGCAGATATGCTAATCGATTTGGCCGCTGGTTTCGAGTATTTGAGCATGCTCGACGGATATTCTGGATACAACCAGATTTTCATAGCCGAAGAAGATGTCCCTAAAACAGCGTTCCGCTGCCCAGGGGCCTTGGGAACCTATGAATGCGTGGTCATACCGTTCGGCCTAAAGAATGCTGGGGAAACATACCAAAGGGCCATGAATGCTATTTTTCATGACTTCATCGAACATTTCATGCGGGTATACATTGGTGATATAGTCATAAAATCGTCGTCTGAGGACGGTCATTTAGATCCCCTTCGACGATCATTCGAAAGGGTGAGAAAATATGGATTGAAAATGAATCCACTAAAATATGATTTTTACGTGCATGCAGGGGATTTCTTGGGTTTTGTGGTGCATTAGAAGGGTATCAAAATAAACCAAAACAAAACAAAGGAAATTCAAGACCTCGAACCCCCGGCGACAAAAAAACAACTCCAGTCCCTGCTCGGGAAGGTGAAATTATTGCGAAGATTTATATCAAATCTAAGTGGCAAGACAAAAGCATTCTCGCCATTGTTGAAAGTTAAGAAGGAGACTGAGTTGGGTTGGGGACAAGAGCAACACATGGATTTCGACGCCATCAAGGAATATCTCATAAAGCCTCCAGTTTTGTTGCCACCAAGTCCAAATAAAAACATGGAGCTATACATCGCAGCGTCCGACACAACTATAGGAAGTATGTTAGCCTAGAAGGATGATAATGGTGTCGAAAGGCCCGTTTATTACCTTAGTCGAATGTTAGTCGACGTTGAAATTAGGTATTCCATGATTGAGAAGTTATGCCAATGTATGTATTTTTTATGTACTAAATAAAAACAATATATTAAAACAATTGAAGTTCATGTTTCGTCACACATTGATATCATTAAGTACATGTTGTCAAAATCGATTTTACACAGTTGAGTGGGAAAGTGGGCCTTGTCACTAACAGAATTTTCCCTTACCTATGTCCCTCTAAGGGCAATGAAGGGACAGATAGTGGCAGACTTCATGGTCGACCATGCAATGACAGAACAACTGCTTTGTTCGATTAGCGCAAACCCTTGGAAGTTGTACTTCGACAGGTCAAGTCACAAAAATGGAGCCGGAATAGGCGTCCTAATCGTTTCCCCTCAGGGTCACCAACCAAGTTCAAATACGGGGTCAAAGACGGATGCTCAAATAACGAGGCAGAATATGAGGCCTTGATCGTCGGTCTGAGAATCCTTAGAGTACTGGGCACCAAAAGTGTTGACATTAAGGGCGACTCCGAATTGGTCATTGTTGCACCCCAAAATTTTCCCAACACTTCTTTACCTAGCTTATGTTTCATTTCATTCATACTAGCATTATCATTTGCATTTCATTGACATGTATGCAAGAGATCAAGAGGTATAATTACCAATCAAGAGCTATACAAGACTATGAAGCTAGCTAAGAGGGTTATTCAGGTGTATAAGGGTTGATATCCTTGTCAGAGAAAGTAAAAGATCCTCAGAGAGAGTGGTTGAAACCAAGAGTGTGTGTCTCCTGACTTGAGAGTTGTGGGAAGCCATCAGATGATTCTGAGGCTATGAAATGGGACTTGAGGTCTTGATAAAGCTCATGAGAAATGTTGAAGACCACTTTGAGGCCTAGACAGGTCATTGTGCAAGATTAAGAAGCCTTAACCATGATTGGTGCAGCTAGGGTTTGACTGGGTCACCCCTAAGTCAACTGAGGATTTGAAGAAAGTTGAGACCTAATACAAGAGCCATGTGATCATGGATTGATGCATTGAGATGTTATAAGGATGATTCCAAGGTTAACTCATCATGATTGAAGAGTTTGAGAAGTTTCAGGCTAGGGTTAATAAGACTTGACAGTGTAAAATCTCATGGCTTGACCCCTGACTTCAAGGTTATTTAACTCAAGATATGATTGTCATCTCATCTTGACCCCAACATGATTATTGTAGGGCATGATCTTAAATTTAATTTGAGTACTAGAAGTCCTTGATAGGGTTCATAGAACTCAATTTATGAACCAGACAAGTTACAGGTCATCTGAGGCATGTGAATTTGGAGCTTGAAAGTTACCCAATTTGCATGACACTTTTTCCCTAGAAGGATGATTCCTATGAACTTTTGGTCAACATGAATGTTGTTCCTTATCCTCTTAGATTTCTAAAGAGTACTAAAAGTCCATGATTGGATTTGTAGAACTCAAGTTATGGCTTTGACAAGTCAAGGGTATTTTGGGTATTTGGAAATTACATGCCATTTTGAATCATAAGTCAATTTCACCATCTTGCAAGCCTCAAATGGATTTTTGTTCAACATGAAAGTTTCTCAAAATGATGTTTTTAGCTTGGCCATGTATCAAGTGTCCATTGATATGGATTATATCAAACATTGGTTGAAGAAAGTTCATATAAAGGCCATTTTAATGGATTAAAAGGTGAAAATTCAAAATAATTGGAAATAACATGTTTTCAAGTTAAATTTATGCTCAATTTGAATGGAATTGATGTTCTAAAGATATTGGAATTGTCACATTTTTGATTTGAAGTTCATAACATGGCCATTTGGAATGTTGCTTCACAAGTAAGAAACATATCCAACACACTCCATGGATTGAAATCAAGGGAGGAGAACCACTTCATTACATTCCACAAGGGTTAAGTGAATCATTTGAACTGAATTTGAAGAATGAACAAGGCTAGAAGGTGCATACCAACATTGAAATTTTGGAAGAGAGTGAAAATCCAAAATCCACAAATGTGCTTGGTTTGGGCCTCCAACTTGTTGAAACAGAATATAAATAAGATTTGGATCAGTTTAGGAAGCTTCTAGTGCAAAAATTTGTGGAGAAGCCATTGCAGCAAAGTGAAGAAGAAAGATTGAAATTGAGATTTGGTTTTTGAGAATCAGAGGTTTTCAGCAGGAATTGATAATCAAGAATCATTCACCATTGATCACTGAAGATTTCTGCACGATTTGGAAGAGAATTGAGGCTTGAATCCACTGCAATCGAAGTTCAAAACCAGGTTTTAACTTCTTGAAATTTCTCTCTGTATATGTATTTTTAATGGATTAGAAGCATGCGGTTAGGTTCTCCTTATGATCTAGATGGATTTTGGATGGTTAATTTGAACATTAGTGACAATTTAGGGATGATGCCATTTTCGGTTGAGAGTGCTATTTTCTGATCCTTGCGTTTTTAGCATGAATGAGTAGTGTAGTTAGGTTCCTTGTGAAATTTTGCATGAGTTTCATTCAGGAATCGTGTGAAATGGTTGAGTGTAGAGGTAGTTAGGGTTGTGCAGGGGTGACCGGAGAAGTCACCGGCGACGGCCCTGGTTCGCGCGCAGAGTTGTAACTTTCAGAAATTTAAAACGAAGAAGATGAAATCTTATCCGTTCGTGTGTGTTGAAAACGTGACTTGGTCAAGCAATCCTAGGCCCCTCAATGCGCCACGTACACCTCCCTTAAACACACCGTTTTGATAAATGGAATTCCCCAGCTTTGAGTGTTTCGCTGCGTGAACCAAGAGTGCGTAGGTTCGATACCTCACGCGTACATTTTTTCCTTTTAATTTGTGAACTGAAGTGATCATAGTGAATTAACATGTGAGTTGGGCTTTAGTATCCTGTGCTATCAACACCCCCTCCCTCAGGCCCATCCAGATTTTAACACACAAAATCCTTACTTAGCGCACCCTCCCTGGCATTTTTCTTTGAACTGAGTTGAAACTCAGATGGGCCTAGCGCCCTTATTGCTTCCAGCACTCCCCATGTTCTGGGCCCAAGCGAAGTTAACTAGTTTTCACTGTTGACTGCACCCCTTCCCTCTATTTCTTTTATTTTCCTTTCTTTTTAATTTTTGTTTCCATGTTGTTGAAATTAATTCACAAAAAATAGTAAAAATTGATATTAAATCCTGAGAAAAATTGTGGATACAAATTAAAATGTTTAGAATTTTGTCATGATTTTACTTTCCATTTTTCATGCATTTTCATTTTATTTCATATTTTTTAGTTTAATATGTGTTTAATGGTGAAATAATGATGTTGTGATTTTGTCCATTTTCTTTCTCCCTCATGGTTCTGAATTTAATCTTGGATTTTTGTATGTTGTTTGTGTACATATTGATGTTGCCTTGTGATTTTTATCATGATTTTTAGATGATTGTAAGTATGCTTTTAGTATAGTTGTTTAGGAGTGATTTTTAGTGGATCTCTTTAGTGATGCTTTGCAACTTAAGATTTTATTAGAGGACTTAGAGATTGAATTAGGTCCTGATTTTTGAACTGTAGATCATTAACAAATGCATGTTCCCATAGAAAAATAATTAGATTTTTAGAATGTGTTTTGATATTTTAGATAGAATATTCAAGTTGATTGTTCATTTGGTGTTTCAATTTTGGTGATTGTTTGGAATGGACTCAAAGTGGGCTTCTCTTGCATAGTAGGCTTCTGGTTCTTGTTGAAGGATATCAGGGACATGATGAAGCTTGTGTGGAATGGCTGGTGGAGCTTGGATTGGAGCTTTTCTTTCATTTTGGTTATCTTTTTGTAGCTTGTAAGATTAGGGCTTTAGGAGAGAGCCTTAGAAATAGATTTTTCTTCAAATAATGGTTGGTTTCATTCACCTTCCATCCCATCCTATGATTCAAATTCCTCATGTTAAAAGTCTCATCTCTCCTTAGGAGGGATGTGTGTCATTTACAATTAGTAGAACTTTTGAGGATGCCTTTCTCTGATGACTGGTTGAGTGTCAGATGGGTTTCCTTTGGTTTCCTTTTCTGCTTCTCATCATCAAATACTCATCTTGTTGATTCCTTTCCTTGGTGAAGTGCATTGTTAAAGCATGAAGTTGGAGTATTCCTTTCATTCTCTTGAAGATGGTGGACTTTAAGAACAGTTACAGACTGTGGACTGGATTGCTGTCAGAAGATTGCTTTGCTGTGAAGCTGTGGAGTCTGTTGATTTGTTTTCCCTGTTTGTCTGTTTTCTTCTTGTGCAGCTGTATTGATGACTTGGTTGGTGTGATGCATTTAGATTAGGTCATGTAGTTGAATAAGCCTAAGAGCATCCTAAGGGTTGAGTTTCTCCCCTTGCTTGTATTGTATTAGAGGTTGAGTTTCTCCCTCTGCTTGTATTTTTACTGTGTGGCTTTGCTTGCTGGTATTTGGTAGAGCTCCGCTCCCATGCCTGTATGGTTTGTGGTCTGCTTGTTGCATTTATTTCTTCTATTATTTTTGCAGTTATTCATACTTGGCTTGAGGTTGAGATGAGCTTGTGGAGGCTCCTGCCCCCACACACATTTCCTCCCTCACTTGCATTGCATGCATTTTACAGTTGTTTCCTGTACTGTTTACTGTTTACTGTTTAGCTGATGCTTTACCTGTTTCTGTTTATCATTGACATGATCCCCTAGGAATCTCACTTCCTTTGATAAGGAAGTGATGATTAGAACTTTAGGTTGAAACCTATGCATGATAACTTCTAGGAGTTCCCTGCTTCAAACCTCAATCATAGGATGAATCCTTGGCATGACAACATTAGGACTTGATAGTCTCCCCTTAGTTGAGCCTGTTCTCTCTTCTCATCTCGAAACAAATCAAAATACAGTAATAAAGGTTAACTGATGTCGTACGTTACGAGCCTTAAGCTATTTGAGAAAGGGTTGTTGAAGGGTCACTCTTCAACAGTCTGGATGTCTAGTATGGTACCCTTAGGGTGACATGCGACGCATTCACTCTCAAGTCATAGTCTCTAGTGCGATATTGGTTGCAAAGAACCATAAAAAACAGTTCTTCCGTAAAAGACAGAAAACAAACTTCAAACCTTTTTGCCCCGTGGGCCCATAATTTAAAGGAAGCTTTTCGGAAGAAAAGAGTGTCGTTAACTCCCAGTTCTACCGCAAACGGTAACGCCTAAGTCTCCAAGGGTCGAGCTGCGTACACCAAACTGTTGGAACTGTTTGTTAACCCTACTCGAAAAACAGATGAATCTGAATTCCCATAATCCGTATTTTCCTGAACTACGTAAGCTCTGATCTCTCATACCTGTTGAGAGTACGTAGGCACAATACTGACGTATTGGCGAGCCACCTTCCCCGTAACCCGTAGTTAGCCGAACTACGTTGACTCTGATTTCTCATTCTCTGATGAGAATACGTAGGCATAAAGTGAGACGCTTTTCCGAGTCATTTTATTTTCTTTTCAGACCGGCCTCGATAGGTAGATAGTTAAACCAACCCGTCAGATAAACACAACAAGCGTGGATCCCATCTAGTACGATGGACGTGAGGGGTGCTAATACCTTCCCCTTGCATAAGCGACTCCCGAATCCAGACAATGGTTGCGATGACCTTGTCTTATACCTTTTCGTCAGGTTTTTCCGATCGTTTCCTTTCCCGTTCTAAGGGATAAATAACAAAAGGTGGCGACTCTTCTGTTTTGCCGGCACCTTATTTTCGCGGTAGCGACAGCTTGCGACTTTGCTGGGGAAATGATAGTTTCCGGGGGATCCATCATCCCTGATGCGAGTCAATATGGGGATCCAACGTCTCTGTACGAGAGTCAATCCTAGTGCTTGCGTGTTTACCTGTTGGGTTGTGTTTATTTATCGCATTTTATTTCCCGCATTTTATTTTCAGTATGATATGATTATATGTGCTGTTGTGGGAGGGGCATTCTGATGAGTGAGAAGCCAGACCCAGGCTTGAGTGTACCTAGCATTCACTATGCCAAAAAAGACCTTTAGCAGCGCTTTTTTTGGCCTTTAGCAGCACTTAAAAGCGCTGCCGAAAGTGGCGCTGCTAAAGGTAAAGACAACGCTTTTTTTTGGCCTTTAGCAGCGCTTTTTTTTGCCTTTATCAGCACTTTTAACAGCGCTTTTTTCACCCTGTAGCAGCGCTTTTTTTTTTGCCTTTATCAGCACTTTTAGCAGCGCTTTTTTCACCCTATAGCAGCGCTTTTATAAGCGCTGCCTAATCCCACTTCACCTCCCCCCTTTAGCAGCGCTTTTTAAAAGCGCTTTCTTAGACCCCCCCCCCCCCCCTTTAGCAGCGCTTTTTTAAAGCGCTGTCTTAGACCCCCCCCCCCTTTAACAGCGCTTTTCTAAAGCGCTTTCTTAGACCCCCCTTTTTCCAACCTATAGCAGCGCTTTTTTAGGCCTCTTTTTGCCCCTTTAGCAGCGCTTTTTTTAAAAGCGCTATCTATTCTTCACGATTTTGAATTATTATTTTTTAAATAATCACAGTTTTTTATATATTTTTCAATAAACCTGCTTATAACAAATACATTCCCTGCTTATAATCCAGGCCTTTAGTTCAACAGTTTGCCCTTATATATAACAATTATTTTGGCCTTATTTTTGTGTATTCATCACTTTGCAATATTATACACAATAACTAAAGTATACATTATAATTCATCACTTTGCAATATTATACACATAAACCTGCTTAAATATATTACAACATAGTCCGATCCTCAGAACAACATCACATATACAATCAATTTACATATAATTACAAATTCGATAACTTTACGAATAGATACATTATAGAATTCTCAACTCAAGAATAAATTGACACCATTCCTCCTTAATTTCTTCCAATCTTGCTTTCGAGTAAGTACCGCACTTGAAATCATCAAAATACTACATAATATAACAGCACATGCACGATTTAATTTTAAAACTAATTACTCAGATAAAATATCAGTTAATTATCAAAATGAATCATATAACTTATGAATTGATCCATACCATGATTGGAATCTCTATTTGACCAGAAAGAATAATTTTCTTCATAAAGCACAATACAAAAGAGATTCTAAACACACAAACCTCATTTCGAAGCTCGGCGTAGTAAAAAGATCCAAAGCCACCTCGACCGATTATATTTTCCGCGCTAAATCTGTCAGTAACTTTGGCTAACTCCTCATACGAAAACTCCACTGACTTATCAACCGTAATACCTGTCAACCTCGGAGATGCAATAGTAGTCGATTCGGAGGCCTTATCCAAGCTGCTTCCATAACCTAAATCCATGGAACAGATAATACTCATATACAGTTTCACATTTTGCATGAAAACTTAATCTTCAATTTAGAACTAGAAAATCTCACTATACAATTTACAACAAAATATGATATACCATGTTGGAGTTGACTATATTGATCTTCGGACGCACCCGGGACTGGTAGAAGAGTTACATGAGCAACTTTTTTTCTTCTATATAGCACAAAATAGAGAATGAGTGCCAAAAGTAAAATCCCAAAAGCTCCTTCAACAACTATGCCCGCAATGGCTCCTTTGGACATTCCTATATACAACAATGTCAGCATCACATAACAATATTTATTTACCCTGCCATGATTTTTCATGTCACTCTTTTAACTTTATATATATATATATATATATATATATATATATATATATATATATATATATATATATATATATATATATATATATATATATATATATATATATATATATATATATATATATATATATATATATATATATATATATATATATATATATATATATATATATATATATATATATATATATATATATATATATATATATATTGATTAACATATTTATGAAACTGCAATGTGTATTGTACATCACCTGATCTGCAAAAATGAAGAAAACAATAAAGCATAGATGTTCAAGTTAGAAATTAAAAAAAATATATATATTGAAGAGAAAATGTTGGAATGTTCAAATCAAATTTAGCATGTAGGATGTAAGGTTATGGAAATTTCAACATACTTTAGCTGCAGTGGTGGAAAGTTTTCATATTCATCTGCAAAATATGATTGATAAAATAATCAGAAAAAACTATAAAAAAATAAGTGACAATGCATAAACTAAGTATAATATAATCTGTATTGTTTTGTTTTAAAGCCAGATAGTGTCAATTGTTCTTAATAAATTAAACATTTTTCTTGATCAAAAGTATAAAAATAAGCATCTCTTCTAGCTTCTTTTTTTATTAATTCTGTCATGTTGATATATTTCCAAATGCATGGGTGGAATATGCTGAATCTTTTTCATATTCCATTATTTTTCATTATAAAACTTCACTATCCAACAAGTGTATGAAATTGTGTCAAAAGGAATGTTTAAGAGACATAAATAGGTGGGTTTAGCTAGGCTCTTTCTTTTGAATCCTACTCCTTATGTCAACCAAATCAAAACTGAAATATTCACTGAAACAATGAACCATATAACAATTTTCCTTCGTTGTTTTTCAACTTTTGTAGCTAGCAGAAGAAATAAGGAGACTAACAGCAACACTTTTTAACCAATATTTTTCGCACAATGAAATTAATCGATGCAAACATTAGGGGCAATAGCGAGTCGAACAAGCATGAGACCTTAATCAATCTATACCACAGATAGCAACACATCATAACTATTATATTTCCAATTCTACACTGCATAGGTTATGTATTAAGAGAATGTGAGATAGTTATGTAATGTGAGATAGTTATGGAATGTTTATGGAGAATGTTAAAAACAGAATATAATATCAGTTCAAATATTATATGAGAACAACCTAAAGCAACTAAAAGATTCAAACTCCAATAATGCATTCAACTATGAGAACAATAAAAATGGAAAATGAAAAACTTCAAATACCTTAAAATGGTGGAAATGCGCTGGTGGAGGACGGATATGACCGTCAAAAATGGACGGACGGCGGCAGAATGAGGTGACGACGGAATGACCGGAGGAAAGACGACGGACGGAGGCGCGGAAGGAATGCGTCGACGGTGACTGTTCTAATTATGAATAGGGCAACGTTCGCGAGTGGAAATAAGAAAGAAGAAGACTATTCTGATTCTGCGAAAATATTGGGATTTTTTAAATTTATGCTACTTAAACCTATAACAGCACTTTTTTTGGCATTTAACAGCGCTTTTAAAAGCGCTGCTATAGGTCTGCCTTAGGACCCCCTTTAGCAGCGCTTTTTTTGGCATTTAGCAGCGCTTTTAAAAGCGCTGCTATAGGTCTGCCTTAGGACCCCCTTTAACAGCGCTTTTTTTGGCATTTAGCAGCGCTTTTAAAAGCGCTGCTATAGGTCTGCCTTAGGACCCCATTTAGCAGTGCTTTTAAAAGCGCTACTATAGGTCTGCCTTATGACCCCCTTTAGCAGCGCTTTTTTTGGCATTTAGCAGCGCTTTTAAAAGCACTGCTATAGGTCTGCCTTAGGACCCCCTTTAGCAGTGCTTTTTTAAAAGCGCTTTCGTAGACCCCCCCTTTAGCAGCGCTTTTTTAAAGCGCTTTCTTTGACCCCCCCCCCCCCTTTAGCAACGCTTTTTTAACAAGTGTTGTCTTAGGTATGCTATTTTTTTGTTTTTTTTTTCATGACCCTTTAGCAGCGCTTTTCTAGAAAGCGCTATCTTTTGTTGCGCTGCTAAAAGTCATTTCTGGCGTAGTGATTAGTTGTGGAAATTAGTGGGCGCGTGCTTGCTTTGTAGGCACTAGTGTCTCATGAAATCCACACTCAGACGAGATTCTCCCGGTTGACTTCTTTTCCAGCCCTTTGGGCTTGAGGGGTTGTTGGTTTGGAGGATTATCGACTCTAGGGACCGATCATTTGTGACTCAGCTAAGTGAGGCCGCTTCAAGAGATGATGATGCCACACCTTTTAGGTAGCGTATCATTGTTTCTTGAAAGTCTGTGACGCTAATGACCGCATAGGATGCCGAACTTGTGTCAGTTTAGGTCCATACCTGTGAGCGGGGTCGGGTTTGTTGCAGGAAACCTTAACCTTCAGACTACCTGGTTTTCTTGACAGTGAATCAGTGTTGCTGGGTTCAAAGGTTATTATCATCAGAGATGTGGTTGCTCTTGACAGAGCAGAGTTATTGGGCCTCTTCAGGGTTTTGTTGTCAGAGCAGCGTTGTGGTTTTGTTGATACAAAGCCTTGATCTCCTCAACAACGCTCTTGATCTCCTGTTGCATGATTGCATCTTGCATTTTTGCATCCTCATTTGCATATCATTACCGTGTGTCTGTGTTGCAGTTGCATATCTCTTCCCTGGTTCTAGTGATCTTGATCCTCATGGCTGATATGGCATCTCTGAAGAAGACTGTGGATTACAAGCTACCAACACCTGACCTCCTAGAGTTGCGAGCTCTGATTTCTTTAGCAGATAAGACAGCGATGGAGAATTTCAAAAAGAGTTATGGGAGACTTCTGGGTATTGGGTGTAAGCTTTCTACGTACGAGTTGAATGGCCTCTACGCGCTTCTGCAGTTTTACGACCCGCGGCTCAGATGCTTCGTTTTCCAGACTATGCCCTAGCTCTAACCTTGGAGGAGTACTCTGACCTGTTGGGAGTGCCTTTGTTGAATCAGATGCCTTATTACCGTGTTAAGGGTGAACCTAACTTGGGTAAGTTGACTGCCGCTCTTCATGTAGATGAGTCTGAGTTGAAAGGGATGGTATTCAGAAAGATTGGAGTTCATGGTTTCCCTTTGCCTTTCCTGATGGAAAAGGCCCGAAAGTTTGCCAAAAAGGGTCGCTAGGATGTATTCAATGCCTTCTTATCCCTTTGCATTTATGGGATCGTGTTGTTCCCAAGTCATCCGGACTTCATCGGTATGGATGCTTGCCATATATTTGCTTCCGGGAATCCAGTGCCCACTCTCCTCGGAGACGTCTACCATTCGGTTCACAGCAAAAATGAAAACAGAAAGGGGAAGAACGTGGCATGTTGTGCTCCTTTACTGTATAAGTGGTTTGCTAGCCATATTCCTATGTCGGGGCCGTTCGTTGATTCTGCTGAGACTTCGCCCTGGTCTGCACGTCTGATGGGTTTGTCTGCTGACAATATTATCTGGTTTGATAGAGATCTATCGGGCAAAGATATTTTGTATAGCTGTGGTGGCTTCCCTAACGTCCCCTTGATCGGAAGGAATGGATATATCAACTACAATCCCTCTCCGCTAGTACGACAATTTAGGTATGCACTAAGAGGTCCTCCTGAAGAGGAAGAGCTACAGGAATCTCTGTATCTCACAGGGTTGCTTGAAGGTGACACTTTGGTTAAGGTACAGAATACTTGGAGCAAAATCCACCGAAAAGGGAAAGTCTTGTTAGGAAAAAGCAACAACAAGGCCTTTGATCCATATGTGGCTTGGGTCCGAGAATGAGCCGCCAAGTTTCCAATGTCGTTTCCTGCAGTGGAACCATTGTATCCTCTCGTGTACAAAGAGCCTGCCACAGTTGATATTCAGAAGTTCAACCAGGTACTCCAAGAGAAGCAAGAGCTACGAAAAGCCAATGAAGAGTTGGAGAAAGGGATTGCTCAACTTCAGAGAGAAAAGAACGAAGTCGTACACACCTGCAAGAAGCAGACAGCGTTGATCAACCACCTGGGCGCTAATCTGACCAAAGAGACTGATTCTTGGGTTGGACCTGAAGGCAATGCACGTGGTATTGACCACCAAAAAGCAGGAGCTGGATAAGGCATACCGGAAGTTGACCCAGTACGAGAAGCTGTGGAACAACACTTTGACTAGCCACAAGGAGCGAAAAAAATACTGAAGCAACAGATAGCCCAGTTGGAAGCTCAGATCGAAGTCAAAGACAAGAAGATAGAGGCTGAAGCCTCACTGCGACGAGATGTCCAGTATAGGTTGGTTGAGACCAAGGAAAACCTGATGGATTGTCAAATCCGGGCTGATGCTAGGAGGAGTAGAGTGGAAAACCGTTCTGAAGAAGGTGGTTATAGGGACGTTACCGAGAACCTCCCAGATTCCATCAGGCAGAGGGATTTGCTAATCCAGGGCCTGCTTACTCAGCCTGATCATCCCGCTACAAAGAAGTTACTAGAGGATTTCCATGCCCGTAGTCGCACTTGATTTCTTTGTATTTCTTTGTACATTTCATGCATTGATATGCTGATCACCACCAGGCCCGTTGGTTGGAGCCACGATTGTCGCTTCAGTTGCATGTGATCACAGTTGTACGCTACCCGCGCGGGTTTTTCGGATAAATCTATGAGGATTTCTTTCCATGATTGGATGATAGACTTTATTTGTCTTGGAAGCTAGAATCGGGAGAAATCTCCCTAAGGCACAGACACACGTTTGCATTTGCATGAATCATTTGCATAACAGGTACCTTGCTATTTTTCTAACCCCTTGTTGATACAGGTTGTTTTAGGTTTTACTCAGGTTGATCCGAGCAATGGAACGGGTACGAGCAGAGCTGAGAGAGGTCTGAGGCCAGCTGAGGCAGGTTACGAGGGACCAGCAGGCGCTCAAAGAGGAGAACGACCAGCTGAAGAATCAGGTAGGCCTGATGGCGGAAGTGCTAAAGAACATACTCCGAAGGGAATGTGAGCAGAAGCCCGAGGCTGCAGCCGGCATACTTGCTCCACGGGAATCTGATGAACACACACCTAGGCATGATAGGCCTAACAGACCCTCTGCACAGCAGGAAACTCAAACTGTTTCCTGTCAGCAGCCACGTCCGGTTCCGCAACACAACCCCAAAGGACAGGGTCAAAAGAGGAGATATCTGACAGAATCCTCGATCCAATCCCGATGGATTATGACCAGTTGTTGCAACTCCTGCTCCAACTACAGTTGGTTAAACTTCGAACGTTGGCTCCAATGACTGGACAACTGCCACCCGACTACGACGTGAATGCCCTTTGTGAGTTCCACTCTAGAGCACCGGGGCACGATATATTGAACTGTAGAGATTTTAAGTATAAGGTTCAAGATATGATTGAGTCAAGAACAATTGAATTCGTGTCGGGCAGCATGAAAGCATCAGGCAAATTCATCTCTTATCGTGCAAGAGAGATGGATGTTCCCATGATCTCATCTGAAGACGAGAAGGATCAGGAGTATATCTCGCGGTCTTTGAGGTCTGAATCGCCTTGCCCGCAACTTTTTCATGTCCCTGGGTCGAGCTCAAGGATGAAAGCCCCTGAATAGATAGGATCCTCACTAGGTCAAGCCTCGTCTCTGGATTGTTTCTGCCATACAGAATCGGCAACCTCTGGCTCCGTTGCAGCGAAACTATCGGAGCCTGAATCAGAGTCAACCTCACAGTAGTCGTTCTTCTGATTGAGTCTGAAGACTTCAAGGGTAGATCCCCTCAGCAGCAAATAAGTGTGAAAAGCCCAGTTCCCCGAAAGCTGGCAATCTGCACTTTATTATGTCATTTCTTTACCTTTGTAGTTTCTTTCCTGTTAGAATTGCAAATTTCGTTTGTAAAGCATGATTATTTTTCAATTGATATTAATAGTGAAATAAATATGCATGTTTTGAACTAATCCATTCGTGTTCACTCTATTGCTTTCTTTTATTTTCAAACGCTTGTTTAAGTGGGATCCGGGGAGGATGACAAAAATCAAATGATGCGTAAGCTTCCGATGCTATGCTTTTGAATAAAAAAACCTGTTGATGATGTGCATGTATTGTTTCAATTCCCAAATACCGGAGATATAAGGAAGAGAATCCCTTGTTAACCCCTTTGAGCCTAGTTGTAGGAGTTTCTTTCTGAAGATAAAAAAACCATCAATCTTAACCCGGGGCAGGGTAGGTGTCAGTTGATTTGACCAAGCGTTCAAATTACAACAAGGAGTGTCCGTTCGAGGATCAATCACACCACTATAGGTCGTACCTAAAAAACCATGATGGTTAAACCCGGCCGATCAGGAGTGAAACAATCACAATCTCTTTAACAAGTCATACGAGCCGATGCCATACGATTTGTTCAAAAAAAAAGAAAAAAAAGAGGAAAAAATCGAAAAGAAAAAGCCCGCTAAGTCGAATCTTGAAATCAAGCGACTTAGGCAAAAATTAGGGTACCCCGCTGGACTTCAAAATCGAGGAAACTCAGAAGAGTTAGTCCAGGCAAAAATCAGGGATTGAAAAAACGAAAAAACGAAAAGGATTACAAAAGAAAAATCCTCGAAAAGAACGAAATCGTATGGCTACCGATGCCCAAACAAAGACGAAAAGCGAATGACTGTCACTTCGAAAAAGAATGGTTTCCTGAACTGTCACTCCTGTCATATAACCTTTGAAAGGTGAACGCTAAGGTCGAATTAGCTGAACGTAGGATCGGAGAACATCAAGGAGAATGGGTGGGTTAAAACGAATTTTGAGCCTTTATCCTTTCTTTCTTAAACTGTGAGCCTGACCACGTTACAACCTTTAAAAGACCTAATTGAAATAGGTTTGTTGCGAAAGCATACTTCGGTAAAGATCGCGTCGGAACTGAATCCTAGAAAGGATTTTCATTACAGCGTTGTGTTAATATCGACATGTTGATGAATGATTTCATATATTTTATGTCATAAAATTTTTTTTTCCAGTGAACAGGAATGGATTTTGAAAATTGCCATATGCATTGCATTTGATATGTCTTTTATGCAGAACAACTTGTTTTACTAGCGAGTAAGCGCTTGACAGTAGGAAAGTTTCCACAATGGGAGGTCTGATCAGGGAAGAATGCAGAACGCCAGAATATTCCGGTGAACCGGGGCTATGGCAAATGATTGCAGCATGGGAGTCAACCATCTAGAAATAGTTATTTCGGGGCAATCAGGTCGAGATTTGGTGAATCTCTCGCAGCCAAGGGTATTACTCCCGCAGATCAACCCATGAGGGGCAAAGTCATGACAAGACTGAGGCATGCCACCCCGAGAGCGTCGAAGCCACCCCGAGAGCGCCTTTGCAAGGTTTAAGATGTTGAAGCAGACCTGGGTGCCGATATTGCAGATTTCCTTTCGAGGAACATCCCCACAGAGATCCCACCGGGCTGAGGCAAAAGTCGAAAGCGAAGGAGCCGTTCCTCCCCGTGTTGGCACAGATTGTCAGAGTTTGTCAGAAGTTGTAGGAATATTCTGGGGCAAGCCATCTCGAGTTTGTTTCGTGGCATGTTTTCCAATCAGGATAGTTCCTTCTTCCCCATCAAGTTCAGCAGCGTCTCCCCACGGAGTCGGAACATGGGACCAAGAGCATTGATATGTCCCCCAAGCAGAGATATATTCTCCCAGTCAGGTGTATCCCAGGAAGGATCACCATCTCCCCAGCTGAGTCATGCGCTGAAGCGTATGTTCATTCCCAGCACTGAGTCAATGTGCAGTTTTCTCATAGAAAACTATTCGCAAGTGTGCAGCTTTCGATAGTTCAGACTGAAGTCTCCAGCAGAATTGAAATTTCCCACAGAGTTGTACTCTCCCCAGCAGGTAGGAGTGATTCCAGCATCCGGTTACTCTCCCCAGCCGAGTTTGCAGTTCTCCAAGAGAGTCGAGTCCTTGGAAGCCGTTTGGGCCATGCTTGGTTTTCCCTAGTAGAGTACTGAATAGCGGATGCTGTAGTTCCCCATCGGAGTCGTTATCTCCAAGAAATTTTTAGTCGCGAAGGTCGTGCAGTTTATTTCTGCGATTGACATCGTTTTCCTCAGCAGTTGTGGTTCGTATACCTAGTTGAGCAGGTCAGGTTCTCGTAGAACTCTGTTCCCCTGCAGCAGTCGTCTGGAGTTCGTATCCCCAGGTTCAATCCAATTGAGATTGGTGTGACCTATTCTCCTCGGCAGAACGATTCCTTCCTCCACCAAAAGTGGTCCTTTCTCCTTGACAAGAGGATCTTCCCTTCAGCATTTATTTTGCTGATGGGGTCGTAGCATTTTGCATGATTGCATAGCATTTACCCTAAACGCGTAGCATTCCCACCGTATGGAGCATTACGCCATTGACGATCATATGCATATGAAGCATGAGCTAGGTCGTTACCGTTCTTGTTTTGTAGGTGTTCCTCCACAGAATGGTTTGCTCAAGATGATTCTTGAATTCCCCAGTGGACTGGTTTGCTTAAGATGATTCTTAAAATCCCCAGTGAAGTTGCCAGAGTTGGTTGCTCAAGTGGATGCTTAGAGCCCCCGGCAGAGTGTTTGCACAGGATGACTCCTGAAATCTCCGACAGAGTTATTGGTTCAAGATGAGTCTTGAAGTCCCCGGCGGAGTTATTTTTCCAAGATGATTCTTGAAGTCCTCAGCAGAGTTGATTCACCCAGAATGATTTCTGGATCCCTGAAGCAGAGTTACTTGATAGTTCTCCAGAATCCCCAATGGAGATGTGTCATCCCCAGCAGGTTTTAAACAAAGAAGCTGAAATTTCCTTAAAGACTTGATGATTGAGGTCTGGCAGCGGTGCCAAAACCCCAGACTTACTGATGAAGTCTAACTGCGATGTCGAAGCAGTTATCTCAGCTGACGCAGAGGGCCTGACGGCAAAAGAATGTATATCCTTATTGGTCCGTGATTTATTAAGGATTCCATGTGAAGACTTACTGATGGAGTCCAACTGCGATGTCGAAGCAGTTGTCTCAGCTGATTCGGAGTGCCTGGCGGCAAAATACCAGACATCCTTACTGGGTCATGATTGACTAAGGAGTCCCTTTTCTGACTTACTGATGAAGTCTAACTGTGATGTCAAAGCAATTCTCCCAGCTGACGCAGAGTGCCTGACGGTAAAATATCAGACATCCTTACTGGGTTATGATTGACTAAGGAGTCCCTTTTCCGACTTACTGATGAAGTCCAACTGTGATGTCGAAGCAGTTTGCCTAGCTGACGCAGGGTGCCTGATGGCAAAAGATTATATATCCTTAGTGGTTCCTGATTGATTAAGGATTCCATTTGAAGACTTACTGACGAAGTCCAACTGTGATGTCGAAGCAGTGCTCTCAGCTGATGCGGAGTGCCTGATGGTAGAAGTTTGGATATCTCTATTTGGTACATGATGGACCGAGAATTCTATTCCCGACTTACTGACGAAGTTTGGCTGATGCCCAAAAATTTCTTTGAATGCCCGACGGCATGATTAACTTGATTGTTAAAAAGTTCCTAATGACCTGATGAGTCCCGACGTATCCTTCTGCTGCAATGCCACAGAATGCCTGACAGCAATATCAGCTATGTATCGCCGGTTACTGAGTGACCAGTGATCCCTTGACGATTTGAGGAAGAAGCTGCAGCGAAATCTGATAATCATCCCGACAGAGATTTGAGAGTAACCATTCACCAGTTACCGAGTAATCGGTGATCCCTTATTGACTTACTGATGAAGTCCGACAAAGATGTTGTCGACGTGCCTAGCGACACGATGAGTCCATAGGTGACGATAAGGAATTCTTCTGCAGTGGCGCAGAATGCCCAAGGGCAGAATCAGCCATATTTCACCAGTTACCGAGTGACCGGTGATCCCTAATTGACTTACTGATGAAGTCCGACAAAGATGTTCTCGACGTGCCTAGCGACACGATGAGTCCATAGGTGACGATAAGGAATTCTTCTGTAGTGGCGCAGAACGCCTGACGGCAAAATCAGCCATCCTTCACCAGTTACCGAATGACCAGTGATCCCTTATTAACTTACTAATGAAGTCCGACAAAGATGTTGTCGACGTGCCTAGCGACATGATGAGTCCATAGGTGACGATAAGGAATTGTTTCTGCAGTGGCGCAGAATGCCCGACGGCATAATCAGCCAACATTCACCAGTTACCGAACAACCGGTGATCCCTTATTGACTTACTGATGAAGCCAGACAAAGATATTGTCGACGTTCCTAGCGACATGATGAGTCCATAGGTGACGATAAGGAATTCTTCTGCTATGACGCCGAATGCCTAACGACATAATTGATCATCCATTACCAGGTACCGTGTAACTGGTGATCCCTTGATGACTTGAGGACGAAGATCTGCAGCAATATCAGATGATCATCCTGACGGAGATTTGAGATTAGACTTCACCAATTACCGTGTGGCCAATTCCCCAGCAAGTTGCCGTGCAACTGTCCTGCTCAGTTTTGAAGATATTCCTACCAATCAGAGTATCGTTTACCTGTGCGAGTGGCAGATCGCCAGTTACCGTGTAACCAGTGATCCCTCGATGATTTGAGGACACAATGATATCAGATAAATCAGAGAATCATCCTGACGGAGGTTCATATTAGTATTTCTCCAGCTAGTTGTCGTGCAACTTCTATTTCAGTTCCGAAGATTTGGCCCCATCAGAGTACCGTGTACTTGTGCAGTTGGCAAATTTTCGGGTTTGTTGGTATTCAACCGTCTTTTACCTTGATTGTTTGAAATCCGTTCGCTTCTCACCCATTCAGGTCCAAGCCGTTTGAATAGGGGCAGCTGTTGCACCCCAAAATTTGCCCAACACTTCTTTACCTAGCTTATGTTTCATTTCATTCACACTAGCATTATCATTTGCATTTCATTGACATGTATGCAGGAGATCAAGATGTATGATTACCAATCAAGAGCTATACAAGACTATGGAGCTAGCTAAGAGGGTTATTCAGGTGTATAAGGGTTGATATCCTTGTCAGAGAAAGTAAAAGATCCTCAGAGAGAGTGGTTGAAACCAAGAGTGTGTGTCTCCTGACTTGAGAGTTGTGGGAAGCCATCAGATGATTCTGAGGCCATGAAGTTGGACTTGAGGTCTTGATAAAGCTCATGAGAAGTGTTGAAGACCACTTTGAGGCCTAGACAGGTCATTGTGCAAGATTAAGAAACCTCAACCATGATTGGTGCAGCTAGGGTTTGACTGGGTCAACCCTAAGTCAACTGAGGATTTGAAGAAAGTTGAGACCTAATCCAAGATCCATGTGATCATGGATTGATGTATTGAGATGTTATAAGGATGATTCCAAGGTTAACTCATCATGATTGAAGAGTTTGAGAAGTTTCAGGCTAGGGTTTCTAAGACTTGACAGTGTAAAATCCCTTGGCTTGACCCCTGACTTCAAGGCTATTTAACTCAAGATATGATTGTCATCTCATCTTGACCCCAACATGATTGTTGTAGGGCATGATCTTAAATTTTATTTGAGTACTAGAAGTCCTTGATAGGGTTCATATAACTCAAGTTATGAGCCAGACAAGTTACAGGTCATCTGAGGCATGTGAATTTGGAGCTTGAAAGTTACCCAAGTTGCATGAAACGTTTTCCCTAGAAGGATGATTCCTATGAACTTTTGGTCAACATGAATTTTGTTCCTTATCCTCTTATCTTTCTAAAGAGTATTAGAAGTCCATGATTGGATTTGTAGAACTCAAGTTATGGCTTTGGCAAGTCAAGGGTATTTTGGGTATTTGGACATTACAGACCATTTTGAATCATAAGTCAATTTCACCATCTTGCAAGCCTCAAATGGATTTTTGTTCAACATGAAAGTTGCTCAAAATGATGTTTTTAGCTTGGCCATGTATCAAGTGTCCATTGATATGGATTATATCAAGCATTGGTTGAAGAAAGTTCATATAAAGGCCATTTTAATGAATTAAAAGGTGAAAATTCAAAATAATTGGAAATAACATGTTTTCAAGTCAAATTTGTGGTCAATTTGAATGGAATTGATGTTATAAAGAGATTGGAATTGTCACGTTTTTTATTTGAAGTTCATAACATGGCCATTTGGAAGGTTGCTTCACAAGTAAGAAACATATCCAACACACTCCATGGATTGAAATCAAGGGAGGAGAACCACTTCATTACATTCCACAAGGGTTAAGTGAATCATTTGAACTGAATTTGAAGAATGAACAAGGCTAGAAGGTGCATACCAACATTGAAATTTTGGAAGAGAGTGAAAATCCAAAATCCACAAATGGGCTTGGTTTGGGCCTCCAACTTGTTGAAACAGAATATAAATAAGATTTGGATCAGTTTAGGAAGCTTCTAGTCCCAAAATTCGTGGAGAAGCCATTGGAGCAAAGTGAAGAAGAAAGCTTGAAATTGAGATTTGGTTTTTGAGAATCAGAGATTTTCAGCAGGAATTGATCATCAAGAATTATTCACCATTGATCACTGAAGATTTCTGCACGATTTGGAAGAGAATTGAGGCTTGAATCCACTGCAATTGAAGTTCAAAACCAGGTTTTAACTTCTTGAAATTTATCTCTGTTTATGTGTTTTTAATGGATTAGAAGCATGCGGTTAGGTTCTCCTTATGATCTAGATGGATTTTGGATGGTTAATTTGAACATTAGTGAAAATTTAGGGATGATGCCATTTTCGGTTGAGAGTGCTATTTTCTGATCCTTGCGTTTTTAGCATGAATGAGTAGTGTAGTTGGATTCCTTGTGAAATTTTGCATGAGTTTCATTCAGGAATCGTGTGAAATGGTTGAGTGTAGAGGTAGTTAGGGTTGTACAGGGGTGACCGGAGAAGTCACCGGCGACGGCCTTGGTTCGCGCGCAGAGTTGTAACTTTCAGAAATTTAGAACGAAGAAGATGAAATCTTATCCGTTCGTGTGTGTTGAAAACGTGACTTGGTCAAGCAATCCTAGGCCCCTCAATGCGCCACGTACACCTCCCTTAAACACACCGTTTTGATAAATGGAATTCCCCATATTTGAGTGTTTCGCTGCGTGAACCAAGAGTGCGTAGGTTCGATACCTCACGCGTACATTTTTTCCTTTTAATTTGTGAACTGAAGTGAACATAGTGAATTAACATGTGCGTTGGGCTTTAGTATCCTGTGCTATCAACACCCCCTCCCTCAGGCCCATCCAGATTTTAACACACAAAATCCTTACTTGGCGCACCCTCCCTGGCATTTTTCATTGAACTGAGTTGAAACTCAGATGGCCCTAGCACCCTTATTGCTTCCAGCACTCCCTATGTTCTGGGCCCAAGCGAAGTTAACTAGTTTTCACTGTTGACTGCACCCTTTCCCTCTATTTCTTTTATTTTCCTTTCTTTTTAATTTTTGTTTCCATATTGTTGAAATTAATTCACAAAAAATAGTAAAAATTGATATTAAATCCTGAGAAAAATTATGGATACAAATTAAAATGTTTAGAATTTTGTCGTGATTTTACTTTCCATTTTTCATGCATTTTTCATTTTATTTCATATTTTTTAGTTTAATATGTGTTTAATGGTGAAATAATGATGTTGTGATTTTGTCCATTTTCTTTCTCCCTCATGGTTCTGAATTTAATCTTGGATTTTTGTATGATGTTTGTGTACATATTGATGTTACCTTGTGATTTTTATCATGATTTTTAGAAGATTGTAAGTATGCTTTTAGTATAGTTGTTTAGGAGTGATTTTTAGTGGATCTCTTTAGTGATGCCTTGCAACTTAGGATTTTATTAGAGGACTTAGAGATTGAATTAGGTCCTGATTTTTGAACTGTAGATCACTAACAAATGCATGTTCCCATAGAAAAATAATTAGATTTTTAGAATGTGTTTTGATATTTTAGATAGAATATTCAAGTTGATTGTTCATTTGGTTTTTCAATTTTGGTGATTGTTTAGAATGGACTCAAAGTGGGCTTCTCTTGCATAGTGGGCTTCTAGTTCTTGTTGGATGATATCAGGGACATGATGAAGCTTGTGTGGAATGGCTGGTGGAGCTTGGATTGGAGATTTTCTTTCATTTTTGTTATCTTTTTGTAGCTTGTAAGATTAGGGCTTTAGGAGAGAGCTTTAGAAATAGATTTTTCTTCAAATAATGGTTGGTTTCATTCACCTTCCATCCCATCCTATGATTCAAAGTCCTCATGTTAAAAGTATCACCTCTCCTTAGGAGGGATGTGTGACATTTACAATTAGTAGAACTTTTGAGGATGCCTTTCTCTGATGACTGGTTGAGTGTCAGATGGGATTCCTTTGGTTTCCTTTTCTGCTTCCCATCATCAAATACTCATCTTGTTGATTCCTTTCCTTGGTGAAGTGCATTGTTAAAGCATGAAGTTGGAGTATTCCTTTCATTCTCTTGAAGATGGTGGACTTGAAGAACAGTTACAGATTGTGGACTGGATTGCTGTTAGAAGATTGCTTTGCTGTGAAGCTGTGGAGTCTGTTGATTTGTTTTCCCTGTTTGTCTGTTTTCTTCTTGTGCAGCTGTATTGATGTGACTTGGTTGGTGTGATGCATTTAGATTAGGTCATGTAGTTGAATAAGCCTAAGAGCATCCTAAGGGTTGAGTTTCTTCCCTTGCTTGTATTGCGTTAGAGGTTGAGTTTCTCCCTCTGCTTGTATTTTTACTGTGTGGCTTTGCTTGCTGGTATTTGGTAGAGCTCCGCTCCCTTGCCTGTGTGGTTTGTGGTCTGCTTGTTGCATTTATTTCTTCTATTATTTTTGCAGTTATTCATACTTGGCTTGAGGTTGAGATGAGCTTGTGGAGGCTCCTTCCCCACACACATTTCCTCCCTCACTTGCATTGCATGCATTTTACAGTTGTTTCCTGTACTGTTTACTGTTTAGCTGATGCTTTACCTGTTTCTGTTTATCATTGACATGATCCCCTAGGAATCTCACTTCCTTTGATAAGGAAGTGATGATTATAACTTTAGGTTGAAACCTATGCATGATAACTTCTAGGAGTTCCCTGCTTCAAACCTCAACCATAGGATGAATCCTTGGCATGACAACATTAGGACTTGATAGTCTCCCCTTAGTTGAGCCTGTTCTCTCTTCTCATCTCGAAACAAATCAAAATACAGTAATAAAGGTTAACTGATGTCGTACGTTACGAGCCTTAAGCTATTTGAGAAAGGGTTGTTGAAGGGTCACTCTTCAACAGTCTGGATGTCTAGTATGGTACCCTTAGGGTGATATGCGACGCATTCACTCTCAAGTCATAGTCTCTAGTGCGATATTGGTTGCAAACAACCATAAAAAACAGTTCTTTCATAAAAGACAGAAAACAAACTTCAAACCTTTTTGCCCCGTGGGCCCATAATTTAAAGGAAGCTTTTCTGAAGAAAAGAGTGTCGTTAACTCCCAGTTCTACCGCAAATGGTAACGCCTAAGTCTCCAAGGGTCGAGCTGCGTACACCAAACTGCTGGAACTGTTTGTTAACCCTACTCAAAAAACAGATGAATCTGAATTCCCGTAATCCGTATTTTCCCGAACTACGTAAGCTCTGATCTCTCATACCTGTTGAGAGTACGTAGGCACAATACTGACGTATTGGCGAGCCACCTTCCCCGTAACCCGTAGTTAGCCGAACTACGTTGACTCTGATTTCTCATTCTCTGATGAGAATACGTAGGCATAAAGTGCGACGCTTTACCGAGTCATTTTCTTTTCTTTTCAGACCGGCCTTGATAGGTAGATAGTTAAACCAACCCGTCAGATAAACACAACAAGCATGGATCCCATCGAGTACGATGGACGTGAGGGGTGCTAATACCTTCCCCTTGCGTAATCGACTCCCGAATCCAGACAATGGTTGCGATGACCTTGTCTTATACCTTTTCGTCAGGTTTTTCCGATCGTTTCCTTTCCCGTTCTGAGGGATAAATAACGAAAGGTGGCGACTCTTCTGTTTTGCCGACACCTTATTTTCGCAGTATTGACAGTCATCAAGCAACTCACTAGGGAATACAAGTGTGTTAAGGAACATCTGGTGATGTACCTCGCAATGGCAAAAAGTTAGTTGGAGCGATTTGAAGTGGTCAGCATTGTGCACGTACCCAGGGTAGACAACCAGGAAGCTAATGAATTGCCACAAATCGCTTATCGATATAAAGTTTCAAAAAACAAGCTGAAAGAATTCATCGAAGTCAAAAGTAAGACAATAGTCAAGTCATTTGGAGGCCCGGAAGCTGGCGAAAGAGACGACATAATGGAAATAGGGGACAACGATGGAATAAATGGCACTATCTGTATGGTGGATAACTTGCCTCTAACAGATTGGCGAAGACCTTTGGTCAAATATCTAAAGGAGCCAACGGCGACTTTCGACAGGAAGATCAAATACCAGGCTTTGCGCTACGTCATAATGGGAAACGAACTGTTCAAGAAAACACCCGAAGGAGTGTTACTTAAGTGTCTAGGGGAAGTAGACGCATACTTGGCAATATCGGAGGTGCATGGTGGGGCATGCGGAGCCCACCAAGTTGGCCAAAAAATGAGGTGGGTACTGTTCCGACAGGGAGTCTACTG
Organism: Lathyrus sativus; assembly: GCA_963859935.3. Taxonomy (NCBI): domain Eukaryota; kingdom Viridiplantae; phylum Streptophyta; class Magnoliopsida; order Fabales; family Fabaceae; genus Lathyrus; species Lathyrus sativus. Next base: position 605,007,685 of record OZ012735.1, read on the forward strand.
GCCAAAGATGCTCAAAGACTGCATAGATTTCGCTAAAGGTTTCCAAGAGTGTCAAAAGCACGTCGATATATAACGGGTGTCGGCCGACGAACTGCACGTAGTGGTCAAGCCATGGCCTTTCCGAGGGTGGGCGTTAGACATAATCGGAGAAATTTGACCAGCCTCCTCCAGACAACATAAGTTCATTCTTGTCGGAATAGATTATTTCACAAAATGGATTGAGGTCGTACCATGGTCAAAAGTAGACCAAGGAGCTGTCATTAACTTCGTCCAGAAACACATTTTGTACAGGTTTGGCACTCCTGAGACGATCACTACAGATCAAGGGTCACTATTCATCGGTTAAAAGATGCAGCAGTTCACAGCAGCAGAAGGGTTTAAGTTGGTTGCTTCGACCCCCTATTACGCACAGGAGAACGGTCAAGTCGAAGCATCCAACAAGGTAATAATTGGGCGCATTAAGAAACACATATCCCAAAAACCAAAGAATTGACCCCAGATGTTAGACCAAATATTATGGGCATGTCGAACGTCTCCAAAAGAACCCATCAGGTCGTCACCGTTTCGTTTGGTGTTTGGACATGACGTTGTTTTTCCAGCAGAAATTCGCTTGCAATCAGTGTGTATCCAGCATCAGCATGATATCCCGTTGGAGCAGTATTGGAACATGATGGTGGACGAAATGGTGGACCTAGACGAAGAAATGGTAGAAGCACTCGATGCATTGTTACACCAGAAGGCTCGAGTATCCCATTCATACAACAAGAAAGTCCAGAAAAAGGTCTTCATGGTCGGAGACTACGTGTGGAAAGAAATCCTTCTGATGGATCGAAAAGACCAAAGGTTTGGGAAATGGTCCCCAAGTTGGGAAGGGTCATTCCAGGTGACTCAAGCGTTCAGTCACAACGCTTGTGAGGTCCAAGAAATCGGAGGAGATCGGCGGGTCATCAAGATAAATGGAAAATATTTAAAAGCATATAGACCTATGCTACAGAAGATTTAGAGGAGAAAATGATGATTTCATTAAAAGGCCGACGGATGTGGACGGCCAACACAAATTATAGAAATAAAAAAGAAACCTAATCATTTTGGGAACTGTGCCTTGAAGCCTTCAAGCAAAGTGCGTTCATGGTCTAGCCGACTCTCTAAGATGAACTTCTTCTAACGTATTTGCTCAAAAGAGACCTTAATTTTCAAAGCAGCTTCGACATGAGAAATCCCTTTGGCCAAGTCTTGGTCGATAGCCTCTTTGGCTGGCAAAGGTGCTTCTCCCTTTCGACATCGGCGATATTTTGCTCTAGCTCTACTATCTGGGCGTGCTAGCCAGAGATCTTCTAGTCAAGAGCTAAGCGTCTTTCGGAGCGTGTCTGCTGAGAGGCCTCATAATCCTTCAAGTTCTTTTCACAGATGGTGCTGAGATACCATTCCTGCTTCATCTTGTTTATTTGGGCTTGGATTTAGGCATCAACATGTTTGCACAGGGTCACATCCTTCGCCAGTTAGGTGAAGAAGGCTTTGAACTCAATCAGATAGGTGGCTGTAGAAACCGGCACGTCGAATGTCAAAAGTGCATCCAGAATCTTGAAGACGTCTCGAGCTACAGGTGCTTCAGCAGCCGCTTTGACAAACTCTTCCCCAAATAAGTGGGCCCTCTACTTCTGCAACTTAAGGGTGAAAGTGTTGTCTTTAGCTAGATTAATTGTATTCTTCGACCTTGCAAGAGTTACGGCCTCGACAGTCCCATGCAGCTTGAGGAGAGCTTTTAACGTCTCTGCAGGGTTTGATAGTTTGGAGGCCAAGATATCCTCGGGGGTGTTGAGCGTGCCTGCGACGCCATCCCTCGAAGGTGAAGAAGGTTCACCCACGTGACTAGCACCTGCACCCTCCTCTCTATTGCTGGGAGCAGTATTCTCAACATCTTCCTTGAGGTCGATAACAACAGCAGGGTTTTGTCTGGAAATTTCATCTGTCGAAGTCCCCGAGAATTCGTCAACTTTTTGGGGACTTAGAGGACGATTAGTCCCAACAGACCGCACAGCAGTGTTGGCGATAATGTCGGCAAGCGTTGGAGAATTTGGATCTTCGGCGTCCTGCGGAGCAAATAAGAAAAAAATGTCGATAGGAAAACACAAGAGGCATATTAACAAAGGGGGTGAAGAGAAAGTTACCTCAGGAGTTCTGGGTGGAGGAGAAGTTCTGGTAACAACGGTATGAAAGACTTTAGTTAAGTCTTCTGGTACGGCAGGTTTTGGAGTCGAAACAACCCCTTTTGGGGGAGTCTTCTTTGTTGACACTTTCTTTTTTCACCTCAGGGGAGTGGCAGGAGGAGAGTCCGGTGGCTCAGAAGGAAAAACCCGAGAACGGGTACTCTCATCTGACACCATCACGTCAGGAATAATTTGTTGTTCAGGACTCTGGGTAAGAACAATTCATGTAAGTTGGCCAACAAGGACAAGCGAAACAAAAACAAAGGGAACGTGTCATACCTGAGCATTAGAAATTTTTTGTTTTTTGGTTGGTTGAGTCAAAGTCGACGCCGCAGGAGGATCCCTCTTGTGCCCCTGGAAAGATAAGAAATAGTCATAAAACGATGCAAAGACTCAACATAAGTAGATAAAGATGAAGAGGAATGAGTTTACCCTTTTTTGAGCATCCCCGGGGGTAGTGGTGGGTCGTGCCTCCACCAAAGGTGTTGACGGACAAAGAGCTTCGCTTGAGAGAGCTGCAAAAGTGTCGACCATGTTTTCTAGGAAAAGGTCATGGTCGAAGTGTTGTGCTTGATACTCCGACCACCAGACATTGAAATTCTCAGTGGAAAAGAACGAAGGTTTATAACGAAACACATGCAACTCCAAGTGTTGAGTCGACTTAGTAAACTTGAGGCAATTCCTATGACTCGTCTGGTTGAGCTTTCGACCAGCCCACACGATGTCATCACGATGGCCAACCAATGGCTTTGGTAGCATCTGGCTCAGGCCAAATTGTCGAGCGACCAGATTGGGCTGGTAGTTCATAAACCTGTACCCAGTGTTGCTCGAGTCGATACGAAATGACAGCATTGTCAGGGTTAGAAAAGCTCTCCAAATAGAGTTGGATACTGCAGTTGTGCTAGGGGAATTGCCAGGAAAAGGATTCTGGAACCAATTCGGCCCAAACCTTCGATGGGCGAAGGGAGCCATCCTAGGAACAAAGAGGTTTGCCTCGGCAAACATAGTGAGGTACTTCAGAAAAAGGATTTTGTTGGGAGTCTCTTGCATGGTCAGAAGAGCAAGTCGAACCCCTTCCACCGGCTGGTCTTCGGTCAAACGTTGCATCTTGGCCGACACTGGGTAGCCCAGTTAGTGTTCAAAAGTGGTGTTGAGCTAATGTTGCAGTAGCCACATTGGCCCCGACACATTCAGGACTTTGGTGGTATCATAGATATGGGCAATCTTCAGAGACGGCGGCCCCACAGAGTGATACAGAGAGGCTATAAGGAGCTTGCCAAGGGCCACCTGTCGACCCTCATGGATTTGAATGGCTAGGTCAATATAGATTTTGGCTATCTGCAAAGAACCTGGGCAGAAGAGGTAATACGAAAGCCACAAAGTCAGGAAGGAAATGTGCTCTTCGTCAGACACCTCGACTGAGTCTGTATCGTGATGATCTTCGATAAAGTTCTGAAAACCAGCACGGTCGAAACCGAAAGAGGCCTTCGTCTCAATGGTGGGGTCGAAGGTTTCACCCACTGGAGAGAGACCAGTAATGGCCGCCATGTCGAAGAAAGTAGGCGACAACATCCCACAAGGTAATTGGAAGGTGTTCGTTGAACCTTCCTAGAAGAACCTCGAGGCTAAAAGGAGGAAGAGGTTGACCCCGTGAGCATTCCTCGACAGCTGGATGGCATCGAAGATGCCAGACTTCTTCCATTGAGCTTGTCACTTGTTTTAAACCTTGTTCAGCCAGGCAAGGTAATCTTTGTTTCCTGGGGTGGGAATCGAGCGGAACACCCTAGCTTTTGGCGCCATGAATTTTAAATCGAGGGTGTTGCCTTTACGAAAAGCCGGAGGCATGGCTGCCGGAAAGCTAGGGAAAAATGGCTGCATGGCTTCATAGATCAAGGGGGTAAGGACCATGAAATGCATGAAGTTTTCCGCCCGCAGCGAAAGGGATGATCATTTTCTTTTTCCAATCCGCCACGACGCTTTCGTCAGCAGAAGTGGGGTTAGGGATAGGTTTGTGAGCATCAGCCTCTGACAAAACGAAGGTAATGGGGTTGTCACCTGTAGTATGAGTTTGGGAAGTTGAAGATGCCATTGAAAATGGTGGTTTTTGAGAAACTGGTATGCTTGTAGTGTTTGAGGAAGAAGAAGCGGAGAAAAGTGTTGAAGGGAAAACGTTCTAAAATAGGACTTATGGGTTATTTATACTCAACGCTAGTGGGTAAGGCGAAAAGGCAAGGGGCTTTTCAGTTGCTCACTCGTGGGGAAAGTAATGAGTGGAAGTTGGTACTAAGGTGGGGAAGTGGAAAAGAATGATGAAAATTCTTGAAAGTCGTGGCACAGAAAGGTGCCATCATCACGTCAGGGGGCGACTGACACGTGGATGATTCAACAGAAAAGCCATGATGACACAAAGAACTGCTACATGCCTGGAAAAACACCAAGCCACTCAGTCGACAGAAGTCTCATCAAATCTTGGGTTTTGGTGGGGCATCTTGTTGGCTGAAAATTAGCCAACTGGAAGCATCGACCTCGACAGGAGCTAGGGGAAGTAGGCGTCAGACCGACAAAATCCTTGAGTGGAAGCCAAGGATCGACAATAACAAAACCTGGAAAAAAACACATTGAATTGACACGGCAATGTGGCATGGTCGACAAGTTTCTACGTCGGTCGACCCAAAAGAAAACTAACAGGGGTACCCTCGACAAAAGAGTTTGTGCCTGGCAGGAAATCACTTTGAAAAGAGGAACGTGGGAGCAGTTATAAAAGTCATGGACTGACATGTGGCACGTCCTGAAGCCTCCTGGCAGTTATTTTATGTATCTATATAAAGCAAAGTCTTGTTTTGAAATAAGGGTGTCTTTTGTCATATTTTGGAGAAAAACACTCTGAGTACCACACACTAAAGAGAAAAGAGTTTCCTTTTCATTCAAAAATGTACGAATACGTTCAGTTGTGCTTTTCTTTTTACGTTAAATTTACCAACTCTTTATGTTATTAAAAGCAACGTTTTGTTCAGCATTTTCTTTTTCTTATTAGGAACTTCTGTGTCTTTACTTGCCTGAATTTCGTCTTATACGCTTCATAAAACCATAAAAACCTAAGTAAACAATACACCCAAAACCAGTGTCCTGGGACTAGTTTGGCCGGTCCCACAAGCAAACCCGCGAAGGGAGGTCAGAGGTTGTCCGCGCGAAAATCACGTGTGAGCAGAGGTAGATTGCAAGAATAAAAAAATGATTAAAGGTTGGTGTTAGAAGAACAACAACATAAAATAAAAGAAATTTTCTGGATTGCAATCCATCCAAAAGAATTATGTTTACGAGTATGGAACGGGTGTATATATGAGTTAGATTTAAGGTAAAACATAGTGAATGAATCCCTTTATACCTAAACTTGGGTATCATACCCCTCGAATATTAAATAAACTGATGGAATAGATTATTTAATAATTTAATAAAATTTAAAATTCAAAGAAAGGCGCTGCTTTTAAAGAAATAAAAACAAAAAGTGCAGTTGCCAAGATTTGAAGTATGACACTAAACTATTTTACACCTCGGTTGTATACTATAACCGAAGGAGTAAATGATATTTTTTTATTAAAAAAAAATAACATAGGGCATCCAAGAATTATACGTCGTATTTTTGTAGGGTGAGGTGAAAGTGTTGTCATAAAATATATTATTTGTAGTAGTGCTCAAAATAAATATACCATATTTGGGGTCTTTGTATAATATTATTCTAGCTTCTTTATAACTCAAGTCTTTAATTATCCCTACCACTTCAAAATAGCTCCACTTATCTACATTACATCTCAGCTCATAAGCTAACCCTTCATAACTATAAAACTAATCATCTACTAATTAACCTCCATGGTGGATAAAAACATGAAAAAAATCATCCATTTTTTTACCTTAAATGTAAACTACTTAATAAGAACCAATAAATAATAACTTTTAGAAACAACACCAACACAAATTCGTAAAACCAACACAAAATTCATACACTAAAAATCATACAATCACATTTGTACAACACAAATTCCTAAAATCAACAGAGAATTATACAATCGCACTAATACAACACAAATAAACCTTTCAAAAAAAGAACCAACAAAAACCCTAATACAAATAATGTAACCTAAATTGAGTTTATACATTAAATCCAATAGATTGCACCCAAGAAATATAAAACCATGTAAATATTAGAAAGAGATTCAATAAGGACTGCTTTTTCTTCCTTCTAGAAGCCATGTAAATATAAACCCTAACACAAACTGCTTTCATACCGGAGCGGCAGATTTACGATGGTATTTTGTTGGCTAACGAGTTGGATGATTTTGCTAAGAGATTCAATAAGGACTGCTTTTTCTTCAAAGTTGATTTTGCTAAAGCTTATGATTGTATGGATTGGCTCTATCTAGATGCTCTGCTTGTAAAGATGGGTTTTAGAACTAAGTGGATGAAATGAATCTGTGGTTCTGTTTTCAATAGTTTTGTCTCTATTCTCATCAATGGTAGTCCCTCGAAGGATTTTAGGGCTGGTAGGGGGCTGAAGCAGGGCGACCCTCTTGCTCTGTTCCTATTCGTTATAGCTGCAGAGGGGCTGTCGAGCTTGGTGAAATCAGCGGTTGCCGGTAATATGCTATCCTAATTCAAGATTCATGGTCAACCAATAGTGAGTATTCTCCAATTTGCTGATGATACTCTGCTCATTGGAGACGGTTCGACGTTAAACATTTGGGCTTTCAAGGCTATTCTTCGGGCTTTCGAGTTAATCTCAGGTCTCAAAACTAATTATTCCAAAAGTTGTTTGTATGGGATTCACGTTGAACCTGATTTTCTAGTGGCTGCTGAAGATTTTCTTCACTGTAAATCGGGAAATTTGCCTTTTAGTTTCCTTGGTATCACTGTTGGGGGCAACCATCGTCGATACTCCTTCTGGAAGCTGGTTCAGATGTGTTTGAAGAATAAATTATCCAACTGGAATAGGAGAAACTTGTCTATGGGGGGCAGAGTCACCCTCATTAATTCGGTTCTTGCTAATCTGCCTATCCATTATCTGGCTTTCTTCAAGGCTCCCCATAAAGTCATGAACGATATAATAGCGATCCAATGTCGGTTCTTATGGGCTGGGAACTCGAGCAAATCTTTTACCCCTTGGGTTTTTTGGAATTCTGTTTGTAAATCTAAGGAAGATGGCGGTCTGGGGATTAAGCATGTGGGTCGTTTCAACAGTGCTTTGTTGGCAAAATGGCTTTGGAGGTTCCAAACTGGCGGCAATGAAATATGGAGGAAGAACCTCACTAACAGATATGGTAACCTCAGTATCAAGACGTAAACTTACACCGACGCTGATAGTTCGAAATCCGATTCGTTGTGGATGAAGGATATTATGACCAATGCGTCACTAAATTCTTATGCCAACTTCTGCAATTTCACAGCCTGTTCCGTTGGTGAAGGTAATGATGCGGTGTTTTGGAAGTCAGTTTGGATTGGTGACATGCCGTTTAAAAAATCAGATTTAACAGCTTGTCTCAGAATTGCTCTATGAAGACAGTGTCCGTCCGTGATATGGGATACTGAGAGGAAGGGCAGTGGAATTGGAAACTGAGAGATTCGTTGATCGATTCAGACACTCCTCCTGAACCAGACTAGTCTGACTGCTGTAAGTTGCTGGAAAATGTCCCAGTTATTCCTGGTGAGTCCGACAAATGGCGGTGGCTTCTTCATGAATATTTGTCTTTCAAGGTTAGTTATTTTCATTCAGTTCTATATTCCTCCTTATCTGTACAAGATATTGGTTCAGAATGTGCATCCCATCTTGAGTCCATCTGGAAGACGGTTATGCCGACGAAAGTGCAAACTCTCAGTTGGAGATTGACGCTTGATAGATTGCCTACGAGATCTAATTTATTGGAAAGAAGGGTGATTGATTTTGAGCAAGAATTGGATTGCGTGTTTTGCTCTAGTAGCCTCGAGGACGTATTCCACCTTTTCTTCTCGTGCTTTAAATCAACTCAGTTTTGGAACAAGATTTGTGAATGAGCGAATATAGACATAATTTCTGAAAATTGTTGTTATTCTCACGCTAAGGTGTGGAACTCGAGCCTTAGTGGTCGGTGTCAAGCAAATAGAGTAAATTCGATTTGGTTTATTACTTGCTAGAGTATTTGGAGGTCTAGAAATGAATGTATTTTCAATAATGTAACTACTGAGGTCAACAGTATTGTTTTCGACATCAAACTTTATTCTTGGAATTGGTTGATCCTAGATAGGAAGGGGAACAAGCCGTGTTGCTTGTATGATTAGTTCAAATTTCCATTTGACTTTTGTAATTTGTCTCTTGGTTTGAGATTTCCTTAATCTCCTATTAATAGATTCTGCTTATCAAAAAAATAAATATTAGAAAGAGGAAAAATTTGAAAAACCCATTAAATCCTAAATTTGGAAGAGGCGAAACTTTGGACGTACAAGTAAACTTATCTTCCTGTTTTCATTTAAGCCTTCGTTTCTTAGTACTCAACCGCCATTTCATTCTAAGCCTTCACGTATATCTCATGAATTGTTCCCAACTCTCTAACCAGGAATTCTTACTTCATTTCACTTGGAGAATTTCCAACATTTCCCTCAGAAAAAATACAACAAATGAAGTAAATGAAACCCTAAATTCCTTTAAGTATTTAAATTTAACATTACCTACCAACCTAAGCAAATAATAATCCATCTAAGTGATATCTAACCTCTTCCATTGACTTTGACTAATTCCTTTGACTTTAAGGACAAACATTACTCTTTTTGAATAACTAAGAGACCAAAATGAATGTTTTTAAATTAAACGGGGAGAAAAGGAATATTAAGTCCAAATAATTTTTATAAAAATATAGTTAATATTGTTGTCAAAAATATTTTTAAAAAAATATTTAGCATCAGTTCAAACTGTTACTAAAAATATATAAAAAGGTTTTATAAAAAAACAAATAGCGACGATTTGAGTTGTGATGATTTTACATTTAAGAATGGTAAGCAATTGTCAGAATTAAACTTATAACATCAAATAAAGTTGATGACAGTTACAAGTATTACAACTATACTTTGGATGCAGTTTTGGAACCTTCGTAATATATTACGGCTCTTGGAGCGTTCGCGACACATGGTTTTGCAATAGTTGCCAAACCATTACAACTCAGTGTTAGCGACGGTATAGCCACTGCAACCCCCTAAAAACACCATCATAATTTTTTTCGTGTAGTGTGCATATACATGTTACAGAATATATCAAGTTAGGTAGAGAACCACATGTGGGAGAAATGCATATCTATGTTCATAAAAGGGAAACTAAAGTATATACAAGCACATTAAACAAAAGCCATTAAAATTACAAAAGAAAATAACATATAACATAGGATCTTAAAGATTTTGTAGTCAATATATCATATTCAACATGGAAAAACATAATTTTACTTTTTAATTTGGAAATAATGATCAGCTTCATTCTTCTTAATCAAGGCATATGCATTACTGTATGTAGCCACCACACTTGACAACATTGCAATGACTATCATTAAAACTGATATAATCTTGTCGGTTTTAGTTGCTATGCAGTATTTATCCCTGCAGTAAAAGTAAATTGCTTAAAGATGACTATATATAAGTTAATAAATTAATAGCATGTAAAAAAAAAAAAAAAAAATTCATCATTTCAAAAGTCTAACATCACAATGATTAATAGATATAAAATGTTTTAGAGAAAGTAAAAGATATTTTAGTTATATGATAAATAATAAATAATAATGTTAATCCAATAGCTGGTATATGATTAATAGATATGAAAAGTTATAGAGAAAGTAAAAGATATTTTAATTATATGACAAATAATAAATAATAATGTTAAACGAATAGCTTGGTGAGTAAGAAACCTCATTCTCATTCATTAGAAAGATAAGAGAAATCAAAGGGGTTACATATTGTCAATAGAAGAGTAATATACTATTTATACAGTAAAAGTATATAGTCACTAACTATAACCAACTAAAATAGTTAGTAACTAACTAATTTCTATAATAGGCAAAAAAAATTACTTTGTAAGTAACTAACAAAGAACAAGCTTGATTAAAAATTATCAACCATTTGTTACCTGACTAGAAAGTAACAAATATGTTTAACATCTCTCCACATATCGGACAATTAAAATTTCATATACCTAACTTGGACAAATTAGAGTAAGAAGAAATGGAATAAAGAGGGTTGGTAAATGCATCAGCTAATTGAGTAGCACGGTTGATAAGAAATAGATTGCCAAGTGAAATTTGGATATTCTCTTTAATGACGTGACAATTAATCTCAATATGATTGGTGATGTCACGTAATTTTGGATTGTGTACAAGGAATGTGACATTTGTTTTCACAATAGATCGAGGCAGGAATGAGATTCACAATGCCAAATTCCTGAAGAAGATGATCTAGCCATTAAATTTCACAAGCATGGGAAGTCAAACACAATATTCAAATTTTGTACATGATCTTTCAACAATATTTTTCTTATTGTATTTAGTAAAATTAAAGAGAAAATTAAAATTAGTTAGTAACTAACTATAACCCACTAAAGTAGTTAGTAACTAACTAGTTTTTGTAATAGGAAAAATCCAAACTACTTTGCAATAACTAACAAAGAACAAGTTTGACCAAAAACTATCAACCATTTGTTACTTGAAAAAGGAGGAAAAACCCAACCTTATTTGAAAAATATAATACATGATAAATAAAAAAGAAGGAAAAACCCAACCACATTTGAAAAATCACGTCAAGTTGGCACAAAAAGTGTCGAGAGAATTAAAAACCGGGAAAAAGTACAAGAAAAACAAAGACACGCACAAAAATGAACAAACACCCAACTAGCACCAACAAGAACAAAAAAAAAAGATGCACCTACACACCGAAGCTTCACCCAAAAAACCCAAGGTAGATATTAGACCTCCAAATCCACCATCAACAAACCAGAAAACCCCATCAACGTCATAAACCATTGAGCCCCTTTGAAGAAGACCACACCTTTTGATCCGCCATTAGTTAAGACACATGATAGGGTTATGAATCCAGTCAAAGAAAGAGTGATATAGTCCATAGATGAACGACTACAGAGCCTGCACCAAGCCAATAAAAATAATCTTACCCACCACCTCCTTCACGTTTGTTGATGAACCGTAAAAGAAATTATAATTACGTACTAACCAAATAGTCCACACAAATGCATGCCAGATTATGGTGAACACTCCCCTAGACTTAACGTTCGACACTATTGAGACGAAAACCTCTAAAAAGAGCCCTGAGATACTTAGAAAGATCGGACTACACCTTTAACCATCCAAAAATATTATACCGAATGCTAGAGGTCAAAAAAACATAAATGAAAGGTTCTTCACGAATGTAGAAAGATCCCTTGCACCTAAGGTTCCACAAAATCCTCCACTTTTTCCACCTCCCTATCTCGCTCACAGTCCCCGCTAGAATTTGGGATATGATAAGAAGTCTCTGGAACGTAATCTTAAAAGGAGTATTGTATAACCAAGGATCTTCCTAAAAAGGATGTCGGAAGGCCCATCCCCACCGTCTTAACAAAAACTTCTTCAAACCAATTATGAGGACCATCCTTTTTGAATCCTTCAAGAGCATTCCTTTCCACCAAGAAGAAACAGAAAGAAGCCCAAAAGACCTACCTCCACATAAGGAGTGGACCTTGGAAGCGTCATACCTGGCAGAGAGCATATAAACCCACAGAAGTACCTAACAAAAGTATCCGTCTTTGTTTGACTAAGAAGGTTAAATTGATTTACAAAAAAGACCATTTAACCAAAGAGGTCTTGACTTCTCCTTTCGCACTTCCTCAAATGAGCCTTCTCTGAATCCTGACCAACTTTTTCCATACCTACATCAACATCTCTTAGAAGGATGGAAAGAAAATAATGATAGCATTGAGTACCGAGTTAAGAAGAATCATTCTGCCTTAAGGATCACATATTTGTGACTTCAATAGTGAAGTCTCTTCCAAATCAGGTCGACAAGGGGTTCCTAGGTAGATTTCTAGCAAGGATTGGTGATTACTAGGAGTCCACGATACCTGAAAGCAAGAGACACAATCTTACAATGTAGGAAGTCCTTAAATAAATCTAAAAAGGAAAGGTCAACATTAATCCCAATCAAGCTGCTATAATGAAAATTAACCCCAAGACCAGAAACAAGCTCAAACCCCCTCAAAATCGCTTGGATAACCCACAAAATTTCAGCCAAAGGCTAAGAAAAAAATTAAAGTTTCATCGGGATATTTAAGATGAGAAACTACTAAGGAAAGAACAACTTTAGATCCGAAGAAGATATTAAGATCAGATGCTCTCTTGGTCAACCCATCAAGGCCTTTTGACACTAGATGGAGCTAAGTGTGTCCTTGCTTCAATCCTTCTTTGAATTTTAATCTCTTCAGTTAGAGATGCAACGTCTAACACGACCAGACTCTTTGAAAACACACAGGATCTGATCTAGGATCTTTATTAATCATTAAATCCAAATTTGATAAGCATAAAATTTAGGAAGTTCCAGCTAACTAAAGCAAATATTTTTTCAAAGTTAACTATAAAGATAAGATAAACCTTTTTATAGTGTTTGGCTAAATTAATGACCTTATTAACAATCATGACTCCATCAACCAACATTCTCCATTTTAAGAAGCCCGGTTAATTAGGAGAGACCAGCTTGTCTATCACCAATTTTAGTCTTTTAGCCAAAATTTTAGCTACCAACATATAAAAAGATCCGATCAGTTAGATAGACCAAAATTCTCTCAAAGGGAGAGATTCTTGACCTTGGGAATAAAATTCTCAAAATTGTGAGATAGAGATGTAAAACGATGAAACTCGTCAAACATAATCCATAAATCAACCCCCAATAAGTTCCAAACTCTTTTTAAAAAATTAAAGCTATCAGAACTTGAACTCTTATTACCATCACACTTAAACATCACACATCAAGCTCCTCGAAAATAAAAGGAGAGGTCAAAACAAAATTTTCCTCCTTAGAGAGAGACTAAAAATGTACTCCAACAAGATAGGTTAGTGGACATTCGGTTCAGAAAACGGCTCAGAGAAATAATTAAATATCTCTGGTTGAGTATCAACAACTCTTTTAAGTTGGCCATCCCCTACTTAAGAGTTCAGATCGAATTCCTCTTATTAAAATACTTGATCAAAGTATGAAAGAAACTCGAAATGGTGTTCCCTTCTTCAAGCCATCTAGCCTTAACCCTTTGGGGCTTCTTCAAACATATGATGTATGATGTTCTTACAAAATAATTTTAATCCCAACTAATGACTTTAATGACTTTGATGCACATCACGACAACCATAATATTTGCAATCGTAATATATAGCTACAACTGCAAATGCAATTTAGAATACTAAGTAAACCAATCAAATATGTGTTTTCCTTTAAAAGTTGTCTTCTCTCTCACTAGAAAACCAAATTTTTTCTTCAACTATTTGTTTAAGTATTTTTAATTATAAAACTATTCATAAAATTACAGAGAACTTATGAAAAACAACTAATAACTAATAACATGTTCATTAGTTTTTTTAAGTTTGTTTCCATAAATTTATAAAAATATCTTATAACATATAATGAAACAATTGAACTTTACTTTATCTTGTGTTATAGAGAAAAAAAACTTAATTAAATTTTTATTCAAGTAAGATCTTAGTGACAAAACTCACCTGAGAGTGATTGCAGCTGGAAATATATATCCTACACAAACAGCCGTGGTTGCTCCAGTGAATTGGAAAATATTCCAAATGCTAGGTATAAAAACCGCTCCCAAGAATATAATGCTTACAAGAAAAAAGGTAATAGAGAAAAATCTGTAGTTATCAATAATCAAAGGCCTTGTTGATGAAGAAGAAAAGACGAGTCCATCGATGTTGATTCGCACTGCATAGAAGAGTACGGGAAATACAAACACAAGATGCAAGGCATAGCTAACACGAACAACGTCATTGAGAATAAAACCAAATGGTATTCCAAGATCAGTATCAAAATTTGCAAGAACATTATCAAGAGTTTCTTCACCAAATAAAAGAAATCCAAAAAAGCTTGTGAGTAAGTACACAAAGCAACATAAAACAATGGAAGTCTTCACAACCCCTTGCATGTGTATTGAATCCTTTAGTTCATTATTTATGCTGTGAACTACAAATATTTAAAGAGCACAAAATAAATTTTAGGGTATCTCATATTTATAAAAAGGATGAATCTATGTTAACATAATTATTACAAGTTATCAATAATTTTATTTGTACCTAGATTAAAGATCGCCCATGTAATAATATTGAATACTTTTAAATATAAAACAATCTGAGAGATCAATTATTGAAATGACTGTTTGATAACATTTAAATACTTTTCTAGTATTTCTTTTTAGTTATTAACATTTATAGTTTAGGATATTGCTAATATTTATCGAAATTTTAGAGCATCCTTTATAATAGGAAAGATAATGTGTGCATGATATAAGCTAGGTAAGATTCTGAGAAGGCTAGACTTGTTTTCTTTAATAAATAGGCACTCCTTAAAATAGGGTTATTAGTCGATGTAGTGATTAATGAAAATGAGTTGTTTAATTTAGAAAAGAAAATAATTGTCTGATTTTTAAAATGGATTTTGAAAAAGTACATGATTCAGTTTTTTTTTGGAGTTTTCTGCATTAATGCTTATTATGTTTAAGTCCAATGAAAAATGGCTCTCTCAGAAAAATGATTGTTTATTCTCTAGGAATCTAGTTTTGTATGAGAAATGGCGTTCTCAAACACAATAGAATAATATTTAAAGGGGCTAAATAAAATATATCCTTAAGCTACATTTCATTTTTTTATACCTTTTGGGACCTTTTCTTGTCTCCTATTTATTATATATCATATTTTCCATTAAAAAAAACAAATTTAATATATTTGTGAGGGCTATAAAAAGTTCATACCATTGGAGTGGCAGTTATATGCAGTAACAAGTACTGGAACTGTTGTGAACATTTTAAAAATTGATGCATCAGTAATGATTGGAAAGAGTCTTGGGATCCTTATGCCTCCACTTATGATCTTGATGATTGAGATTCCCATAGCAATGATAAGAAAGATTCCTGCTAACCCAACTGATAATGCAGATGTGAATCTCAACGAATCTGAAAAACAATCCACTAAGCAAGTAAAACACATGTTTTAAATTTTAAGATTAACTAAAAAGTAGATATTTTATAAAAAAAATTGAAATACTTTTAATCTAATAAATGAATAAAAAATAAGTACCGATTCTCTTGAAGCTGACTAAAGGTGCTAATATAACCAGTGTTGTAAAAAAAAGAATGAATATACGTCCAGTATACCAATGAATACCAAACCATCCTTCAAGAATACCGAAATGGTGTGTTCCACTTGAAGATGTTCCAGAAACCACATCACCTACAACATAAATATTTTGTTAAGTATAGCGAGTGGGAATAGTATGAGTAATAGTTCAACGTTGAGTAGAAATATAGAGATTTAAATATTTATAAGTTAGAGTTGACCCACACACCTATCACTTTAAAGTTTTGAGTAAATATGTGATGTGTCTCTCACAAAAGTGTGGTTCTAAACAAAGATGTCTCTCAATTTTTAAAATATTCCTCACATGCAGTGGATATGAGGTGTCCCGTTAAAGAAAGTAACCTCGATATACAAGTATATTCGGATGAAAAGAGCTAAAAATAAAAGAAAAAAAAACAAATTAAACTATATAAAAACAAAACCTAACAGCAATAAACTAACATTTTTATGGGGTCAAAAATTATTACCCAAGCTTGATTGAAGATGGATTTCAAACAACCATGTCTTAAATGAACTTTTTTTAATAGAAAAATTAAAAGAAAAACTCTAATATTTATTATAAATGAAATTAAAAATTATATTATTTGAAACATAATATATTTTTAACTATTATATTATCTTTTATAAAACTATAATGTGTTTTTAAATACAAATGTTTAAACTTTATAAAATAATACTCGAATATTTATAAATAATAAAAACTAACCTAATATGAAGAAAAAAAATTATTGATTATATTAAAAAAATTGAATAAAATAGAGATAACTATGAAGTGGAAAAAATCAATATGTTATTTTGAACTAAAACAATGCAAGTATTGATATAATTTTTTTTTAAATTTATAATTATGCTGGCCTAATAATTCATGACTCATACGAATTAACTCTAATGAATAACGAGTTTTTTAAGATCGAACTAAAAAACTTAAAAAAAATATGAACTCAATTTTAAGATGCAAATCTTATAATTTTTCAGATCTATCGAAGCGGCCCGAATGGATTAGTCAATTTTTCTCACCTCTAATAATAATCATGTAAAAGAAAGTTTTTCTCACCTATAATAATCATGTAAACAATCAAACAACCTATGTTATTGACTGTAATACACATCTGGACCAAAGCTTTTCCATACTTTCCAAAGCTATCATCCATGAGACTTCCATAGGAAGAAATATTCCCTGCTCTTGAAAATTTGATCAAGAAATCAATTGATTTTTTTGTTAATAATGGTGTTAGGATTATAGCAATAAGACCAGGCACCATTCCCAATTTCTTAACACAAGCAGGTAACCCCATGATTCCAGCACCAATAATTGTGGTTGATAAATTGAAAACAGAACTAGAAAATGAAGCTCCATGAAACCCAACATCACTTTCTTGAGTCTCAGGTAACAAAGGTGTATTCTCTTCAACAATTGTTTTGTTCTTCCTATCACTTTCAATAGTCATAGGGAAGTTCAACTGAAAAACAAATTTGAAGAAAGGAAGAAAATAATTAGAAGAAAGGGAAAGTGGAGGAAGGTGATGAGTGTAAAGCAATCAAATTGAATAAATAAATAGGCATAAACACGTAACTCAATAATCTTTAAATCAGAAAGTAAACCAAATAAAATGCAATTTGAGTGGTGGAGTTTTTTTTTCTTCTTTATTTTCATTGAATGTGAATTATTACGTATAATACATATCCGTGTTTAGGACTAATTACTAATTGAAATTTTGACCAATTCATTAATTAAAATTCTGCTATAAAAAATAATAATTTAAAGATAGTCAATGGATAAAATTATGCATGTGTATGAGGAATATTATTTTTTATTTTTTTTATAATTTTTTTTTTATAAAAGCAGTGAAAATAGTAGAAATATTTTAGGGTGTTTTTTTAAAAAGATGATGAGAATAAGATTGAGAGGTTGAATGCTTTAAAAAGTTAGTTTGAGTGTCTAGAGGAGGTTCTCAATTATTATATTATCCTTCAAATTTGTGGTCTGGGTGGGGTGGGGTATTCAAGTGAGCTAAAGTGAATGATTTTATTTTGGCTAATAACTTGTGTCTTTTGAAGCAATCCAAGAAACAAAGTTAGGTGAGATTTCAGGATCTTTAGTTCAGAATCTTTGGGTATCACTGTATGTGATTGGAATTTTACACCTGCATACACTTATTGACTATATTCATTGAAAAATACTCAAACTGGCTGTGGTTGTTAGAGATCCATGTTTATGATCTCAAATTTCTTCATTATCTTTTGGATTTTATTTCCAAATAATTTCTTCATTTTGTTTTGGATTCTATTTCGTTTATTTGGGTCTATTGATGTTCGCCATTCATTGTCGTATTGAATAGAATCTGCAACACATAAATACGACGTAAAAGCAACCAAAAAAGAGTCACCCTTATCTCTAGCAATGGCTCCACAAGCTTATATACCCGACGAGAATTTGGATGCTCCATCACAATTCAACTTAATCCAATTCTTAGGAGGGGGTTGCTAAAAAACCTCCAAGATGTTCGAAGCACGGGGCGGCCGAATGATAATCTTAAACCTCTTAAGAATCTCAAAATCGTGCATAGAAAGATGAGAACCAATAGAGTTAGCATTATCCGCAGTGGAAACGGCAACCACAATAAGTAAGGAAATAGAAGAAAAGAAGTTAAAGTGTCATTAAATCTCACCAAATTCCCGGTCTTCCAAATCGAGTTGAGTGCAAAGATGATGGTAACTGTACAAATCATCCTTTTGTGATCATTGCCTGTTGTCCTGATAATTCTCCAAATATTCGACCAGCCATGAATATAGAAACTGAGATTAAGCACCTGTTTAAGCCAAACCCAAATCTTGGAAGCAAAAGAACAGTAAAAAAAACAAATGTGTCTCTGATTCGTCATCCAAACCACAAATATCATCTAGAAGGAAAGGCAAAGCTTCTTTTTTTCATATGAGCATTCATAGGCAACCGATTGTGAATGAGCCGCCACACCGTGAAAGACCAGAGGTATAGATTTGCTCCAAATCCACTTCCAAAAATCCTTAGAAATGCCTTTATTCCTCTTGAACTCATAAGCAGTCTTAAGAGAAAACTCACCATGCAAAGTATAGTTCCAATATCTCTTATCTGGTTGGCAATCGAAAGGGAGATGATAGGAGGTTATTTGTTGCTGTATCAAAATAGGAAAATGATAGAAGACCTAGCACAATCACACTGCCCATTAACAATGATTTCATTAACCTTTTGGTCATTCAGCAAGGTCGGAGCCTCCTCGTCAATACACGAAGGAGAGACGCACCAATTATCATACCAAATACTAATGGACTTACCATTGCCAATGCACCAAGAGGAGTTATCCAAAACATTTTTCATTTCTTTTTTTTTTTTTGCACTAAACCAAATAGAAGAAGAAATAAGATGATTTATGAACTTGTTCTTACGCATGACTCGATCCCGGAGGAGGATAGCCCTGCTGGCCATGGAGTTTAACAAATCCCAATTAAGCTTTAAGTTGGATGCTTCATTAAGCTTACACAAAGAGCGAATGCCAAGCCCACCTTCAGGAATAGGCTTCCAGGTGTTGGTCAAAGCCACTGTGTTATATCCTAAATTATACCCTTAGATTCTTTGACCTTTGGCATATCATTCTTTAAGTCAATCATCTATGCATAGCTAACCATGTTTTTAGTTTTTGTTTGTGCCGTGAAGATAGGTTGCTGAAAAAGATTCAGAGATCATGAAGGCGTTGTCTATGCTCTTAGTCCCCTGCAAGTTGTGTTGAATTCCAACGGAGATGAAGAAAGGATATGCCCTCATTCGTATAGTCCCTTAGTCAATAAAAAGTCAATTCTCTCCAAGATTTTTCAGAGGTTTCCCCAAGGAGGATTAGGTTTTTCTATCCATTGACATGAAGCATGGTTATTTAGGGCCTAAGATATGGTGTGGTGTTGACAAGTTTGTGTACTTTGCTTTCAAGAGGAGATGTAAAAGAATGTGTCTTCATTGTATGGTTTAAGACTTCATCAGATTGGAATGTGTTTGCTTCTTGGGTTTGCGATTAAACTAAAGATCAAGTTTAACTCTGTTTCTAGCTAGGGGGTTGAATCATTATGGTATTTTGATTTTAAGAAAAAGAGTTGGGACTTTCTTGTTGATGTTGTGAGGTTGTAAGTTTGGATAAGAATCTTGAATCAAGTTTTTGCTATAAGATCTCAAAGTGACATTCAAAACTCGTAGATTTATTGTTAGTTTCATCGTGAATGTCAATATGAAGTTCACGCTTTTATACTAAAATTTAAAGTTCAATTCCAAATGCAAAAGAGGTTAAGATTCATCAAGGTCTTCAAAATTAAATTTGAGCACAAGGTCCATGCTTTAAGGTTCAAGTCCAAAAATTTCAATCATGGATTACAAGGTTCAAGGACCATTTTTTGGTTTGATCTTTAAAATTCATCAAAATGTTCAATCCCTTCAAATTGTGAGCTCAAGAATAAAGTTTCTTCAATGTTTACAAGGTAGATTCATAAATTCAAGAATTTCATAATTGTTACAAAGGCTTCAAATTCAAGGATACAAAATGTTTGACGCAAGTTCTTGAAAGTTCACTCTAAATTACACTTGATACAAAATAAAAATACACAAGGTAAATGTTTTGTTTTATTTACAGGAAAATCTATCCAAAACAATGAAAGTAGTTCAAAGTTTATTTTTTCAAGACCCCAATTCAAATCCATCATCCATGTTTCAAAATCATACAACATCATACAAAAGGAACTTCTTGATTCTTTCTTCAACACACATACAAGCAGATAAAAATAATAGGCCTTCATCTCACGTTACTCTGAACAAGGGCACAAAACAAAAGGAATTGATTCGTAAAGCACCGGAACCATCGAAACAAAATGAACCTGCAGGCATAACCCAAAATAAATGATATTTCAACACTTCCCATACTCTGGTTAACCAATACTATGAAATTAAAAATACATAGCTGAACAAATCGCTCGCCCCTTACCCCTTCAGCGGTAGAACTTTCTGAAACTACCAGGCGACAACGGTTTTCATTATCTTCAGAATCCTTTTCCATTGCACTACCTTCATCAGCTTCTCTTGAAGATCCTATAGCAGTACTGACAATTTTGTTCTTGTTGCAGCTTATGAGTATGAATCTCCACAATAGCCTGCAATTGGAAAATAACTTTGTTTGCATCCAACGAATCATTATCATCACTGTCGCGGTGAGAATCAGATATCAAGCTATTAATTAAATTGAATCACAAATCTTAATTCACCACCGGTATTTAATTTATCCACGGGAAGGGAAAAAGATCGAATAAACCCATGAGTATGCAATGCAAAGCAAAGCAAAAGAGAATATAAGGTTCGGGGGTTAGTTAAACTTACGGAAGGTATTAACATCCTAAGCATCTGTAGTACTCTACATGAACCTCTTGTTTTATTGTGTTACTTGTTATTTTTGTCTGATGAAGGTAAAAAGTAAGAGGGAGAGACCTAAGGTATTAGTCCTAAGTATGCTCGCCAAGACATCGCATCTCGTGCCTACGTATCTTGACGGAAGTGGAATCAGAGCATTCGTAGTTCCCCTAAAGGGATGAGGAACTCTTGACTATGGTCAAGGTTCCAGGGGGGTTTGTTGATTGATTCTAGTAGAAAAGACAAGTCGTCATCTTAAGGAGAATACTCGAGTTAACCACCACAAATGTATGGAAGACGGTCCTGGCTTCACGTTGAGAGAAGGGCTCCAACTCGAATCTATAATCAACGAGTATGCCACATACCTCTCTCAAACGGAAAAGATTCTACATCTTTCTTGATTATGTTGGGGGCAGGAGAAGTATATCTCGACTACATAGATGAATCATATCTAATTCTCTTGTGGGAAAATAGGGGATTTGATTTATAAGTTGTCTAAATGTTGAAAATCTATGGAATCTATCTTAAGATATAACGGTGTATCCTAAGCTGATAGGATCACTGACCAAGTTTCTCAACTATTTCAAAATTCCTTGAGAGGAAAGCCAGTTCGCAAACAAAGGTATTTGTATAAACATGGTAATTTTAAAGCAAAGTCACGCAAATTTTGAAATCAAAATCATTTTTGGAAAGATGCAAAAGCATAAGTCATTGGTCTGAACACGGCGGTTCAAGACATCAAAGTGGAAAGTAAAGCAAAAGTGGTAATGCCAAAATAGTTTATTTGCAAAATTCTTTTGGAGTCAGTTTATGCAACCTCATTGTGGTATGCTTTCAAAATAACCTTGCTTCAATTAGGTCTTTTGAGGGTCATTTCACGGTTTAAGAAACAAAGGATAAAGGCTCAAAATTTGTTTGTGCTCACCTGATCTTCGTGATGATATTCAGTCCTACGTTAAGTTAGCTCAAACTATGCATTCAGGTTCCCAAAAGGTTGGAAATTGCACTGATGATAGTGATAATGATGGTTCAGAAGTCAATGGACTCTTAAGAAGACAGTCACTGCTTCCTTACTATATTTGGTTGTTTTTGACATTGAGGATTTTCATGGTAAAGATTTAAAGATTTCCTCTTTTATTATCCCTAACTCTTGCCTGAACTATTCCTTTTGAAGCTTATAGTTAGTGGGAAGCCCCAATTTTGCATAAGTCTCCTTCATAGGTTTTGACTTAGTGGGATTTTTCTTTGTTTGATTTTTATTTTTTTTAAAGAAAGTGACTGCCTGGATTAATGATTACGGCGAACCATGATTAGCTTTCGACTTGAAGGACATCTTCGACACTTACTTTCTGTGTGCGAAGGAAAATATGTGAATGCAGCCTTTGTATGAAAGGTGTCTTATGCGAACGCACAACCGAGATAAATGAGAACTACCCTTCCCAAGGTTAAGATTGCGGGTTTTTGTATAGAAAGAAACTCCAACTTCTAGGCTCGAAAGGTTTCACAAGGGAATAACTTCCTTATTTCTCCAGTGTTTGGGAATTGAAACAATATCTTACATCGTTAGCAAAGTTTATTTGAAATCGTACCAGCAATTATGGGTATAACGTTTTTGCCATCCTCCCTCCAATCTTTGCATAATCAAAAGAAATTGGGCAAGAGATAAATATTTTTAAAAGAAAGCATAAAGATGTAAATAATAGAAAAAATGAATTGAATCAAAAGTTCCAATGCTCGTTTCATTAATTACAGAAGGACAAACATAATTAGAATGCAAACAATAAGAAACATGGCCTAGTGACTAATCAGTAACAAAGATGAGTTGTCATGTCTAAAACACTGGCTTTTAGGAAGATAGTCAGTTGAAGTCGACTGAAGCTTTACTTGACGTGCCCTAGCAGAGGATTTGTCTCGACATTAGGATTGGTGTCATGAAAGCTAAGGATTCCGACCTTAATCAAATCACGCACTCTAGCCTTTAGTGCATAGAAAATTTCTAAATCGTAGCCTGCGGCACCTTAATGGAATGCACAGTGGAGATCAGATCTGAATCCAGATGGAAGAGGATTTGGAGGAGGAGGCAGAGTCCCTGTGGTGATCAAACCTTTCTGAACCAGACCAGGATAAAGTTCTGTGTACGTCATGGGAATAGGATCAAATTGATTCCTATTATGGTACTAGTTCTGCCCTACAGCCATATGTTGGGGAGCTTGAGTTGGTTGTGGAGCAGT
Organism: Lathyrus sativus; assembly: GCA_963859935.3. Classification (NCBI taxonomy): domain Eukaryota; kingdom Viridiplantae; phylum Streptophyta; class Magnoliopsida; order Fabales; family Fabaceae; genus Lathyrus; species Lathyrus sativus. Next base: position 605,030,933 of record OZ012735.1, read on the forward strand.
AACCATAGGAGTAACAACAGCAATGGTAGGGTGATTAGCATGCTAGGGTCTAGGGCGAGTTCTCATTTCAGTCATGACAACATTGGTATGGTCTTCTCTCTTCTTCTAGAAGTTCCCATAGGATTTCTTCGCATCATTAGAAGATTCAGCAGCCTTTGACACTTTACCATTCTTGAGTCCTTCCTCGAGTCTTTGACCAATGGTTACCAAATTAGTGAAGTTAGAAGAAACACTTCCAATCATCTTCTCCCAATAGAATGGAGAAAAGGTGTCCATGAACATTCCAGTTAGCTCCTTTTCTGCTAGAGGGGGTTCAACTTGAGAAGCGAGTTCTCTCCAATGCTGAGCATATTTTTTGAAAGAATCTTTATCATTCTGAGACATATTTTGAAGTTGACGGCGGTCAGGAGCCATGTCGAGGTTGTACTTGTACTGCTTCATGAAAGCATTAGCAAGATCTTGGGAGCAGTGGATACTATTCTATTCAAGATTCATATACCATTTATGAGAAGTTCCACTCAAGTTTTCTTTAAAATAGTAGATGAGAAGCTTCTGGTTGTTGGTATAAGCAGCCATCTTTCGAAAGTACATGACCAAATGAGCCCTTGGACAAGAGTGACCCTTATATTTCACAAACTCTGGAGTTTTGAATTTGGAAGGCATAACAAGGTCAGAAACCAGGCACATGTTGTCTGTGTCCACACTAAAGAAGCCAGTACCCTCAACGGCTCGTCTGAAACTATTCACGGACAACCTCAAGTTCAACAAAGTCTTAACGGTCTTCACCTTGAGCACTAACAACATTATACTTATAGAGAGGATTCCGCAAAAGAAGCTCAAGTTGTCTAGGCAATAGCATGAACCATAAGTCTGGGCTCGGCAAAAACAGGAGCTTGAAATGTCGGTCTGACAGTTTGACCAATCATAGCAGTAGATGCAATAGATGGAGAGAAGTTATGGGGTAAACCAAACTCTGGCCAAGTTGAATGTGGCACCTGAACAGGTTAAGGATCAGCGCTTGAAACTTCCTAGATAACAGTCTTTTAGGGCTGCTCTCCTTTAGCAATCAAGACCTAGAGCATTTCAGTGAGCTTTGTCATACTTGACTTTAGATCATCAATTTCCATTCGGATCTTTGTGTTGTGTGCTTCTTATTTTGACATCTTGCATATATAGTTAGCCGTAGTCTTGTATCTATGTCGAGGAATCAGCTTGACGACTAAAAGATGACACTGGAAGATATAGGCAGTTGGAAATGAGTTGCTGGACAAACAGACGTATGCAATGAATCATGCAAATATGCAAATGATATGCAATGCGATGCAAGGCAGGATGCAAATCACACAGACAACATGATCAAAGGTTCGTGATCATAGCATAGAGTCTGGGTAAAGAACCAGCTATGGGGTGTGTACTAGGGGTAAAACACCTGTATAACGGGTTCTAACAAGGTTACCAGAGTCATCGGTAAATCTTTCAGATATTATTGGCTTGCACAACTACTCATGTGGCTAATAATATTCTCAAGATAAACTCGTCTGATTATAGTATCACGTATCAACTACTTCCAGACTACTCCCTTATAGTCACCGCATTACATCCTAAGAGGCCAAGTGGGGTAAAAGGTAACTAAAGGTCCTCAGTGTCACGGGCTCCTAGGTCAAAAGTAATGTTTTCACGAATACTCGTTCAACAATACTACTCCCAAGAGGGCCTCAACTGAGTGGTGATTTCTCAAGTTATCTTGGTCGAGAATTAACTCCCTATAAGCCTCCTTGAATATATCACCTTCCTATCATAAGTGGACTCAAGTTCGGGTTAGGACTTATCTCACAAAAGTATGTAATTGCCCTACTGTCGCGGTGAGAATTGGATGTCAAATTATTAATTAATTTGAATCTTAATTCATTGGTTCACCACCGGTCTTTAATTTGTCCAAAGGAAGGGAAAAAGATCGGATTACCCACAAGATGCAATGCAAATGCAAAGCTAGAGAATCTAAGGTTCGAGGGTTGGTTAAACTTAGGGAAGGTACTAGCATCCTAAGTTTCTGCAGTACTCTACATGAATCTCTTGTTTTAATGTTGTTTATTGCTAAGGGTTATCTACTTAAGGACGAAAGACCTAATGGTTTATTTCTAATTATACTCGCCAAGAAATCGCATCTTGTGCCTACATATCCTAACGGGAATCGAATCAGAGTATTTGTAGTTCCTCTAAAGGGTTTGAGGAACTCTTTGACTATTGGTCAAGGTTCCTATGGGATAAGGGTTGTTGATTGATTGGTTCTATGAGAAAAGACGAGTCGTCATCTCGAGGGAGAAAACTCGACTTAACCACCACAACTTGTAGGAAATGGTCTTTGCATCGTCTTGAGAGAAGGGTTTAGAAACTCGGATTCTGATCGACGAGTATGCCACTATCACTCTCAAGCGGAAAAGATCCTACATCTCGATTGTATTGTTATGGGACAGGAGATTTATATCTCGACTGTCAAGATGACTAACATCTAATTCTCTAATGTGGACAATAGTTTGAATGTTTTGAATAGTTTATCTAAGTTGTAAAAGATAAAAGGTCCTCCTTATGGGGTAGGATCTAAACTTAAATTGATCGACTTGAAAAGGATCAAGGATCAAGTGGGGGATATGATGCAAGATGAGATGCATACGCACAAGTATTAAGTCATGCGCAGATTTTTTTCTTTGGACATTATGCGGTGCGATAAAATAAATGACAATAAAATAAAAGGCAACAGATAAATAAGTCCACACAAAGGGTTATATTAATAAATGAATTAGATTTATAAAAAGGTGTTGCACCCCAAAATTTGACCAACCGGGTCCCGTATCTGGCTCCATGTTTCGATGCATGACAGCATTCGCATTCGCATATCGCATACAGTGCATTGTTTCAGTTGTATTGATTTTATCAGGATCACAGCCCTTGTCTCGTGTCTCATGTGTTTTTAATCAGTTTAGATAGGCAGAATCGTATTTTTTGGGAAGTCGTGCTCTTCCCGGTGTTTTCAGCTCGCGCTTTTGTTTTTAGGGATATTCCGGTGTCCGTTGATTTTTACCGGTTGTCCCGGTGCGCTCTCGCAGTGTTATTTGTCGTTCGGTGCTATTTTTGTTCCTTCGGGAATTATTGTGATTTTTCTGGATTTTATTAGGCATTATCAGGGTTTTAATAGATTTTTTAATCATTTTAGGATAATATAGAATATTAATAGTTTTTTAATATTTTTAATAGTTTTAATCTTTTTTAGAATATGTTAGATATTAAATAGCTTTTTAATCTTTTTAATAGAAGAATATAGTTTTTTTCTTTTTAAGAGGTTTTCTTTTAAATAAATAATATAGGTTTTATTAGAGATTTAATAGGAATTTAATAAGATTTTAGATTAGTGGAATTATTAGAGTTTTTTAAGATTAGTGGAATTATTAGAGTGTTATTAGTTTAGAAATTAATTGGAATTAATAGAGTTTTTAGGTTTAATTGAGATTTAGTTAGAGTTAATTAGGTTTAATCATTAGTTAGTTGGTTAATTAGTTTTAATCATTTCCATTAATCTTTTTAATCCAGATTTAGTCTGTTTTTTGCAGTCCATAGTTGTTTTTTCGTTGGGCCCAGATTCCCGTTTTTGGAGGCCCAGTTTATGGCCATTTTTGTCCATTTTCAGGTCCAGAAAATTGTCCTATATAAGTCAGCGTCCACGTGTTGCGCAGAGGAGGACCCACCATACACTTTCAGATTCACCCACATCACGACACATCACTCACACCTTCTCCCTCTCTCTGCCACGCCACTCCCACGTGGCACACATGCACCACCCTCACTCCACTAACCTCGCCACCTGTCATCTCCACAAACCCCACCGGAGACTCACCGGTTGCATGGCCGGCGGCCATGCAACCACCGCAACCAACTCGCCGGCGATGCCCTAACCTACTCCGGCCACCATCAATCTCGCCGGAGACACCAAAAACACTAAAACATCCAGAAATCGCCAGAACTTCATCTTTCTCCGATCAACTTTCATCTCCTCCGATCAACCTTCATCCCCTTCGATCAACCTTCATCTCCTCCGATCATCAACAATCATCAACCTCCTTCAATGTTCTTCCTCCGTTCACCCATCTTCATCCTGTGTTCTTGCCAAGATCTTCGTCTGTTCGTCACTAGATCCATCTTGTCCGTCACAACTTCATCAAGAACATCATGATTCAGCTTCCCAGATTTCTTCAAATCATCGCCATAGTTTCGTCAGTTTTCTCCAGGAAATCTTATACACTTTCATCAACATCCGTAATCTTCATACGATCTGCATCCGTTGGCCAGAGATATCGTCTCGAAGAACAACAAGAACAGCCAATCTTCAATCCTCATCAGGGTCAACATCAAGCCTCATACGATCTCCAGCTCTTTATCGAAGAATCTGTTCAACATTCATCGTCTTCGTCTTGTTTCTTCCTCCGTTTGTCCAGAAATCCACAGATTTGTGTGAAGATCTTCAAGATCCAGATTCTCCAGGAATTTACTACTTCAAGAACGAATCCAAAAACTCCAAGGATCTTCATCTGGACGGTAACCTCACGACCTTCATGACTCTCCAGTTTTTTTTTAGTATCATCTTCAAGAACATTGTTCTTCGGAGATCCTCGTGAGTTTCTTCATGCGCCTTCAACGAAGCTCAGGATCTACAAGGAGCTTGAATCTCCAGATCCACCCAATAGGTCTTGATTGCGCTGATATTGCTAAGGTGATAAGGTTTATGGTACGATCAAGTGGAGATTATTTGAGCAGAAGAACTTGTGAGAGGTGGATCTGCGAAGGAGTTTGGTTTGAGAGAACAGAGAAGAGGAGTTTGAAGATTGTGAGAGAGAGATTTCGAACGGAGATGGTGAGGGAGGGCGAGTGTTGGCGGCGGCGGAAGCTGAGTGAGGGAGAAGGAGAAAACTAGGGTTCTGTGGAGTTTGGACGAAGGAGGGTAGAAGTTTCGTGGACCGGTTTAGGCCTCGCAAACCCTTGGGCCCAACGTGCCATTCCTAGTCCATACCCCTTTTTTTCTTTTCGCCCCGTTTCTGTGTTTTTTCCTGACTGTGGGCCGAACTAACGAACCCTTAGCCCAGTTACGAATTTCTGGACCATACACGCCCCTCCCTTTTCATTAACACACCCCTATTTCCTCTGGCCTTTTTGTTATTGTTTGTTTTCTGATTATTGTGTTATGGGCTAGGCCCTAGTGTTTTTTTTTAGGATTACACCCCTTACTCTGCCAGTGTACCCCTCTCCCCTTTGTATTTCTTTTATTTTTTTTCTTTTGTAATATTTTCTTAGATGGAAAAAATAAAAGAAACATGAAAAAATATTTGGAGAAAAGAGAAAAGAATATTGAGGAGAAAAGAAAAAGAAATATAGAAAGAAAAAGAAATGAAAAATATATGAAAAAGAATTATTGAAAAAATATAGAAAATACTTGAAAAAAGAAAAGGGAAAATAAATATTGAGAAAAAATATCAAGGTAGATTTAATATTTTTTAGAGTACATTTTTCATGGAGTTTATTTTAGGGATAATTTTAGAAGTCCACTTGTTAGGGGACTATTTTCCACTTGATTTTTCATAGGATAGGATAGTATTTCCTAGGGGTTTATTTTCAGTATTCAATCATTGTAATCATTTTTCAGAATGTTAATAAAACGAGATTTGAGCTGTGGTCCCGAAAGTAGCCGAACTACAGCTGTTCTGATTTCTCGTACCAGACGAGAATATGTAGGCATAGGATGCGATATCCTAGCGAGCACACTAACAACTAACCTTTTGTTCTATCGCTGTTGTGCGATCGAGACTTTCCCGCTAACGACTGATGGTACCCTTTTCTCTCGCCCGAGGGCATTTGAGACCAGACCGTAGTTTTCCCACAGGTTCCCGTACCTTGTAAAACCAGATGAATTTCTCACTGCTGTGTGAGAATACCCTGTTTAGCCGTAGTTAGCCTGAACTACGTAAAGCTCTGATCTTCCATGCAGTGTGGAAGTACGTAGGCACAAGATGCGAGGTCTTGGCGAGCCAATTTCCCTGTAGTCCCGAACTACGTTGACTCTGACTTTCTCTCTTGAGAATACGTAGGCATAGAGTGCGACGCTCTATCGAGTCAATTCCCTTCCGCTTAGATTTAGCAGCCATAGATAGATTGTTTGCATCCTGTAGACAACCCAAGCAAGCGTGGATCCCGTCGAGTACGACGGACGTGAGGGGTGCTAATACCTTCCCCTTGCGTAACCGACTCCTGAACCCAGGTTTTGGTTGCGATGACCATGCCTTTTCCCGTTTTTTGCGAGGTTTACTTCGAGCGTTTCCTTTCCCTCCGTTGGGATAAATAACGCACGGTGGCGACTCTTCTGTCAGCCGGCGTCGATTTTCGCAGTAGCGACAAAAGGATTTAGGAGTTGAGATAGAAAGAGATGAGGCGTCAAAGATGGTCGGAGTTGAGATAGAAAGAGATGAGGCGTCGCGTTGATTAATTTTTAAGTGATATTGATTTTAAGAAAAGTTATATTAATAAATGAATTAGATTTATAAAAAGGATTTAGGTTATTGATTAAATTTAGGTAGAAATAACTTGAGTAATGATTTATTAAATAAATAAAAAGGGTTTAAGTTTTATCTTATTAAATAAAAGTTAATATAAAATGATTCATTTCTTTATAAAAAGTTTGTTATTATATAAAAGGTTAATTTAATTAAGAAAAGGGTTTTATATCATATAAAAAAAGTTTTTAGTCATTATTATTAAATAGGTACAAGTTAATTAAATTATGAAAAAAAAGGTTTTCTTTTTAAATGAAAAAAGTTGTTATTATGAATTATTTTTATTAGGAGATAGTTGTTAACTAAAATCAAGTTAAATTAAATAGATTTTTTATATTAAGAATAAATTATATTCTCTTGATAAAATAGTTATTAATTTGGTTAATTAATAAAGTGAACAAAACTAAATTAGATTAAAAAAAAGGTTAAATAAATAAAGAGTCATTAGTTCAATTCATAAAACGGTGGATTAAGGATTAGTTATGGGATTAATAAAAAAGGTGGCAAATTAAAGGTTTATTAGATTAATTAGGATTAGAGTTAATTAATTGGATTAATGATAATGAGGAGATTAGTGGGGGGTGGCGCCTGATCATGTAAGGGTGCGAGGTGAGTGGTGCACCATGGGCGTACGGCGGGTGACCATGTGATGGGATCTGATGGGTGATGAAAGGTGATGATACGCGGGTGCACGGTTGGTATAGTGGGCGTGTGCTTATAAGATTACAACATATAAAACAAAATTAAAAAGCCCTAAATCCCCATTTCTTTCCCCCCTTGTCCCCCGTTTTGACTCCCTCTTCTCCATGCTTACGCCCTCTTCTTCTGCTTCTTTCTTTCGCTTGATCCGTCTTCATCTTCCTCTCATAGATCGTGATTTTTTTCCACCATTTTCTCCTCTTGCTCTTTCCTTTTCCTCCATTTCATTTTCCTACATAAATAAAACAAAGTGTTAGTGTTGCGGTGAGAATCGGGATATCAAGCTATTGATTAACTTGAATCTTTAATTCTTAGAATTCACATCCGGACTTTAATTTATCCAAAGGAAAAGTCTAAAGAGAGAAAGAACTTTTTGCGCGATGTAACAACAACGCTAAGAGATTCGGGGAACAGAGGTTGGTTATGCATAGGGTAGGTATTTCACATCCTAAACATCTGTAGTACTCTACAGGAACCTTTTGTTTGTTTGTATACTAAGTTTGCTAAGTGTTTTCTATGGATTGGGTAAAAGGTGTAGGTTAAAACCTAAAGATATATACACTAAGTTGCTCGCAAAGACATCGCATCTTCTGCCTACGTATCCTAACTAGGATAGAATCAGAGCAATAGTAGTCCACCTCACTAGGGTTGAAGAACACTTGATTATGATAAAGGTTCAAAGGGGAACAAACATTACAATGCTTGTGTAGAGCTTAAGAAAACTCTCTAGATCTAAGTTGAACACTCAAGAAATGGAAGTAAGTAATCATCTCCATGATTCTTACATAGAGTTAACAAACTCTATCCTAAGTTCTAATTGAAAGAGCACTCCTAACAAGGGGTAGGCTTTTTAGACTTAAGCAAAGTCCAATGGATAGGTTCTAACTTAACTAAGTGTATGGATGACTTAACAAAGTCAAGGGAGAGTGATGAGCTATCTATGACCCAAAGGTCAACAGAGAGACTTTCCTTTGGAAGGATGGAAGGGGAGGCAACTTGGATGAGAACTAAAGAGTTCCATCACTTGGGGAAACTAAGCTTAACAAAGCATAAACATTAAACAGGATGAATACAAGAAATATGGTTACAACCAAGCATATACAAGCATGTTACAATAAGCAAAGATTTCAAATAGGATGAATGGTTACAACCAAAGCATGCAAGCGTATTACAATAGGCAAGCAAAGATGATTTCTTACAGGACTTAATGAAAGATAAAGACTTAAGCACATCTTGACAAAGATGAAGGTAACGACCAATGAAAATAAGTCAAACTTCATGGGGATATTACATGGAAATTTAATGAATCAAACATGATGAATATATAAGAGGTATGGTTACAACCACAAGGGAATCAATCACAAAAAAATCTTACAAGATAATTCAAGCATGGCTTAAGAGAAATTTCAACAAGAAGCAAGGTAAACAACCCTAAGGATAAACACCTTTCAAATGGAAAAAGTATCACAAACATGAACATCTTTGAAATATTATCTCATTAAGTGAAGCTAGACAACATTAAGAGCATTTTTCAAAAAGAATGGATTAAAAATAATGAAGCATGAGAAAGTTATGAAGTTTTGAATTTTTATGAAGAAATCATAAAAGAAAACAAGTAATAAAAAGAAGGAATGGTCAAGGCAGGTATTGAACCCACGCCCTCATGCTCACCAGCACAAAACATAACCACTCAGCCAACCAGACACATGTACAAACAGATGGGAATGAAGAACAAAATAATTAATCATGGCAAACCAAAATAAAATAGCAAAAAGTTGTCCCATTCAGGGATCAAACACATGACAAGCATGAGACAAGGTATAACGCGTGCAGTTAACAACCACTGGGGTGGAAATACATCCGTGTATTAAGCCACCCCTAAAAATACATAAGCCTTACAAGGCCAAGTAAATCTGGGCCAGGCCTCACAAGCAATCAAGGCCAATGCGTGATGGTTTCAAACTCTACCAAAACTTCATCAATTTTTGCAAACCAAAAGCCTAACTTGTGTGAAATTCAACAAGGATCAAGATGCCAATCTCAGTTTCCTCAGAAAATGCACATATTTTGAAATTCGCATGAACATGCAGTTGTATCTTTTGAAATGCATTTTGGAAGTTATAAATCAAAACTGACATGAACAAAATCAAAGAAAGCCATACACATGTTTCAAATATGCTACTCATGATTATGCTCAAAGAAACAATCTCTAATCCGTACTGAATCATGAAATGACCATTCAGTTGCAACTTATGGAAGTATTTTAGAACAAACTTTGTATTTAACCAAATTTAGAACAACAGCTCAACATCATTGCTTCTCAATCCACAATTTGTAACAGCTTACTGAATACACACACACAAATGGTGATAGCTTCTCAAGTTTGAAAATGAGACTTGACATCAGAGGTTAACAAACCTCAAAGTGACTTGGCAACCAACAAAATCATGAATAAGACACATTATTGATCATCAGAAAAAGGCTCCAACAGCTCTGAATCATTTCAACAGAAGCAAACCAAATCAACATGTTGATAGTTACAATGAGTTGATGAAATCAAAAGGGCTACCTCAAAACCAAAGCATTTATAACAAGGCTGATGAAGAAATAACAGACATGCCATATGATAACCAAACCAAGTATCTTGAGATTCAACCTAGACCAACAGATAAAACAAACTCAGAGCATACTGAGAAAAGAAAACAAGTTCCTTAGACAATGTCACCAGCTCAAAAATTCAGGTAATTGCTCCAAATGACAACTTATTCCTACAGTAAGGAGTTCCATGCTTAACATAACAATGCACCAAGTTCCAATAGTGTGATATCTCTTTAAAACCAAACTCCACAAAATGACAGTTACTAACTAAACTTTAAACATGAAGTCCAAGTTTTAGCAGCCACAACCATGGGCTCCAAGTTGCAACACCTGACTCAAGAGACAGCTGGACAGAAATATGAAATTGACATTACAATGCCAAGTTAAATAACAGATGCAGACTAACAAGAAGAGTCAACCACCCTAAGCATCAACATGCTTGACATAATAGAACAAAACTCCAACAGCAGGCCTAAACATCTAATGATCTGGCAGAAATTACCCTTGAGTTAACAAACTCAGTTCTCAAGTACAGACATGAAGGTGAGAAAATACTTAGAAGGGGGGGGGGGTTGAATAAGTATGAAGATAAAACTTAGAAGTAAAAACTCAAGTATTTTTATCCTGGTTCGTTGAACTCAACTACTTCAGTCCACCCTATCTAGAGTGATTTTCCTTTCTCAAACAAGGACTTAATCAACTATTTAATCAACTGGTTACAATAGTAAGCACTAAGAACAACTGTTCAAAGTCTTCTCAAGAACTAATGATCCCAACTGGATCTTCTTAAGGAACTATTACAATGAAATGTAAGATTAATATAAGTGTTTGAATGCTTCTAACAAGCTTTATCACAACAGTGATTTTTCACTTAATGTTAAGAACAAAAGAATAAACTCAGCAATAAGAATATTTTATGAGAGCTTGTAAGAGTTTCTATCACAGATTCGTTGGTTCTTGATTACTTTGAAGAAGATGAGGAAGACTTGCTTTTATATGCACAGTAGTCCACAAAGTCTTGACGTTGGAGGCTGTGTACTGAAAAGGCCTAAACCTTTTTGTCTTTACATCACATGACCTTTCCTGGAAGTAGAATGCACAGAGAAATGCTTTTGGTTTGTGTTCTAGTGTCAAGCATGAAAGAGGAAAGAGTCGTTGAGCCAAATCAAAAGATATTACTTTAAATTCTTCTACAACAAGTATTTCTTTTCAGCAAAGTTAACCATCAGATTTTGCATGATCAGAGTCTTGGATGCCTATTAGATTTTGCTGAATCAGAGTAATGCAGCAAGTGTGCTTTAGCGTGTAGTTCTATCAAAGCAGAGTTTTATGAATCAGATCCTCAGTACATACAGCGTGTAGTACTCTCAGAGTCTTCTGAAAAACTGTGCTTCTTAACTCTCATACAAAGTTCTTCAATGCTTCAGAGTCTTCAGATCTATTAGAGTCTTCTGCTTCAGATCCTTTTGCAGCTTCTGCTTCAGATTCTTTTGTAGCTTCTGCTTCAGATCCTTCTGCAGACAGCGCTCAGATTCTTCTATAAGATGATTCTGACTCTTCAGAGCCTTCCATAGTTCCATGTTCAGATTAATTTGCTCTTGGATGTATGTATACTTTAATCATCTGCAGCAAATATTCATGAACCAATTTTAAAGTATATAATTCTTTAATACAAAATTTCATAAGAGTTATCATCAAAACATAGAGATATTACTAAGAAACAATTTGTGTTCTTACAATCTCCCCCTTTTTTATGATGACAAAACATGAGAAATTTTGTTCAATAAAAAAACAATAATTATAACTCCCCCTGAGATTAAGAATCTCCCCCTGAAATGAATACTCTAAGGAAAAGAATACTTCCCCTTTTTTTTGCTTGAGTGTATTTCAGAATCAGAGTCTGATGACTTCTTTCAAACACAGAGTCTGGTTAATCAGAGTCTGATGACTTCTTTCAAACACAGAGTCTGGTTTTGCGTTTAGACTCAGAGTACAATTTGCTTCAAGAATCAGAGTCTGGTTGGGTAATTCTCAGGATAACTTCAATGAATTTATTTTGTCAGATGAAACAATAGAATCTGAAAGGCTTAAATTCAAATATAGTTAATAATATGTCTGAATTTTGTTTTAGTATTTGCTTATGGATTGAACAATCAGATTCTTTTTCTCCCCCTTTTTGTCATAATCAAAAAGATGTGTAAAGACAAAAAAGATAACAGAAGAAAAACATAACAAACATTATCATTCAATCAGATGATACACATAACAGATGATAAACACATAAGCAAAATAAGACAGATACAAACAACAGTGCACAAAAAAATGAAAAGAAACTAAGGTTGACGAGATGCAATCAGGGTCAGAAGATCTGTGATCTTTGTAGTAGACTCTTCTTGCTTGGCCATCCAAGTATTAATCTCTTCAGTGGTTTGTTCTTGTTTGATCATCCAGGACTTGATTTCCTTAACCTCTTTTACAAGTTCTGAATTGTCAGCCTTTACTTCAGATGCAGACACATCAATGTCCATATCAGATGCAACATCTTCAGATGGAGAGTCTTCAGCAGGAGCAGCTTCCAGAAGCAGCACTGGTGGTTTGGGAATGCTCATCAGAGTCTGTCTTACCAACTCAGCAAACTTTGCCTTAGCTTCTTCAGCACAGACTGTCTTGAGATGAGAGGCCACCACGTTGATCTTAGAGATAAATTTATCCCAAGCAGCTTCAGACTTAATAGGATCTATACTGAATAGACACTCTTCTTCCACACGTGCAATCCCCATACGAACTTCCTTTTTGAAATTTTCAAACAGTTTATCAACATCTGATCTAGGGTTGGGGTAAAGAAATTCCTCAAGAGTCACTTTCTCAGCAGATTCAGAGTTTGGCTGAGGTTGTTCACAAGTGGTGTTAGGAGGTGTTGGATCAGATGGTGGTTGTTCAGATGGTTGAGGTGCAGATTGTTGAGGTTCAGATGGTTGAGGTTCAGATGGTTGTGGTATGGTGAGTTGAGGTGTAGGGGTTGGTGAAATTTCAGCTTCAGATGATGAATGTTGAAAATCTGAGAGGTTGAATTTTGAACGAAGTGAAAGTCTACGATTTATTTGGTCAGGTGCTGATAGATCAGAAAATGCAGGTTTGAATGGATCAGGAATGTGTAAACAAGAGGGTGAGTGAACTTCTGATTCAGAATCAGATGATTCAGTGGAGTAGCATGAGGTGGATGACAAGACAACCATGGTTGCAAGTGGTTCCAAATCAAGAATGTCATTTGAAGGTTTTGGAACAGATAACGGTTGTTTTATTATTTGTGGATTTTAATATGGTATTGGTTGGGGAGGTTCAGATGAAATGGGTTGAGATTGATGTTCTGGTGATTGTTGTTGTTGTTCTGGTTGTGTGTTGTTGTGGTTGAGGTTCTGGCTGAGGTGGTTCTTGTTGTTGATGTTCTGGTTGTGTTTCTGGTTGAGGTGGTTCAATTGGAGTTTGTACAGAAGATGGTTGAGAATGTGTGGTTTGAGATGGATAGGGTTCAGATGTAAGAATTCCAGATGATGGCGGTACAGATGATTGTGGTCTAGAAGGTGATGGAGGAGGTGAAGGTAATGGAGAGTGAATGGTTGGTGTTGGATCAAATGTTAATACCTGTTTGAAAGTTTCTCTTATGTCTTCCAGACTTGCTTCTGGAGGAGTTGGTTTCACTTTCTTTGTCTTCTGAGGCTTAGCAGCAGCTTCAGAGGCTTTTCTCTTAGGCTGAGCCTCAGATCCTTCTTCAGCAATCTTCTTTGAACGCCTTTCTCTAAGAAGATTAGGCAGAACTTCTCCTTCCTTCTGGACGATGTTCACAGGCAGAGGAACACCATTTAACAGACAATCAGCTATGTAGGATAAGATGATCTCCATTGGTTCGTTAGCACAAAACATTGGAAAATCTTCAACATGAATCCTTCTGTTGCTGACATCCTTAGTAGCAATTTTCTTAGGTTTGCTGGCAAGCTCTGTGATGACCTTCATCCTCTTCAGAGTATTACCATTAATGGCAGAACCTATGACATAGGACAAATCCTCTATCACTAGACCATTCTCTATTAGAATGTCTGATATCAGCCTACCCATAGGAATCCAATTCCTAACTTTTCCAGTTTTGACTCTTACATCTTCTCTTGTTTCCTTTATATGATTCAGAAGGTGACTGAACAGAAGATAAGGCAAGTCCACCTTCTTTCCCTTACTCATACAGAACATAAAGTATAGTTGTTCAGCATTGACATAATCTGGGGAATTTGATGATTTTCTATGAAAGATGGAACTCATGAAAATCTTGGCCCAGATCTTGTAGACTGGCTTCAGTTCCCTTACTTTGCTAGTTGGTTCCCCAGAAATAGTAACTTCTTGAAACACATCAGCAAGATCCACACGAGCATATTTTAGACTGGTTTCACCATCAGTTTCAGAGTACCCAATGAGTTGTCTGATTAGCTTCTCAGTAATCACAATCTCCTTTCCAAGGACAGAAGAATGGATGAATTTAGGGCACACCTGAGCATGTATCCAGAATTCTTTCACCAAAGTTGGATAAATAGGACCCATAAGCCTGCCAAAATACTTTGTCCAACTCTGAGTTTGAATGGTTGAAGAAAGATTAAACCCATTTTCTTCAATGGACTCAAAGTCTACAAAACATTCACTCAGAACTTCCAGTTCTACAGTTGGAGTGAGAAGAGTTCTCACAGGTTCCTTGTAAGCCTTAGCATTAGGAGAAGAACCAGCAGTGGTTGATTGCATCTGAACAGATGTTGATGAAGAAAATGCCATTGTTCTTGAGTGAGAGGTTTTAGGTTTAGGGTTTAGATGAAGAGCAAAGAGACGACAGAAATGCATAAAAGGTTCGTGAGGTGAAAAGTGTGAAATGGTGTGATTTGTGGTATTTATAGATAAAATCAGGCACACAAACAATCACATAAGCACGCTTCACATAGCATTAAATGAAAAAGTAAAAACATCATTGCACAGCAATCATGATTCTGACAGATGGGGGGAAAATCAAGAAAATTCAGATTTTCAAAGTAGTACTTCAAACGTTAATTCAGTAAAGTGCACTCTACCTTTCCAGTTTCTGAGCTACACGTGTTTTCTTGCTTGTGCTTCTGATATCTCTTGAGAAATGAAACATTAAACAATGTTCAGATCCTCTGAGCATTGTTAGTTCAGATTTACACAAGTAAAATAATTCAAGAAAATGAATAAATTAACAGATGAAATACTTCAGAGCATTAAACATTTTGCATCTGAGAAGTTTGCCTCTGATAAATATTATTCTGGACAAAAATCCATACCAATATTTTTCAGAATAAACTTGAACCTATCTCCAGCAAGGGGTTTTGTAAAAATATCAGCCCATTGATGATCTGAATCAACAAAAGCTAAGTTTATAATACCCTTCTGAACATAGTCTCTGATGAAATGATGTTTAATTTCTATATGCTTTGCCTTAGAGTGTAAAATTGGATTTTTAGACAAGCATATAGCAGAAGTATTATCACAGAAGATAGATACATTACTCTCAAAGATCTGATAGTCCTCTAATTGACTCTTCATCCAGAGCATCTGCGTGCTACATCCAGCAGCAGCAATGTATTCTGCCTCTGTTGTAGAAAGTGCAATTATGGGTTGCTTCTTGTTGTACCATGAGATCAGATGACTTCCAAGGAACTGACAGCTTCCAGAAGTACTTTTACACTCTACTCTGTCTCCAGCATAGTCAGCATCACAGAATCCAACTAATGTATATTTATCAGATCTTCTGTAACACAGACCCACGTTAGTAGTACCTTTCAGATACCTTAGAATCCTCTTAACAACAGTTAAGTGAGATTCTCTAGGATATGATTAGAATCTTGCACATAAACATACACTGAACAAAATGTCAGGTCTAGAAGCAGTTAAGTATAGAAGAGATCCTATCATAACTCTGTAGAGTTTATGATCCACTTTCTTACTTACCTCTTCTTTGCCTAGTGTACTAGTTGGATGCATGGGAGTCTTTTCCATCTTACTATCAGTCATGTTAAATTTCTTCAGAAGTTCTTTAACATATTTGGTCTGATGAATGTAAGTGCACTCTGGAGTTTGGTTGACTTGAATTCCCAGAAAGAATCTCAATTCTCCCATCATGCTCATTTCAAATTCTACCTGCATACATTGAGCAAACTCCTTTCCCAGCATAGTATTGGTAGATCCAAATATTATATCATCCACATATATTTGACATATTAGAAGATCTTTCTTAAATGTTTTACAAAAGAGTGTTGTGTCCACTTTGCCTCTGATGAAGTTTTTTCTCCAGAAGAAAATTACTTAATCACTCATACCAAGCTCTGGGAGCTTGTTTTAAACCATACAGAGATTTCTTTAGTTTAAAAACATGTTCTGGAAATTTTTCACTCTCAAAACCAGGAGGCTGGTGAACATAAACTTCTTCTTCTACAATACCATTTAGAAAGGCACTTTTAACATCCATCTGATATAGAGTGATGTTATATTATGCAGCAAATGAAATAAGAAGGCGTATAGATTCTAACCTTGCAACTGGAGCATAAGTTTCAGTGTAATCAATACCTTCTTGTTGACCGTACCCTTGAGCAACAAGCCTTGCCTTATTTCTTTCAACTTCTCCTTTCTCATTAAGCTTGTTTCTGAAGACCCATTTAGTTCCAATTATGTTGAATCCTTTTGGTCTTGGAACTAATTCCCACACAGCATTTCTAGTGAACTGATTTAGCTCTTCTTGCATGGCAATAATCCAGTCATTGTATTGCAGAGCTTCATCCACAGTGGTTGGTTCAATTACTGACACCAGTCCAAATAATGATGCTTCAGAGGATCTGAGGAAGGATCTTGTTCTGATAGGGTCATCCTTCTTTCCAATGATCACATTCTCTGGATGAGAAGCTTTGATTCTGGAAGATGATCCTCTAACAGTTGATTCTTCAGAAATGTTTAAGTTGTTCATCTGAGAAGTTAAAGGAATTGCATCTGGCATTGCTTCTGGTTCCTTCACTTGAGCTTTGTCTGCCTCTGAGCATTCAGAGTCTGTGAAGACTACTTCTCTATCTGCAGAACTTTCAAACTGCTTTGGCTTTTTAATGCCAAGCTTATCATCAAATCTAACATGTATAGATTCTTCCACAATCTGTGTTTCAGTATTGTATAC
The DNA here is from genome assembly GCA_963859935.3 of Lathyrus sativus. Taxonomy (NCBI): domain Eukaryota; kingdom Viridiplantae; phylum Streptophyta; class Magnoliopsida; order Fabales; family Fabaceae; genus Lathyrus; species Lathyrus sativus. Next base: position 605,048,033 of record OZ012735.1, read on the forward strand.
TCTGTAGCCCTTAGAGCGTTCAGAATATCCAAGCATGAAACACTTATGTGCTTTAGAATCAAACTTGCTAAGATTCTCTTTAGTGTTCAACATATAACAAATACATCCAAAAGGATGAGAATAAGAAATGTTGGGCTTTCTGTTCCTCCACAATTCATAGGGAGTCTTTTCCAGAAGAGGTCTTACAAACACTCTGTTCTGAATGTAACATGCTATGTTGATTGCTTCTGCCCAAAAGTGCTTTGCCAGATTAGTCTCATTGATCATGGTTCTGGCCATTTCTTGCAGAGTTCTATTTTTCCTCTCTACAACTCCATTCTGTAGTGGAGTTCTAGGACAGGAAAAATCATGAGCAATGTCATTTTCATTAAAATATTTTTCAAAATCTTTGTTTTCAAATTCACCACCATGATCACTTCTGACTTTTATAATTTTGAAATCTTTTTCATTCTGGACTTGTTTGCAGAAGTCAAAGAACACAGAATGTGACTCATCCTTGTGTTTTAGGAACTTTACCCATGTCCACCTACTATAGTCATCAACAATGACTAATCCATACTTGCCTCTGATGTATGCAGTTTTCACTGGTCCAAACAGATCAATATGAAGTAATTCTAATGGTCTGGAAGTAGAAACAACATTTTTTGATTTAAAAGAGGATTTTGAAAACATCCCTTTTTGACTGTCTTCACAAAGAGCATCTGAGGTGAACTTCAACTTAGGAAGTCCTCTAACAAGATTAAGTTTATTAATCTGAGATATACGTCTCATATTAATATGCCCTAATCTTCTGTGCCAGACCCATTGCTCCTCATTAACAGACAAGAGGCATTTAACATTCTGAACCTTAAGTTCTGAAAGATTTATTTTATAAATGTTGTTCTTCCTCTTTCCACTAAATAGGATTGATCCATCCTTTTGACTAATAGCTTTACAACATTTTTGATTAAAGACTATGTCATAACCATTGTCACTTAATTGACTTATGGACAATAGATTATGCTTTAATCCTTCTACAAGTAAAACATTAGTAATAGAGGGAAGGTTACCATTTCCAATAGTGCCAGATCCAATGATCTTGCCCTTCTGATTCCCTCCAAATTTTACGTCACCTCCAGATCTGAGCTCCAGACTTTGGAACATAGACCTTTCTCCCGTCATATGTCGCGAGCATCCAGAATCCAGGTACCATGACTGGCGTCCTGACCTTGCTGCTAAGAACATCTGCAACAGGAATTATTTTACTCTTAGGTACCCAGATCTTCTTGGGTCCTTTTGGGTTAGTTGTTCTGAAGGTTCGTCTAAACTTCTATTTTTCAACATAAGGTTTATTCTGACTAGCCTTAGATTTAAACACATGAATGTTCTTTTCAGAACGAGTGTGTTTGATATCATTCAAGTGACCAAATTTAAAGTGGGAATATAAAGGAGTCTTCTTGATGATAATTTTATCAACAGGTTTTGGATTTAAATCAGAGGAAGATTTGTATCCAATTCCTTTTCTGTTATTTCTGCTAACTCCATAGATCATAGAAGCCATTTTGCTTCTGTCTATGCTTTTAGCAAGAAACTTCTGAAAGCTGTAGTCATATTTTTGCATTCAGACTCAGTTTCAGAGTCAGAGTCTTGTTGAGCTAATTCAAAATCATTTTTCATTTTTAAGTTCTTTTCATTTAGCTCAGCCACTTCTGATTTGAGAATACTATTCTCAGATACAAGATTGCTTTAACGCTCCTTGTATTTGAGCTTAATATTATTATAGCTCTTCAGAACCTCTGATAACACTTTGATAAGTTCATCTTTAGTGAGTTTAGCCATTACCTCTTCAGCGTCAGAGTCAGATTCAGAGTCAGATTCAGATCCTGAAATTCCTTCCTCTTGATCTTCTATGTCTGCCATCAATGCTACGTTGGCACATTCTTCTTCTGCCTCAGATTCAGATTCAGATGTATCTGAATCATCCCAGGTTGCCATTAGAACCTTCTTCGTCTTATCAAATTTTCTTTTAGGCTTTTCTTTCAGAAGCTTTGGACATTCATTTTTGTAATGCCCAGGTTCTTTACATTCGTAGCAGACAACCTCCTTTTTGCCAGATCTTTTGTGTCCAGAAGATTCCTTTCTTTGGTCAGACTTCCTGAAGTTTTTAAACTTCTTTCCTTTATGCTTCCAGAGTTTGTTTATTCTTCTAGACAGCATGGATAATTCATCTTCATCTTCAGATGAGGATTCTTCAGAGCTTTCCTCTATTACCTGCAACGCTTTAGCAGATTTATTAGATTTTAAGGCAATTAACTTACCTTTCTTTTGAGGCTCGTCTTCCTCAAGTTCAATTTCATGGCTCCTTAGTGAGCTGATTAGTTCCTCCAAGGAAATCTGGTTCAGATATTTAGCCATTTTCAGCACAGTCACCATAGGTCTCCATCTGGTAGGTAAGCTTCTGATGATCTTCTTCACGTGATCAGCAGTAGAATAACCTTTATCCAGAACCTTTAGTCCAGCTATAAGTATTTGAAATCTGGAGAACATGGCTACAACATATTCAGCTTCTTCCATCTTGAAAGCTTCATACTTCTGAATTAGAGCCAGAACCTTTATTTCTTTGACTTGAGAGTTTCCCTCATGAGTCATTTTCAAGGACTCAAACATGTCAAATGCAGTTTCTCTATTTGTGATCTTTTCATACTCAGTGTGAGATATTGCATTTAACAATATTGTTCTAGCCTTGTGGTGATTTCTAAATTCCTTCTTTTGGGCTTCTGTCATAGATTTTCTATATACTTTCTTGCCATTCCCATCAATGGGATGAACATATCCATCTATGACCAAATCCCATAAATCAGCATCATAACCAAGGAAAAAACTTTCAATCCTGTCTTTCCAATAATCAAATTTCTCCCCATCAAACATAGGGGGTTTAGTACTGATTTTGTCTCTTTCTTCATACTTGTTAGATGTTGAAACATCAGCCATTATAAACAACCAAATATAAGTATCAAAGTTTTTCTCACTGGATCTTTTCTGTCACTGTGAAGTGGTAGCACACACAGAACCGGAGCTCTGATGCCAACTGAAGGTAAGAAAATACTTAGAAGGGGGAGTTGAATAAGTATGAAGATAAAACTTAGAAGTAAAAACTCAAGTATTTTTATCCTGGTTCGTTGAACTCAACTACTCCAGTCCACCCTACCTAGAGTGATTTGCCTTTCTCAAACAAGGACTTAATCCACTATTTAATCAACTAATTACAATAGTAAGCACTAAGAACAACTGTTCAAAGTCTTCCCAAGAACTACTGATCCCAACTGGATCTTCTTAAGGAACTTTTACAATGAAATGTCAGATTAATACAAGTGTTTGAATGCTTCTAACAAGCTTTATCACAACAGTGATTTTTCACTTAATGTTAAGAACAAAAGAATAAACTCAGCAATAAGAATATTTTATGAGAGCTTGTAAGAGTTTCTATCACAGATTCGTTGGTTCTTGATTACTTTGAAGAAGATGAGGAAGACTTGCTTTTATATGCACAGTAGTCCACAAAGTCTTGACGTTGGAGGCTGTGTACTGAAAAGGCCTGAACCTTTTTGTCTTTACATAATATGACCTTTCCTGGAAGTAGAATGCATAGAGAAATGCCTTTGGTCTATGTTCTAGTGTCAAGCATGAAAGAGGAAAGTGTCGTTGAGCCAAATCAAAAGATATTACTTTGAATTCTTCTTCAACAAGTATTTCTTTTCAGCAAAGTTAACCATCAGATTTTGCATGATCAGAGTCTTGGATGCCCATCAAATTTTGTTGAATCAGAGTAATGCATCAAGTGTGCTTTAGCGTGTAGTTCTATCAAAGTAGAGTTTTATGAATCAAATCCTCAGTACATACAACATGTAGTACTCTCAGAGTCTTCTAAAAAACTGTGCTTCTTAACTCTCATACAAAGTTCTTCAATGCTTTAGAGTCTTTAAATCTATTAGAGTCTTCTGCTTCAGATCCTTCTGCAGCTTCTGCTTCCGATTCTTCTGTAGCTTCTGCTTCAGATCCTTCTGCAGACAACGCTCATATTCTTCTATTAGATGATTCTGACTCTTTAGAGCATTCCATAGTTCCATGTTCAGATTAATTTGCTCTTGGATGTATATATACTTTAATCATCTGCAGCAAATATTCATGAACCAATTTTAGAGTATATAATTATTTAATACAAAATTTCATAAGAGTTATCATCAAAACATAGAGATATTACTAAGAAACAATCTGTGTTCTTACAAGACATTGACAACAATGAACATAACCTGAACATGTCAAATTCCAACTTAAACCATCCAACTACATCCTAACAGCCTAAAGTCATAACTTAAGGACATTAAATTAGCACTAAGTGGTACTAAGAAAATGCTATCAAAATGCCAAGGAAAACTGTCATAAAGAGTTGACAACTCTAAGCACACAACCCCTAGCAGTGGCAAATGCAAACAAACAAGGCAGCTGGTAGTATTCAACTAAACAACACATCATGATCCAAATAAATATCAGGCATGTAAGTGAGTCTCAAACACATCATGATCTTAACACCAATTCAAAATATTGAAGCATCCATGATAGGGTATACACACTATATTCATATGCCAAACTGTCAATCTCTAAGAATAAAGCATCAACATACAGAGATGACAACCATGCTTTCAAAGGTAAACACAAATGCCACATTGATTCATAGCAATATGAATGGTATAGATTGAAAAAATTTAGAACAGTCCAGCCTGACAGACAAGCACACATATAAAGCAATTTTAATCAGCAAATGTTGGCAGCAGGTAATTAAAACAAAGGCTCATGAGATTGACAAACCAAACAAAGCAAATTTCAGCACCAACTCAAGCCAGCCAAGGATTCTTTTATCATGAGCTCAACTATGCATATATGGCAGCCAGCTTAAATCTAGTTCACAAATGCAAGCAGAATATGATTCTACTCTATATCCAGCAGCAGTCACCACAAAGTCCTGAGAGGACAATTACTTTTAAAACAAGTTTTATTATGGGAAAAGGCCTTGGCAGCAAAAAACAACAACTTGGCAGACATGAACATGTTGCATTGATAGGCTTGACATAAATCAAAATTCAAACATGCATCTACAACCAACATGCTAAACCAACACACACAATGCTCACTGAAATATGGCAGCCAACCTGGCAATATAAAATTGAAACCAGCCCTGACAGTAATCAGGTCATGAGTTGACAAACTCTACAAAATGACAGTCTTGATCATTATAATACCATATATTGGCTAATCAATGCCTTTGACAGCTTTGGTTATTTCAATGCATAAGAACAACCAACAACCAGAGTCCTGTGCTATCATCAGCCAAGTAAACCCAACTCAACAATTAGTAAATGAACAACAAGCCCTAATCACAAGGCTCTAAAGTCAGTCATCAATGCACACAAGTAATAGCTGGCAATGAGATAAACTCCAACAACAACAAATCATGAATTGATAAACTTTACAAATAAAAAGTGGCAGCTGGATCACTATAATGCCAAATGATCAAATATTGAAGTTCTCATGACAGTATGCACTTCTTAGCAAATAAATGCAACCCCTTTGGCATAACCATACCAAACATTAAACAACAGTCCTAAGGCAAGATTCAAATGATAGTCTAATCCACAGCAATGGGAAATGAGACAAACTTTAACTTCCAAGACAGTTTTGGTAACAAAATTTACAACATAACAACGTCTAACTTATCCAACAAACCAAATCCATACATGTATGAGAAAGAGTAAGGTTTAGAGGTTACTTACCTCTTGCATACCTCCAATAGCAAGACAGCTGCCAAGAAATCCAGAGACCTTTCCTTCCTTTGAATGTTGCTTCTTCTTGAAGAAAATTGCAAGTTTGTGGACAGTTGGAGTAAATGCACCTCCAACTGTTATTTGAGGTTTTGGACAGCTGGAATATCATTAATATGAGGTGTCTAAAGTGCCAAAATGATGGAAATGGATCTGTCTAGTGATTTGGTATGACAGATGCACAAAAGTCAAACTATGGTGTGTGAACAGTTGACTTTTTGATCCAAAGATTTTTTGGAGGAACCAATGGCGGGAACAGCTTCAGAGGGACATTTTAGGGTGTGTATATGATTTTTGAAGTGGTATAATGTTTGGAGAAGGTTCTGGTGTGAAAGATGCAAGTTTGGTAAAAATGGTGATTTTGTGAGATTTCTTCAATTTCAAGTAAAGAGGGAAAGAAGGAGAGCCATGTGTTTTTTGTGTTTTGGATGGCTCTGGTGTATAAATGACATAGAGGGAGCCTCTATTTATAGGAAAAATGAAGGGTGAGGACAAATTTGTAACTTGGCACTTTTGGAGGGATTTTGAAAAAGTGACTTGCTTGATATTTTGATGCAGCTGCAAGATCAGATCCTTGGCTCAGCTGATGCATTGCTCCAAGTGGTATGAATGACATAATAGTGATTGGAGTGGCTAGGCAATAGGGGGCTGTTTGCTGCAAGTGTGCCAAAAAGTTTCTCTTTCTTCCATTATATGATTGAAATACTGCCACTTGCCTCCAAGTTGCAAAATTCACTAAACCTCCTTATTTTCTGCATTTCTTCTCTTCAAATCCTCTAAGTATCAGATATAAATAAGATCCAAGGGCTGAGAATAGCTCAAGTGGTCAAAGGATGAGTTTGTGAAAAATTAAATGTGTGGGACTCAAGTGTTGAAACACCATCTTGTTAAATTCATAACTCTCAGCTCATAAGGGCTATGGAGGAGTTCTAATACATTTTGGAAAGCCCTCATGTAGCTATACGACTTTCATGTTTTCATGAGTTTCAGATTCCCAAAGGAACTTGGCCAAAAAACCTCTCAAAGTTGCTGAAAAATAAGCCTAAAAGTGAAATAACTTGGAATTTTCTAAGTTACTTTTCCCTCTTGTAATGAATTTAGTCATAACTCCAAATCTATGCATTTTTTGATCACGGACCACTTTGGGACTTTTGTAGGACTTGTCAAGAGCTTTCCATTGAGATTTGAACCAACTCAATTGGATGTGTGGTTAAGGAGTTACAGTCTTCCCCCTTTCAAAACCCTAATTCCCAACTTTTGCGATTACTCCTCAATCCTCTATCCAATGGTGAAATTTTATGGGTAAGTGCAATATGTCATTAGGAACATTTTTGAATCATATCTTGAGGTCAAATTCCTTATGAGTGAAGAGTTGACTTTTCGGTCAACCGAACGATCGGTCGGTGACTACCGAGTCGACTGTTGATGCTCCGGGTCTTTTGAGGCCTTGAAACTTCTTGAATTGACTTCACTAAGCCGTATGAACTTTATGGACCATGATCCCACCACTGTACCACCTTTTAAATCAAAAGTCAAACCACAGTTGACTTTTCCTACTCGAAAACCCTAATCGGGTATCCTGAACTGTACTGTTCTTGATTCTTGGGTGACAACCTCAAATTGGATTCATACTTGATCCAATGGAATATGTTTGATCTTGTTTCATGGAGAATCAATCCAAGACCTTGACTTATCAAACCTTTGAAAACTCGATTCTTGACCGTACGAAGCCCTAATTCACCTGTATCTTGACAAAGACAAACTTGAAATGGGTTAAGGTTAGATAATAAAATGAGTATGATCCTAAAATGATGATGAAGATCTAAGGGGTCAAAATTTGGGGTATGACAGTTGCGCCTATTTAAATATCTTCACTTAGATGACAATGGGAGATGACAATCCTTATAGAATCATAGTGAAAGGTATTTAAATATAGCAAACCAAAAATTTTGTCCCTTAGATCCGATGGTATGCAAAAGGACAAATGCGAATATGCCATGAATCTAAATGATGCTTTATGATGCTTGAATGCAAGACAGATGCAGACACACGAGCAAAGATAAAAGAAATGGCAATACAACGAGTAACTACTCATGGGGGACCCAACACACTGGGAAAGAGCCAAGGCAAAACAAACAAAATAATTCAAATGTGACTAAAGATGTTGTTCAGGGGGAATCTTTCACACAGGGGCGCAAACTCCAACAGGGAAGACAAATCTTCATTGGGGAAAAGGAGACATACACTCCGTTGGGGAAGAAGGCAATTCTCCACCGGGGAAATGAAAGAAAAGAGATGCAAACCTCACTGGAGATAATCAAATGAGGAATTTCCTATAACGAAGAGTTCGAACAGGATCTTTATGAAAAGAACAGAAACAAGACCAAACGCAATGGGGATGCTAGTATCCACTAGATCTCCGAGAGTCGAATGGGAAAGTAACACTCTGCTGGGAACACTGGTGACGACCAGAACAACAAACATTTCAAGGGTGCTAGTTTCCACTAGACTTACAGGGGATGATGGTGATGACCAAAACCAATAATTAGGAACTCCGAATTGCATTGATACAATACAGGACTTCGGATGGTGAAATTGGTAACAACCAACTCTCGGTACTAATAGCGATTAGCTTTCAAGCAAATCCAGTAACCACTGGACTTCAGAAGATATGGTGACGACCAAAACTACAATACCAATAACGATTGGATTTTAGACAGTGCCAGTTGCCACTAGACTTTCAACAAATATATGGTGACGACCAACTCTTCAAACAGGAAGTACAGATATATCCCTCAAAGCCTTAGGAACAAAAGTCAAATATCCTCGAAGCATTAGGATACATCAAAGATTTTATGCAAATGCAACATTCGAGTCTCTGGAAATTCCTGAGCTCGGAATCCAAAGTATACATCTCCAAAGGTACAAAACCTGAACTTGGGATGGAAACAAACATCTATCTCTAAAGGTACAAAACCTGAACTTGGGATAACAACAAACACTTCCAAAGGTACGAAACTTGAACTTGGGATGCAAACAAACACTTCCAAAGGTACACAACCTGAACTTGGAATGAAAACAAACATCTCCAAAGGTACAATACCTGAACTTGGGATAACAACAAACACTTCCAAAGGTACGAAACCTGAACTTGGAATGAAAATGAACACTTCCAAAGGTACACAACCTGAACTTAGAATGAAAACGAACACTTCCAAAGGTACACAACCTGAACTTGGAATGAAAACGAACACTTCCAAAGGTACACAACCTAAACATGGAATGAAAACGAACACTTCCAAAGGTACACGACCTGAACTTGGAATGAAAACATACACTTCCAAAGGTACACAACCTGAACTTGGAATGAAAACATACATTTTCCAAAGGTACGAAACCTGAACTTGGAATGAAACTATCGTGACTTAGTTTGGAATAATACACAACCAAATTGTCAATATCTGTCATCCATGGATTTTCTCAATGCCAATTACCAAAGGGTCTTACTTGAAATATGATTGGTCACCACCAAATTAACTATACCAGTTTCCACTGGATTTTTCGAACAATGCTGGTCACAACCATGCCTCAGCGTCCCCAAGATAAGCTTCTCACGGGAGATGGCCACTTATTGTTGTAAGGAAACACGGAGTGTTCTTCTTGATAGATAGTGCAAAATGAATGCACGTCCAGGTTGGTTCGGCGACCGACAGGGACCGAAGTTCAATCTAGAACCAAGCTAGAAAGAAACTGTCAAACAAGACTCCAACCATTGAGAAATGAACTCTAATGGAGACACATCTTATCCAATCATGGAAAAAAAGATAAATGAAGCAACCATAATCCACGAGGATTAAACTCTGCGGGGATTTGAGAAAGGATGGACATTTTATGCTTAAGGGCTGACAACTCTATTGGAGAGAGACAACAAACCCAGCCACTTGGTGAAAAAATACCAAAGTGAAATAGGAATAGGTAATAACCAGAGATAGGAAAAATGCACGGATGCTATGCATATGCTTTATACCATGCTTATGTTTATGCTGACAAAACAGACGAAACAAAATAGGAGATGAAATAAACATCTCGACACGGATACCCAACCAACTTTACCAGATGGACCATCACCAGGGATAAACATGTAGAATCACACAACTCTACTTCAAGGTTACAACCTTATTTGGGGAAAATAGTACTCCACTCAGGATATAACGCCAAGCTTTACTTGAGGATATGGCAGAATGAGTCCGGTTTCTTTGTTGGAGGAGGAATCTAGGGGAAACTTCCCATATCAACTGAAGTAACAACTTATTGGGGAACTGACAGAAGACGCCACAAGAACCAAATAGCTTTGTACTCTATCTTGCATAGTGATCATCATAACGAGTAATGACCCTTGTAACCAATGATCTCTCAATTTCTCTGCCCCAGAATACACGGTCTGCAAGAAGGAATCATCAAGAGGATTTTCCAGAAGAATTGACATACAAGGTGCCCCAATATCTTCAAACTCTTGGAGAGATTCACGAATCTCGACATAACTGCCCCAGTTTAACGATCTTTGAGAGATTAATCTAATCTCGACTTGATTGCTTCTGATTAGCTGAACATTGTGACAAATGATTAACCAATCCTTCAAATTAGTTGCCCCAGGACGAGCTTCCTTTATCAAATCCAATTCCCTAGCTGACAGCATTTGTTAGGATTCCTTTGACATTGGATTGTCTAGCAAACAATATTGTTCATTAGAAATTGGCAATTTTCAATGTAAAATTCATGCAACCTTTCAAAAACAATTTTTGATGAAACACACCCGGCGGAGTGATCAAGTGATCAAAATGAAAGCGATCCAACCATCTTGCCGATGATGGATAAAGTGATGAAAACACACAAACATCAAAGATCATTAGGAGTCAGGTTGTCCAACCTTGTTGTAATATGCTTTCAAAACAACCTTACCTCAATTAGGTCTTTTAAGGGTTGTAACATGGTCTGGTTCACGGTTCACGAAACAAAGGATAAAGGCTCAAAGTTATTTGTCCCACCCAATCTCCATGATGAACTTCAATCCTATGCTCGGTTAACTCAAACTTCACATTCAGGTTCTTACAGGCTTTAAGAATTGAACTGATGATGGTTGGTGATGGCTTACAAACCTAGGGTAGTCACGACTCCCTTACAGTTTTTTGATAGCTTTGCTATTTGAGGATTTTTGAAAGTGAAAGCTTTAAGGATTTCCTCTTTTTATTATCCCTTACTTTTGCCTGAACTATTTTCTTTTGGATATACAGTCAGCGGGATGCCCCACTTTTTCCTAAGTCCCCTTCATAGGTTTTGACTTAGCGGGCTTTTCAATTTTTATTTTTTCTTCTTCTCTTTTTTTTAGAAAGGAGGTGACCATCTACTTTAATGGCTACATCGAACCATCATCGTCTTTTGAACTTCGACACTTTCTTTGTTGTGTACGAAGAAAAAAACCTGAATGCACCACTTTTTTTATGAAAAGTGTCTTGTATGCACATATCTTCACGTTAACCGAGAACTACCCGCCCCAGGTTTGAGATTTGAGGTTTATGTTTTTGTAAAGAAAGAAAATTCCTACTTCCAGGCTCGAAGGGGTTAACGAGGGATTATCTTCCTTATTTCTCCAGTGTTTTGGGATTGAGACAATGCCCTACATCATCGGCAAAGTTGAATTGAAAGCATATCAACAACAGTTATGGATATAGTTTTCATCATCCTCCCTAATCTTTGCTTTAAACAACAGTTAAGTAAAGAAAAGAAACTTTTGCATTTTTCGTCATCTCATAACAATGAAAGGAAAAAGAAAGAGTGAAACGAATGGACTTAAACAAAAGATGCACAAACATTTTATTAATATTTCCAATTAAAAATGAACAACAGCTTACAAGCTATTCAAATGCAAAGAAAATACAACACAATGCTGAAACAGTCAAAATACAACCAGCTTAGGAGAATTGACTTAACAACTTCAGTTTCCAGGCTCAAACAGGGGAACAACTCCGTCACTGATTACTTGCTCCTTGTGGTATAGAACCTTGAGAGGCCTCATAGGTCCTTTGCCTTTTGCTTCACGAGCTGAGACACTGGTACTTGGTTTACCTTCTTGAGGTTTTAACAGCTCCAACAAGCTTTGCACCTTCAACCCAAAACCTTTGCACTCTTCGACCAGATGCCCCATTGTTCCAGTATGGTACTTGCATTCAACTCATGGGTGATCTTCTTCAAAGATCAGATCTTTGTCATAGACTAGCTCTTGCATAACATATCCTAACGTCAAACAAGTGTTTAGTTCATGTCCTTCAGCCCCTTTGTGAAACTCACAAGTCAAGTTTGCATTATGCCATGGTCCTGGCACAAGGTTAAGAGCTCGCGGAGTCACCAACGAATTCTGAATTAGTAGCGGATAAAGCTTACTTAGCGGCACAGGAACTAGCTTGTAGCATGCCCTGTTCCTTTTGACAGGATTCTTCTTATTCACGTTCTGGCTTCGAGAACCTTGGGGGGAAGCAGCCAATGAATGCCGAGATGCTCTTTTGGTAACCACCTGACAAGGATGACGTTTTGGCGCAGGCCCAAATGCTAGTTGACGAAGGTCTGACCGTTGAAACTTAGGAGGTCCTTGAGCTGGAAGAGTCACCGGAAGTGACAGACTCACAACCTCTCCAAGCGCTATAGGGAGAGAATGCCCTTCATTCCTCATCAAATTCTGCAAAGTATCCAAAACCCAATTCATCTGACCTTTGAGGATCCTGATTTCCTCCTTCAAGGCTTCTTGTCCTTTCAAAAGCTCGTTCATCGTTTCCATTGGTCCAGAATGCGTGCTAGGTATCCCTCTAGAGACAGTAAGAGGAAGATGAGACTCAAGGCTGAAAAGTGCAAATGCAAATGCAAATGTGACGACATGCTCATGCAATGCAAAAAGTTTCATGGAACTCAAAATATTTACAAACATCAAGATAAACCAAAAACTTCTTTTCATTAACCAACAGTTTGAATTACAACATGTCAGTACTTCTTACAAGAGTCTTAAACAGAAAGCTAAATAAAAGCTAACAAAAATCCCTAGAAGGTTCTCCTAACAGCCTCAAGTTGAGCTTATGAATCTCCTTTTCCATCTGGGCTTTTTCGAGGATAAGCTTCTCCACAATTAGCTTCTACGGAGTCAATTTAGGACTAAGTGAAGATAAATCATCTGATACTTTCCTCTTCTTACAAGAGAGTACTTCTTCATTCTTCAACCGTAGTTGTTTCTCGAGCTCTACGTTTTCTTCGACAACCACATGATCTTGTGCTTCAATGCTTCTTCTGCTTGTTGTGCTTTGCTCAAAGCAATTCCCAAACGTGTAGACTTAACAATATCTTTCTCCATATGGTCTTTCTCCATGATTGGAAAAGGAGACTCGTCAAGAATGGGAAATTCAACCAAATAAGAGTATTCCTCTAGTGTGGGTATTAGTTGATAGTCGGGAAAAATGGAACGATGATAGACTGGATCATAGAACTGGAGAAGCATGGAGAGGAGTCCATTATCCATCTTTATCTTCAATAATAACAACAGTTTCCCATAGCTACTCTTGTATCCCTCTGGATCTGTCACCAAGGTACTCAACCTCTTTAGGTCATCCAAGTTAAGACTCTTGTAAGTGTACTTTAAAGTTTCTTTCTTTTACTGTCCATAACAACCTCTTGATGTTTACGAATAAAAAGTCTGAGTTCCAAGAAACCTTATGATATGATGTTTATGAAATGCAAGAATGCACAAACACAGGTAATGCAAATACCACACATATACACATAAACATAAGCCTAGGTTTAAAGGACGAGCGTGGATCCAAGGTCTACCCATCCCCAAAAGGTGTGTAATATGGATTTCCAAACCTGTAGAGCAGGGTTCTAGACGGTTCCCAGAGTCAACAACCCATCTTTTGGATATTATCAACTTCCCAAATCACTTGGTAATCGATAATATTCTCAAGAGAGTTTCGTCCAAGTGTAGTATCGCGTATCAACTATTTCAGAAATACTTCCTTATAGCCATCGCACTACGTCCTAACAAGGCTAAAGTGGGGTAAAATGTAATCTAAAAGTCCACAGTGTCACGGGCTCCTTCGTCGAAAGTAGCATTATTTTCACGAATACTCGTTCAACAATACTAAACTCTCAAAAGGGCCTACACTGAGCGGTGGTTTCTCAAGTCAGCTTGGTCGGGAATCAACTCCCTATAAGCCTTCTTGAATATACCACCATCCTATCATAATTGCACTTGAGTCCGGGTATAGGACCGTCTCACCATTCAAAGTACCAAATATCTAACATATAAACAAATATATACATGTATACATGTTAAGCAAATATTCATAAATATAGCATACAATCAAATAAACTAGGTTAAACCCTCAAGTTTGATTATCCCCAGTGAAGTTTCCATTTCTGTTACGGTGAGAATCAGGATATCAAGCTATTGATTAACTTGAATCCTTAATTCTTATTCATAACCGAACTTTAATTTATCCAAAGGAAAGGTCTAAAGAGAGAAAGAACCTTTTGCGCGATGTAACAACAGCGCTAAGAGATTCGGGGAACGGGGGTTGGTTATGCATAGGGTAGGTATTTCACATCCTAAACATCTGTAGTACTCTACAGGAACCTTTTGTTTGTTTGTATACTAAGTTTTCTAAGTGTTTGCTATGGATTGGGTAAAAGGTGTAGGTTAAAACCTAAAGATATATACACTAAGTTGCTCGCAAAGACATCGCATCTTCTGCCTACGTATCCTAACTAGGATAGAATCAGAGAAATCGTAGTTCACCTCACTAGGGTTGAAGAACACTTGATTATGATAAAGGTTCAAAGGGGAACAAACATTACAATGCTTGTGTAGAGCTTAAGAAAACTCTCTAGATCTAAGTTGAACACTCAAGAAACGGAAGTAAGTAATCATCTCCATGATTCTTACATAGAGTTAACAAACTCTATCCTAAGTTCTAATTGAAAGAGCACTCATAACAAGGGGTATGCTATTTAGACTTAAGCAAAGTCCAATGGATAGGTTCTAACTTAACTAAGTGTATGGATGACTTAACAAAGTCAAGGGAGAGTGATGAGCTATCTATGACCCAAAGGTCAACAGAGAGACTTTCCTTTGGAAGGATGGAAGGGGAGGCAACTTGGATGAGAACTAAAGAGTTCCATCACTTGGGGAAACTAAGCTTAACAAAGCATAAACATTAAACATGATGAATACAAGAAATATGGTTACAACCAAGCATATACAAGCATGTTACAACAAGAAAAGATTTCAAATAGGATGAATGGTTACAACCAAAGCATGCAAGTGTATTACAATAGGCAAGCAAAGATGATTTCTTACAGGACTCAATGAAAGATAAAGACGTAAGCACATCTTGACAAAGATGAAGGTAACGACCAATGCAAATAAGTCAAACATCATGGGGATATTACATGGAAATTTAATGAATCAAACATGATGAATATATAAGAGGTATGGCTACAACCACAAGGGAATCAATCACAAAAAAATCTTACAAGATAATTCAAGCATGGCTTAAGAGAAATTTCAACAAGAAGCAAGGTAAACAACCCTAAGGATAAACAACTTTCAAATGGAAAAAAGTATCACAAACATGAATGTCGCGGTGAGATTTGGATACCAAACTATTGATTAGTTTGAATCTTTAATTCATTTGCAACCGAACTTTGATTTGTCCAAAGGAAGGGATAAAGATCGAAATTCCCACAATGCAATGCGAATGCAAGCTAGAGAGTTATAGGTTCGGGGGTTGGTTAAACTTAGGGAAGGTGCTAGCATCCTAAGTTTCTGTAGTACTCTACAGGAACCTCTTGTTTTAATGTCGTTTATTGCTATGGTTTATCTGCTTAAGGGTTGAAAGACCCTAGGGGTTTATTTCTTAGTATACTCGATAAGATATTGCATCTTATGCCTACATATCCTTACGGGAGTGGAATCAGAGTATATGTAGTTCTCCCTAAAGGGTTTGAGGAGTTCTTTGACTGTGGTCAAAGTTCCTACAGGTTTAGGGTAGTTGATTGATTGATTTTAGGAGAAAGGATGAGTTATCATTTTAAGAGAGATTTAACCGCCACAAGTGTAAGAGATTGTTTTTGTTGTGGGGTGGAGATTCTATCTCGCTTAAGATGATTAACATCTTTCTCTAATGTTTGAGTGATTGTATTGTTGTTTGATTGAGTTTGTTTTCCTACGTTGTAAAATGAAAGACAAAGTCCTTCCTATGGGGTAGGATCTGTCCTAAGATATCGACTTGAATGGGATCAAGGATCATGGGGGAATATGATGCAAATGTAGATGCGATACACACAAGTGTTAAGTCATGTGTAGGTTCTTCCTTTGGACGGAATGCGATGCAAGAAAGATAAATACGATAATTGTAAATTGCGGAAAGAAAATAAAGCGGATAAAGTAAACATACACACGCATGAAAGCGTTATGTGCACAAATGTGTAAATTGTGGATGTGAGAGTGAATTGTGAATCGAAGTGTAAGCGTGCTCGATTGATTGGATTACGATGTTGATTGTTTTTAGGCGAGGTTAACTTAGGTGAATTGATTTTTAGTAAAAAAGGGTTTGTATTTGATTATTAATAGTGAGATAGATAAATTAGTTGAATTATGCTTATGAAAAATATATTATCGGTTTAACAAGTTAGAGATGAATTTGATTTTAAAGAAGTGTAGACTTATTTTTTTAGAAAAAAAAAGTTGTATTGCAATTTTCGATAAAAGTTATATTTGTTTGTCGTTATTTTAATAAAAGCTATCTTAATTTAATTGAGTTGATTTATAAGAAAATATTATTCTCTTAGTGAAATTGATTTTATAAAAAAGTTATATTAATTATATTAATTCTAATAAAAGGTTTTATTATCAAAAGTTTTACAACTTAAGTTATTTAGAAAAAGATTTTAAAAGTAATAAGAGAACTTATTTAATAAGATTTTATTATCAAGGTGAATTATTAATATTAATAAAGTTGAGAAAATAGATTATAAAATGGGTTTTTAATTAAATTACATAAAATATAAATTAATTAGGTTTAAAAAGAAAATTAAGTTGATTAAAAGTTATTATTTTAAATAAACTTAATTAAAGATTAAAGGGTTTTTTTATTTAATAAATCAAATAGAATATTAGTTTTGTTTAAAAGATTAATTAATTAATTAATTATGTTAAAACATGGGATCTGGTGTTACATAGTGCGTGGGACTTACTATGGGCGCGCGAAGTGATCCGTGTGATCATGAAGTAAGTGAAGTGTGTGATGATAGTGACGATGAACCACGGTACTACCGTGGTCGTGCATGCATACAGTTTATGGCGTTACAAAACAACAGAAAATACAAAAACGCAGAAAACAACACAATGATGGAACCCCTTAATCCCAAATCGCTCGCTCGACTTCTTCTCTCTACTTCCCCGAATGATGGTTCTCCTTCACCCCTTTACCGTTTTTGCTATTTCTTGAACCTGAAACACAAACATAAACTATCAAAAGTTCAACAATCTCAACATGGATCGATGGTTTACCGAGAGTTGGGATGGCGGCGGATTAGAGACGGCTACGACTTGAGTGACGATGGCTCTTGGAGATTTCCGGCGATATGAAGACAGTGGCGACGGCGGTAGTGACGTCGGAGAGAGATAAGTGCAAGTCTTTTCTCTTCTTCTTGATTTTAGGGTTTTTGAACTTTGGGGTTATCTGCGGATTTTGTGGTTACCGTCCTTTCTCTCGTCTCAAATCCCTCCTTTTATAGGCTTCAGAAGGGATTCTCTGTGCTTAAAATCTGATTATATGCCATGAATGTTGTGTTTGGACCTTCTGTTTTGGTTTAGACAAAATTTGAAAAATTCCCTTTTTCGTATGATTGTGTTAATGTCCGTTAACGAAAAATCCTTTTTTGCATGATTTGATTTGAAGGATCTCTTGATTGATGCTGAAGAATCTGATAGCTGTTGGGATTGGATCTTCTTTCGAAAAAGCATATTCCTTCCATGATTACTAACTCTGAATTGTGATTTGGCAGGTGTGAATAATAGATGATTTGGGCCAAAGGGAAATTAGCAGCCCGGGGAAAATACGGTAGCGAAACTGGTGAGCCCCAAAGCGTCGGTGTTGGTAGCATTGAAAATTCCTTTACGTAAATTCATTGGCTTACTATCTCTGTTTCTTGGTGTTAGGACTAAGCAAGAATCTGAAGAAAGTATGGAATCAAGCTGTAAGAGAGTGGAGTGTTCATTGGAGATCCTCGGGCGTTTCTCTTGGGTTGCATGTTCGCAAGCTTCATCCTCCTTTAGACTTATTTTGGATAGGTTTTGATGGACTATGGTGATTCTCTTGTCAATTGTAATAATAGTATCTCTTCTTTTGTTCACAGGTGCTTGCTTCCAAGGACCACTCAATATTGGGTCTCAATGTCACAGCCGTGGAGGACGTATCTAATAGAGAATGTGAAAAACAAGGTAGTTGCCTTCGGTTTTAATCTGCTTTTACCGCCTAGATTCAATCCTGGACTCTACATTATCGTTATCATTTTTGGAATTAGGTTCTACTCTTCAGGTATGGCGAAATGCAACTTTCAATTAGTCTTGATGAGTAATCTGGATGCTTTTGGGATCTATCGTTATACGGCCTTATTTGTGTTGTGAATCTCGCTTATTCCTCATGGCACTCATGATTGTGACAACAGTTTTACTTGATTGCAGGAACTTTAAGAGCCGGAGTTAGCAGTCGGGTCCGGTAGGCATGTCATTAGGGATCATTAACACTATGGTTGTAATTATGATAGTCTTTTAGCGTCTTCAACAGAACTTTCGTGAACTGTGACTTACTTCTCAGCGGAGGCGTCACCGTCTGCTATGCGCTTCACTTGTGGCACGACGTATTTAATCAAATTAGTTCGGGAGCAAACAGAGTTGGATTTCCTTGTTGGTCGAAGATGATTTGTATTCTCCGTTTTTGTACAAATGGTGGGACATTGACTTTGAGAGTTGTTTGCAGAATACGTCTTTGAGATAGATCATGATCAAGGCCACGACATGATGGAAAGATAAGTATATTCAGTTTTAACTCCTTTTAGTTAAATTCTTATTGATCACCTTGAGGAACACCTGGTCTTAAAATTGATTCTGTGCCGAAAACGCACTTATCCACACTTGCCAAAATCATCCTTTGAGCTTACCTGTCGTTGTGTAATTCTGCATTTTCAGTGGGTTCGCAGTAAAGACGGCTAAGGATCACAGGACGAGTGGGCAGAACTCTCTTTGTGGTGTAGCTTTTCGCGACTCAGTTTGCGGATGGAGCTTAAATTGGTTGCCAAAGGTCTATTCAAAAGCTGAGCAGAACAAATAAGCTTCTTTGCCGATGAATGTTGTTGTTCCTCTGTTCTGAGTCTGGTAATTCAAAATTCTCTTTCATCTCATCATGTTGGACGGTGGTTCAGAAACGTCTTATGACCTCTCTTCATAATTAGAACTTGATCAATATTGAAATGTTGTTTTCTCATAACCTTTAATCGAATCCTCTTTGTTATCTCAGGTGTTATGTGCCTTAGCAAACCATTTGGGAAATGACATGCCACTTCATATTAAAGCAACCAGTCCCCTGTGGTTCTAAACTTGCAGTCATAAGAGTCTGTTCTAGATCCATATGCAGAAGAGCCAAAGCAAGAATTAGCTCTGAATGTGTTTCCACACTGGCTGAACGTGTTGTCATGAATCCGAGAACTAGTTCCACTCCAGATGGATGTCGGGAATCATTCAAGTTCATGAGTTATGGAAGCAGCGGGAAAAAATGGCATTCCTTTGAGAGTTGAAATCTTTGGCAGTCATAGCTGGTGAAGATAATCCAAAATTTGCTCCATGTTTGGACTGCCTATCAGAAAATAACGAGGGATCCGAAGGGTACGACGGTTGAATCCCATGAGTTCTTTTGGATCTTGATGTTCTGTCACAGGAAAGCCAGCTCCTTGGTAAGCATTATTTGACCCACTGTTATTTGAAAGAAGAAAAAAAATCGTTTGTCGCAGTAATGGAGTTTCCTTTATTCATAACTGATGTAGGGACATGTTCAGCAGTAACATCAATGGAAGTTTTCCCTCCATGACCATTTACTTGTTAACACCGTATGTTCTATTGGCAGAAGCTGGGGGATGATGATATGAAGGATACTGGTACGGCTGGAATGGAGACTTCTGCGTGAGAGGCTGTAACAGAGGGTTCACCACAGACTCTAGCGGTGAAGATGGAACCAATGCAGGGGGGATGAAATAGGCTTTGGGCAGGGCAGTTCAGGCAAACCATTGAAATACTTCAGAGTCGAAACCGCTGCTGCTATCGAATGCGCTAATGAGGAAACTATCCGGCGAGATTCTCCATGTTGTGGATGCAATCATTTATGTGGCACACCCGTTATGGAAGCATAGTTTTTTTTGTATAGGGTGTTTTCTCTTGTCGACATATTCGTGTAACTTTTAGTGTTGTTTTGTTGAAGCGAGCTTCCTGCCTCTTCTTTGAGTATGACTTTAATTGAGTGCTTCCAATACTAAATGTACTTTGGGAATTAGAACCTTTGATTAAGGAGGTGTCTTTCTTGTGTAATGACTTGGATTATGGTACATTGGCATTAAAAAGGAAGACAGTTCACAATGGTATTTTGTCCATTTCCATTTAAAATGCATTCCTGGATTGAATTAACCTTTGAATGTTAGGAAAAGTTGTAAGTAACAGTGTTTATATTCACGTTCCCTAAGTCACGCGCCTTGTAACATTTTGTAAAGAAAACAGTGGCCTTGCGTAGCAACTTGCTCTTTGTATGCTCTAAAATTTGAAATCATGAAATTATGGTCCTTTCAATTTAGAAGTGCAATCAATCTTGCCAAGAGACAACATTAATCCTTCCTCTCCGTACGATCGAGCCCTTGTTTACTAACCAAATTAAGTTTAATGGCATATTTGTGTGTCTCTAATTCATATTTAAATTGATGAAACTTTTGACTTCGAGTGTTCCAAACACCCATAACTTGCCTTGATCACGACTCCGCATCTTGCTTCCGACTAGCCTTAATGGTCAAATGCCACGGTATCCTAATCTTGGAGTATCCCATGAGATTTTTCAACTATCCTAGAATCCTCTTAATAATTTTATTAGTGAGCATGAAAGTTATCTCCACTTGGAATTACTACAGCTGCACACACTAGTTAGCCATAATAAATATGTGTACAAAAGCAAGAAAATAAAACCGGCAAGCAGAGCACGAGGAGGTGGAATCTTATGGTCAAAAATTAGGGTGTGACAATGAACATCTTTGAAATATTTTCTCATTAAATGAAACTAGACAACATTAAGAGCATTTTGCAAAAAGAATGGATTAAAAATAATGAGCATGAGAAAGTTATGAAGTTTTGAATTTTTGTGAAGAAATCATAAAAGAAAACAAGTAATAAAAAGAAGGAATGGTCAAGGCAGGTATTGAACCCACGTCCTCATGCTCACCAACACAAAATATAACCACTCAGCCAACCACACGCATGTACAAACAGATGGGAATGAAGAAGAAAATAATTAATCATGGCAAACCAAAATAAAATAGCAAAAAGTTGTCCCATTCAGGGATCGAACACAGGACAAGCATGAGACAAGGTATAACACGCGCAGGTAACAACCACTGGGGTGGCAATACATTCGTGTATTAAGCCACCCCTAAAAATACATAAGCCTTACAAGGCCAAGTAAATCTGGGCCAGGCCTCACAAGCAATCAAGGCCAATGCGTGATGGTTTCAAACTCTACCAAAACTTCATCAATTTTTGCAAACCAAAAGCCTAACTTGTGTGAAATTCAACAAGGATCAAGATGGCAATCTCAGTTTCCTCAAAAAATGCACATATTTTGAAATTCGCATGAACATGCAGTTGTAGCTTTTGAAATGCATTTTGGAAGTTATGAATCAAAACTGACATGAACAAAATCAAAGAAAGCCATACACATGTTTCAAATATGCTACTCATGATTATGCTCAAAGAAACAATCTCTAATCCATACTGAATCATGAAATGATCATTCAGTTGCAACTTATGGAAGTAGTTTAGAACAAACTTTGTATTTAACCAAATTTAAAACAACAGCTCAACATCATTGCTTCTCAATCCACAATTTGTAACAGCTTACTTAATACACACACACACACACAAATGGTGATAGCTTCTCAAGTTTGAAAATGAGACTTGACATCAGAGGTTAACAAACCTCAAAGTGACTTGGCAACCAACAAAATCATGAATAAGACACATTATTGATCATCAGAAAAAGGCTCCAATAGCTCTAAATCATTTCAACAGAAGCAAACCAAATCAACATGTTGATAGTTACAATGAGTTGATGAACTCAAAAGGGCTCCCTCAAAACCAAAGCATTTATAACAAGGCTGATGAAGAAATAACAAACATGCCATATGATAACCAAACCAAGTATCTTGAGATTCAACCTAGACCAACAGATAAAACAAACTCAGAGCAGACTGAAAAAAGAAAACAAGTTCCTTAGACAATGTCACCAGCTCAAAAATTCAGGTAATTGCTCCAAATGACAACTTATTCCTACAGTAAGGAGTTCCATGATTAGTATAACAATGCACCAAGTACCAATAGCGTGATATCTCTTTAAAACCAAACTCCACAAAATGACAGTTACTAACTAAACTTTAAACATGAAGTCCAAGTTTTAGCAGCCACAACCATGGGCTCCAAGTTGCAACACCTGACTCAAGAGACAGCTGGACAGAAATATGAAATTGACATTACAATGCCAAGTCAAATAAGGGATGCAGACTAACAAGAAAAGTCAACCACCCTAAACATCAACATGCTTGACATAATAGAACAAAACTCCAACAGCAGGCCTAAACATCTAATGATCTGGAAGAAATTACCCTTGAGTTAACAAACTCAGTTCTCAAGGATAGACATTGACAACAATGAACATAACCTGAACATGTCAAATTCCAACTTAAACCATCCAACTACAACCTAACAGCCTAAAGTCATAACTTAAGGACATTAAACTAGCACTAAGTGGTACTAAGAAACTGCTATAAAAATTCCAAGGAAAACTGTTATAAAGAGTTGACAACTCTAAGCACACAACCCCTATCAGTGGCAAATGCAAACAAACAAGGCAGCTGGTAGTATTCAACTAAACAACACATCATGATCCAAATAAATATCAGGCATGTAAGTGAGTCTCAAACACATCATGATCTTAACACCAATTCAAAATATTGAAGCATCCGTGATAGGGTATACACTATATTCATATGCCAAACTGAATATCTCTAAGAATAAAACATCAACATACAAAGATGACAGCCATGCTTTCAAAGGTAAACACAAATGCCACATTGATTCATAGCAATATGAATGGTATAGATTGAACAAATTTAGAACAGTCCAGCCTGACAGCCAAGCATACATATAAAGCAATGTTAATCAGCAAATGTTGGCAGCAGGTAATTAAAACAAAGGCTCATGAGATTGACAAACCAAACAAAGCAGATTTCAGCACCAACTCAAGCCAACCAAGGATTCTTTTATCATGAGCTCAACTATGCATATATGGTAGCCATGTTAAATCTAGTTCACAAATGCAAGCACAATGTGATTCTACTCTACATCCAGCAGCAGTCACCACAAAGTCCTGAGAGGACAGTTACTTTTAAAATAAGTTTTATTAAGGGAAAAGGCCTTGGTAGCAAAAACCAACAACTTGGCAGACATGAACATGTTGTATTGATAGGCTTGACATAAATCAAAATTCAAACAGGCATCTACAACCAACATGCTAAACCAACACACACAATGCTCACTGAAATATGCCAGCCAACTTGGCAATATAAAAGTGAAACCAGCCTTAATAGTAATCAGGTCATGAGTTGACAAACTCTACAAAATGATAGCCCTGATCATTATAATACCACATATTGGCCAATCAATGCCTTTGACAACTTTGGTTATTTCAATGCATAAGAACAACCAACAACCAGAGTCCTGTGTTATCAGCAGCCAAGTAAACCCAACTCAACAATTATTAAATGAACAACAAGCCCTAATCACAAGGCTCTAAAGTCAGTCATCAATGCGCACAAGTAATAGCTGGCAATGAGATAAACTCCAACAACAACAAATCATGAATTGATAAACTTTACAAATAAAAAGTGGCAGCTGGATCACTATAATGCCAAATGATCAAATATTGAAGTTCTCATGATAGTATGCACTTCTTAGCACATAAATGCAACCCCTTTGGCATAACCATACCAAACATTAAACAACAGTCCTAAGACAAGATTCAAATGACAGTCTAATCCACAACAATGGGAAATGAGACAAACTTTAACTTCCAAGACAGTTTTGGTAACAAAATTTACAACATAACAATGTCTAACTTATCCAACAAACCAAATCCATACATGTATGAGAAAGAGTAAGGTTTAGAGGTTACTTACCTCTTGCATACCTCCAATAGCAAGATAGCTGCCAAGAAATCCAGAGATCTTTCCTTCCTTTGAATGTTGCTTCTTCTTGAAGAAAAGTGCAAGTTTGTGGGCAGTTGGAGTAAATGCACTTCCAGCCGTTGTTTGAGGTTTTAGACAGCTAGAATATCATTAATATGAGGTGTCTAAAGTTCCAAAATGATGGAAATGGATATGTGTAGTGATTTGGTATGAAAGATGCACAAAAGTCAAACTATGGTGTGTGAATAGTTGACTTTTTGATCCAAAGATTTTTTGGAGAAACCAATGGTGGGAACAGCTTCAGAGGGTCATTTTATGGGTGTGTATATGGTTTTTGAAGTGGTATAATGTTTGGAGAAGGTTCTGGTGTGAAAGATGCAAGTTTGGTAAAAATGGTGATTTTGTGAGATTTCTTCAATTTCAAGTAAAGAGGGAAAGAAGGAGAACCATGTGTTTTTTGTGTTTAGGATGGCTCTGGTGTGTAAATGACATAGAGGTAGCCTCTATTTATAGGAAAAATGAAGGGTGAGGACAGATTTGTAACTTGGCACTTTTGGAGGGATTTTGAAAAAGTGACTTGCTTGATATTTTGATCCAGCTGCAAGATCAGATCCTTGGCTCAGCTGATGCATTGTTCCAAGTGGTATGAATGACATAATAGTGATTGGAGTGTCTAGACAATAGGGGGTTGTTTGCTGCAAGTGTGCCAAAAAGTTTCTCTTTCTTCCATTATATGATTAAAATACTCCCACTTGCCTCCAAGTTGCAAAATTCACTAAACCTCCTTATTTTCTGCACTTCTTCTCTTCAAATCCTCTAAGTATCAGATAGAAATAAGATCCAAGGGCTGAGAATAGCTCAAGTGGTCAAAGGATGAGTTTGTGAAAAATTGAAAGTGTGGGACTCAAGTGTTGAAACACCATCTTGTTAAATTCATAACTCTCAGCTCATAAGGGCTATGGAGGAGTTCTAATACATTTTGGAAAGCCCTCACGTAGCTCTACAACATTCATGTTTTCATGAGTTTCAGATTCCCAAAGGAACTTGGCCAAAAAAACCTCTCAAAGTTGCTGAAAAGCAAGCCTAAAAGTTAAATAACTTAGAATTTTCTAAGTTACTTTTCCCTCTTGTAATGAATTTGGTCATAACTCCAAATCTATGCATTTTCTGATCATGGACCACTTTGGGACTTTTGTAGGACTTGTCAAGAGCTTTTCAATGAGATTTGAACCAACTCAATTGGATGTGTGGTTAAGGAGTTACGGTCTTCCCCCTTTCAAAACCCTAGTTCCCGACTTTTGCGATTACTCCTCAATCCTTGATCCAATGGTCATGAAACTTTATGGGTAAGTGCAATATGTCACTAGTAAAATTTTTGAATCATATCTTGAGGTAAAATTCCTTATGAGTGAAGAGTTGACTTTTCGGTCAACCGAACGATCGGTCGGTGACTACCGAGTCGACTGTTGATGCTCCGGATCTTTTGAGGCCTTGAAACTTCTTGAATAGACTTCAATAAGCTGTATGAACTTTATGGACCATGATCCCACCATTGTACCACCTTTTAAATCAAAAGTCAAACCACAGTTGACTTTTCCTGCTCGAAAACCCTAATCGGGTATCCTGAACTGTACTGTTCTTGATTCCTGGGTGACAACCTCAAATTGGATTCATACTTGATCCAATGGAATATGTTTGATCTTGTTTCATGGAGAATAAATCCAAGACCTTGACTGATCAAACCTTTGAAAACTCAATTCTTGACCGTACGAAACACTAATTCACCTGTATCTTGACAAAGACAAACTTGAAATGGGTTAAGGTTAGATAATAAAATGAGTATGATCCTAAAATGATGATGAAGATCTAAGGGGTCAAAATTTGGGGTATGAGTGTTAGCAAAATAAATTCTTATGTTTTTAAAAAATGGAACTTGTAGGTTTCGAAGGTGGTAGATCCGCGGCGACAATGGCTTTGAAGGAGTCCAACAATGCTTAGTGAGGGATGAAGGGTTTTGAAGGTAGCGGATGGTTGAGGTTCTCGACAGAAAGGATTCTGGCGTTGTTTTTGGTGACAGGTCTGGACGGAGGGTTTTGTGGATCGAAATGTTGTTTCCGGCGAGATTTCGGCGATGGATTCGCGGTTGCAGTTTTCAGCGGAGCCTAAAGAAAAAGGTAAGTCTTTCTTGGGGTTTCGACTTGCTGTGGGTTTTGAATCTAGATGTTGTATTTTTTTTGTTGTCTTCGTGAATCTGGGATCTCTTCTTCTTATAGCATTTTATAAAAATGAATTGATTGAGAGTGGTAAATGATGTCGGTTTTAATTTGGGAAGGAAGTAATGTTGTCCGATTTGTGTCCGATTTAGAGTTCCATGATTTAAACGAGCTTTCTATTTTTAGATTTGAATCATAATGATTTGAATATGTTTCCTCTTCTTCACATTAATGTCGGATTTTGTTGGGCTATGTTGGTTAGGAATCCTGATATGTGATTGTTTGAAAGTTTGCAGGAAGAGGGCTTGTAGCGGTTCTGGCCGGATGTTGTGACCTTCATGAATGGTAGGATTTCAATGGTTTTGACGACTCTGCTTGAGCTTTGCTAATGATTCCAATTTGGTTTTGATTGTTTCAGACCATTGGGATCTCATTGATGAGCTTTCCAATGTTGGTTTAGTTTGTTGGCTCGTGTTTGAAGAAGGGCTCAGAAAGTTATTTATGGATTTCTTCTTGAACTGTATTGACATTTCTTCTTCTTCTTTCAAGAAAACGCTTTAGTTCAGATGTTGCCTATCTTGCGTGGTCAAGAAAGGGTTCATATCCGGTGATGATGACGTAACAGTCTGAACCAGGAGGGCTCGAAATCATTGTTGTTGCCTTTGATATTGTTTGGTGTCTTATGACGCTTTTGTTGACGGCTGTCCGAAAGTTACTTTGTCCGAAACTGTTACCTGAGAAATGGAAGTTGGTAGGGAGTGTTCCATTGCCCTTCCTTGTTCGAGTTTGCCCGATAATTCATCTCTTTTCCTAATTCTTAACTTTCAATTGATTCTGTTATGGCAGTTCTGATTATCAGGCGGTCATTAATTTGATTTTGTGTTTTGCAGGAAAAACGTCATCCGTCTTGAGGAAGATAAACATAGCCACCGTAATTGGAAATGAAAGTTCTTGTGTGCTTGAAGATGGGGGCGAAAGTTTATTGGCTATCTGTTGTTCTGTCCTTAATGTCTTCATGAAACATGAGTTAATTCACAATGGAATCAATGTTCCTCTTGGTCGAGATGCTTTCGAGAACAAGGCTAAAAGCTGCTGTAAAACTCTAACTGCTAGGGTCACCCTCACTGTGTATTACCACACCACATGACGCTTTAAATGTAGTACAAAGCCTCCAGCTTATGTAATCAATTTGATTTAGAAGTACAAAGTTGAATTTCTCTTTCATTTGATCAACACATAACTAATGTAATTGTCCATAAATATAAATGATTAAATGTTGTTGGGGTTTTCTGATCAAAGCTAAATGCACCCCTTTTAAATGTATCTCTAGTAA
Source organism: Lathyrus sativus (assembly GCA_963859935.3). Classification (NCBI taxonomy): domain Eukaryota; kingdom Viridiplantae; phylum Streptophyta; class Magnoliopsida; order Fabales; family Fabaceae; genus Lathyrus; species Lathyrus sativus. The sequence continues at coordinate 605,076,022 of OZ012735.1, forward strand.
AATAATATAAACATCTGTAAAGATTTTGCATGAAGAAGATACATAGTACACTTATTGGAATTAATTACAACACCACATCACGAATATTAAACTGTACATTAGACGAGCTCACCGAACAAAATCGATTGGGTTTTAGGCCAAATGCATACTACTCAAGCCCAATAATTTGGATTAATGGTTAGAAGGAATGGATAGGACAAAAATTATCTATAGAAGCATTCATTGCTTTGGTCACAGGAAATGATTAGTTAACGGACTTTTGAAGATCCACCTGTTATTTGAACCAAACAAAAACTTAAGATATTTGATGCATTCTTTAATCCATGGTTGTCACCCTTAGTTATTAAATTGTAGGTCAATCATATAAGATCTCGTAAAAACCCTTTGACAAAAAAATCACACGATCTTTTGGATAAACACTATGCCTTGAGGAACTTCTGGAAATACCACTTATCATGTGATTTGCAATGAAAACCATAGCCAATCCTCAATTGATCGTGTTCATCACCAACGGATGAAAAAAATCTGATTCTTTGGTATGCACGGGAGCTTATGAGAAATTTTGAGGGAAGTGACCTCTAATCCTTGGTAAGAGGATGCTCAGTCTAGTTAAATTGATCTTTATTTAAACCAGAAATTTAAGCTAGTAGAAAGCTTCATAGTTCTTTAAACCAGAAGGGTTTGAATGTTCGACTGTTAGAATGAGTACTAACTTCACTTGAAATTATTGCACCTGCACAGACTTGTTAGTAACAAAAAACATGCACACGTAATAGTAACAAAGACATCAAGTAAAAATAAACAAGGAGGTGGGATCTTAAGGTCAAAAATTAGGGTGTTACAGATGCCCCTATTTAGGTTTCTTCTATCCGGAGATATGGAGATTGAAATATTTTTCTCGACATGATAGGAAAGACTTAAATACAAACATTGCATGAATTTTTGACCCTAAGAAGCCACCGAATGCATATGATATGAGATGATTTGAAATGCAAGACAAGAGGGCTCTGGGGAGAAAAGGCGCCACAGAGGAGAAACCGGACACAACACGTGGGAAGAAACAGGCTCAATAAAGCGAGACTCCACAGGGAAAAATTGACGATCACAAGGTATCTAAAAATATGTTGTGAAGAACTTGCGAGAAAATCCACTTGAAGAACCTACTGGATAGGTCAAATGTAAAGATTTCAAGATATCAGCTGGAGAAGTCTACCGTCGAGACTTATAACTCATCTGGAGAACGCTTTTTGCCAAAGTGTCTACTGTTGAAACTTCTAGGGAATCTGCTGTCAAGATTCTATGTCGAAGTTTGCTGGAGATATACTTCCGTCGAAGTCTTCTGGAACTCTACTGCCGAGATTAGCCAGGAAATGAAAAGAAACACCTACTGCCGAGGTCTTCTGGAAATCTACTGCCGAGATTAGCCAGGAAATGAAAAGCGATACCTACTGCCGAGGTCTTCTGCAAATCTACTACCGAGATTAGCCAGGAAAAGAGATATCTTTGAATAACTGTTCAAAAGGAAAGATGACCTACTACTGTCGTGATGAAATTTGGATACCAAACTATTGATTAGTTTGAATCTTATTCATTTGCAACCGAACTTTGATTTGTCCAAAGGAAGGGATAAAGATCGAAATACCCACAATGCAATGCAAATGCAAGCTAGAGAGTTATAGGTTTGGGGGTTGGTTAAACTTAGGGAAGGTGCTAGCATCCTAAGTTTCTATAGTACTCTACAGGAACCTCTTGTTTTATGTTTGTTTATTTGCTAAAGGTTATCCGCTTAAGGTTGAAAGACCTAGGGGTTTATTTCTAAGTATATTCGGTAAGATATCGAATCTTATGCCTACATATCCTTACGGGAGTGGAATCAGAGTATCTGTAGTTCCCCTAAAGGGTTTGAGGAGTTCTTTGACTGTGGTCAAAGTTCCTACGGGTTTAGGCTAGTTGTTTGATTGATATTAGGAGAAAATGTGAGTTGTCATTCTAAGAGAGATTTAACCGTCACAAATTGTAGGAAAATAGTCTTTGCCTCGTCTTAAGAGAAGGGCTCGAGTACTTGGATATTGATCGACGAGTATGCCTCTATCTCTCTTAAGGAAAAGTCCCTACATATTGATTGTATTGATGTGGGGTGGAAGTTCTATCTCGCTTAAGATGATTAACATCTTATTCTCTAAGGTGTTTGAATATTTGGTTTGAGTTGTTTTATTTTTTTTCTATGTTGTAAAGGATAACGGTCCTTCCTATGGGGTAGGATCTTTCCTAAAAGATCGACTTAAATGGGATCAAGGATCGTAAGGGAGTATGATGCAAATGATGTGCACTACACACAAGCGTTGAATCATGTGTAGGTTTTTCCTTTGGACGGAATGCAATGCGATAAAAGTAAATTGTTGTAATGTTAAATGGAGGTAATAAAGAGCAAATAAATAAAACATACACATACGCATGAAAGCGCTGAAGTGTGTGAGAGTGAATCGTGAAGTGGGGTGCACGATTGATTATATTTTACGATGTGAGTTGATTTTAGTTGGCCGATTTTAAGCGAGCGGTTGAATTGACTTTAATAGATTAATTTTTAAGGTGAAATTTGATTTGAGAAAGGTTGGATTAAATTAAGTTCTAACAGGCGAGGTTTTAAATAAAAGTGATTTAATTTATTATCTACCTCAAAAAACTTGAATGGAATGGTTTAATTTTATATAAAAGTTGTGTTGTTATTATTAAATAAATTATAAAAAGGTTATTTATTATTAGAATTAAGAAAAAGGTTTTATTACTTTTTAAATTGTTTTAAATATTAAATGAGTTTTATTAAATAAAAGGGGTCCTATTATTGGAAAAAAAAACAAACTAACTAGAATTTCTTAATAAAAAGTGTTATTATTAAAGTATTAGAGATTAATATGAAATAGATTTAATAAAATGCAAATAAGTTATATTTTTTAAGGCTTTTATTGAATTATTATAATAAAAGAGATATTATGAAAAGGTTAATTAATTGGAAATATTAAACAAAAGGTAAAATAATTAGTTATTAAATAAGGTGAATTAATTAAAAGGTGGATTTATTAAATAATTAAATTAAAAAGATTATTAATAAAAAGTTGTTAGTTTATTTTAAAAATATTAATTAGTTATGATTAATAAAATAAAATAAAAATTAAATAAATGGCAGATTAATGGGTTGATTAGGGTGTTTAAACGCGGTGAGTGTGTTTGCAAGTGTATGGTGTAATGTGTGTGCAGTTACATGGTAATAACATAAACAAACAAAACAAAAAGAAAACTGAAGCAAAAACGAATAACCCTAATCCCAATTCCCTTTCGCCCCCCCTCGATCTCAGACTACGCTCGGTTTCGCCTCTCCGGATCCACTCTTCATCGTTCGCTCTTCTTCTCCCTTTCGTCATCTCCTCTATTTTCGAACCTGAAAACACAAGAAACAAACGTCAATAGTTCAATGATTTAGGCATGGATCAAGGGTCTACCGAAAGTTGGGACGGCGGCGGCTGGTGATGGCTTCGATAGTTGAACAGATAAGTTCTCCTTCTGCTTTCACTTTGACCTACTTAGGGTTCTGTGGTTTTCTTTTCTGAGTTTCGAATTTCTCCAAGAAAGTTGTCTTCTGCGATTCAAAGCACCCCTTTTTATAAATGATTTTGGGCTTTGGGTCCTTAAAATCATTGATTGAATTTCTGATTGCTTGTTATTAAAACCTTCCATTCCTGTGTTGGACAAATTTGAAATATTTCCTTTCTCGTTCGATTGGATTTAATGTTGTTGATGAGAATCATTCTTGTGTGATTTGAGTTGAAGAATCTTTCATTGATGCTAAGGAATCTGATAGGATCTGAATAGGATCTTTTTAACATAGGGTATATTCTTCCATCAATTTACTAAACCATGAGTTGTGATCTGGCAGGTGTAGATAGCGGGAGATATTGGGCCAGGGGAGGAATTAGTAGTCCAGAATAATAAACTTGCATCCGGTACATTTTGCAACGAACTCGACCAATACGCTTGTGGTGAACTGCAAACACCTCTGATACTCCTTGGTGAGGGTTCCCACGAAAATGTAGGTGATGATGAGAAACAACTTCAAATGTCTCTCTTGCGAACAAACTGAATGCAAGACGTGTCGTCTTATGGTGTTAGCAGCTGCAACCACGTGAGTGAAGAAGAGCAAGGTTGTCGTTTCTCTTTCCATTTTACTCTTCATACTTATTCTTCAGGTCACGTCGAATGTGTATCTAACATTATTCTCTTCTTTTCATGTGCTTGATGAGGGTGTTTGGGGGATAGCATCTTGGCTTGATTGTATTATCATGAACTGATCTTGTCTGTAACTTTGCCGGATGAAACCGCATTGCCGTGAAAGTAACTTGGTTGAAAGTTCTGCAGGCTCTCATTCTAAACGCAAGCTGATGGCTTCAGTTGTTTGTCTGCTGCTTCCCACATTCTTCTTAGCATTGGGAGCAAAATACTCAGCAGCAGACTTCCTCCAAAACTTAATGTTATTATCCTCAGGTCTACGTTGTTGCTGATACATGTAGTGTGTCAGTCGCCTTTATCCCTGGTTCACATGCCAGTTTCACAGGAGACCTCACGGGCATATTCTGCTGTCGACATTGCTGTGGTAAATGGAGACCGTTGTTGAGGCATTGACTTTAAAATTTGTGGTATGTTGGATACGGTACTATCTTGTAATATTAGGTTGCATTTGTGGACGAATTTGAGGATGAGGTTACTGATATCCTGTGGTTGTTACAGGTCTGATGTGATATTATGCATGACGGGGCAAAGAATGTGGTGGTGATAGTGTTCTCGTTCTTGTTCTGTTTTGCTCTTCCGTCCCATGACTCGTGTTTTACTCAATTAAACTTAATCGTGCTTTGTATGGTGTTGAGTTGATTCATGGATTTACTGGCTGTATTCATCTTTCTTACCAGGTTGCGGAAGGGAAACATGTCCAAATGAGGCAAAGTCTTGAGTGCTAGGACTTCTAGAAGGCATTTGAGAAGTGTGACCAAGAAATGGTGCAAGGTATTCACTGCGCCTTATGGTAACAGTCACTTTTGAAGTAAGAAACGTAGTTGGTATGCTGCTGTGATGGTGTTGAAGAGTTTTGATCTCTCGGTTGCCTTCTGTTTTGACTAACATATTCATTAACTCTTGTTGTAACAGGGTTTGATGAAACACCAAGTTGGGGCAGGGATTAGCACAGCCGTGAGTTTGTTGTGGTCATGATTTTGCTGCGCCGGTTTACTGCTGCCACTACCTTGAAGCACTACGCGAAAGGAGTGAAATGGAACGCCTTCTAAGAATGATTCACCCGGGTCTTAGGAGCACAAAGCATATCGTCTTTCAGCTCTTGTTTTGAGGACAAACTGGTAGCCATAGAAGCTTGGTCTGGAACTCATGATGGGTTTTTCTGCACATAGATCTCTGGCGGAGCAGTACGTCAAATTGAGAGGGTAATGAACAACTGGCCTGTTATGCAGAATTTGCTTTCCTGTTTTGCTGATGATGCACGTCTACTAAGCTAAACGCTGTTACCGATTGTATTAACTGCTGTGCTAACGTTGCAGGTACATGAGATTGCCTTGTTGATTATGTGCAAAATACAAACAATGAGGATGCATCAAGGCTTGGTTTAACCATTTATGGCGTAAACAGAGTCGAATGTGAAAAGCCTGTGGCAGATGGATATTGAAAATTCCTTTCTCTGTTAATCTCATTTTGAGGTCCAGCATATAGCAGACGGTCGAAGCCTCCTTGTCATAAAAAAGCAAGGCCTTGGTAGCAGCAGTGTGTTTGAAAAAACAATTACACCTAGGAATAATTCACTTAATAGCTTGTAGGAAGCTAGATCTTGTAATAGTCATTAAACCGGGTATTTGGTAGTTATGAAGTGGATTGAGTGGTAACGTTTTAGCATATGTGGCCCCTTCACTTCGTGACAGACCATTTGATACTTGGAGTAAAATGTGTACTTTGAGAATGTTGGAGCAATAATAAGGGTGGGTGAACCTCCTATTGTCCTTAAACGTTTTGAGTTAATGCTTTGTAGCCCAAATGATGAATATCGCACTGTTATTTGAATTCTAATAAGAACTCAAAATTAATGTTATTCCAAGTCTAGATGTCGATTGAACTTCCAAGAGCCCGTTAACCCAAATCTTCAATTTAAACGCAAGTTTAATCCTTCTGATAAGTCTCTTGACATGAAATACTTCGTCTTACGGAATGTTCAAACGATCCTTTTGACGATGGCAGTCTTAGTACAAAATCAAGGTTGTGAAGAATCCCCATAAATAGAAGTTCCACTTGTCATGCAGTCCTATCCTTGAAGTCCCCAATTAAATGAAAAACTTAGGACAATCTCTGGTTAGGATCAACTAGTTATGCTTTGGAATGCTCGACTGGGGAAATAATTATTCATCTATTGTAAATCATGCCTGCACCAAACGGTTAGCTATAACGTACATATAAACAGTAGAGTAAAACAAGCAAAAAGTAAACACCAGGAGGTGGGATCTTATGGTCAAAAATTAGGGTGCGACAACTACCAATCCTGGTAGCCTAAGAAAAGGCATCTGTCCGAAATGACACAGTATATCATCTACTAACAAACCACAATAAACCTCCCCACACTTCAAGGTTGTATGCCATTGAACGGATCTCAATTTCTTCTTTAATCAAGTATTCTACTTGAAAAGGTTAAAATAAACCTCCCCACGCTTCAAGGTTTGTATGCCATTGAACAGGTCTCAGTTTACTCCTGGAATAACCAATACTCAGGTGAGCATCTTCACAGGGGATTGAAATATCACATGTACTAAAGATTGTAGCTTCACCGGGGATCTTCAAAAGAGATGTAAGCCGGTTGATTTGCAAAGTATATCTTCTCATATAAAGAGAGACTAATTGTAATAATCTTCACCAAACTTCTCGGGAGAGATGCCATTTGATGGAATTAAGCTTGTGTGACGGACTCGCAAGGGAATACATTCCTGAGGAGTGCCTTTGTTGTAGTTCTCTGACGGATTTCTGAAGAGATGCCATTAGACGAGTTGATAATCTTGATAAGTTCACTGAGGATGGACAAGTTGTCTTGAGGAGACTGCCATTTATCTTTTTAATAGAGAACCTGATCAAAACGGGTTGCTCAAATAAAGAGATTGCCTGCAATCCAGATATAGATTGTTGAGAAAATCTTGTAATATTGCTGGAGAAAGTAACTTGTATTCAATAGTGATCTTCATAAAGATTCTTCCTGGGGAGCAAAGTGCAAAATAAATGCACGCTTATTCCAGGTTCAAAAGTCGGAGATAACCAAAATGTGATTGTCAGAGATCGGATCAATTCAGGAAATAACTAAAGAGAAACTGTCAAGCAGGACACAACCATTGGGGCGTGAACTCAAATGGAACTTAATGAAAACAACCGTCCACGAGGATCGAACTCAGGGGGAAATTAAAAGTATTGCGTTCTTTCTGCCTAGGGCTGACAACTCTACTTGGAAGGAGAAGACACACCCAGTCACTTGGGGATAAACACGGCCAAGGTGACAGAACAAACAAACACAAAGATGCAAAAAATGCACATGCCATGCTATCTATATATATGCTATGCGTATGCCTATGCTGACAAAACAAACGAAAAGAGGCAACCGGAGATGAAATAAACATCTCGAAGCAGACATCCGACTAATCCTCGAAGATAGAAGCATCACTGGGGATAGGTGTCGCTTGCGCGAAAATAAGGTGCCGGCATGACAGAAGAGTCGCCACCTTTCGTTATTTATCCCTCAGAGCGGGAAAGGAAACGATCGGAAAAACCTGACGAAAAAGGGTAAGACAAGGTCGTCGCAACCATTGTCTGGGTTCGGGAGTCGGTTACGCAAGGGGAAGGTATTAGCACCCCTCACGTCCGTCGTACTCGACGGGATCCTCGCTTGTTTGTTTACTTGGACGGGTTGGTTATAATCTATCTACCTATCAAGGCTGGCTGAAAAAGAAAAGAAAAATGACTCGGCAAAGCGTCGCACTTTATGCCTACGTATTCTCATCAGAGAATGAGAAATCAGAGTCGACGTAGTTCGGCTAACTACAGGTTACGGGGGAAAGGTTGCTCGCTAGGATATCGCATCCTATGCCTACGTACTTTCATCTGGTATGAAAGATCAGAGCAAACGTAGTTCGGGAAACTACGGGAAAAATGGCTCAACTAGGAGGGAGACTATCAAGTCCTACTGTTATCATGCCATGGATTCATCCTATGGTTGAGGTTTGAACAGGGAACTCCTAGATGTTGTCATGCATAGGTTTCAACCTAAAAGTCTATCATCAAATCCTCATCAGAGGAAATGAGAGTCCTAAGGGATCATGTCAATGATACACGGAAACAGACAAAAACATCAGCTTCAACAGTAAAATGCATGCAATGCAAGTGAGGGAGGAAATGTGTGTGGGGCTTCAGCCTCCAGAAGCTCGTCTCGACCTCAAGCCAGTCATGAAATAACAGTAATCATACTGAAAATAAACAACATGCTATCAAGCAATGAACAGGTAAAGGAAATGAAGTGCCAACAGGCAAACAAACACACATTCTTGAGAAAGAATCATCTACTCTTTAATCCTAACCCTAATCACAGAATCTGAATCAAATCTAAGCAAAGCCCTAAAGCAAAACCTAACCAAAAGAAATCAATCCCAGCCTTCAAGCTTCAGAACAAGCTTACCAAAGAAAGGGAGCTAAGCAAGCAGACTCATAGTGTCTTCCTCAGGAAAGCACTAGGAGGTGCATACTCAGGAGTCATATCCTATGTGGCTCAACCACTGTGATCAGTTTATATTCCTCCTCAGGAGAAATTAAACTCACAAGCAGGCTCCAACATCACTGGATATTTAGGAAATCCTATCTGAACTAGTGGAACTAAGTGAATAGACCCATAGGACCTTCCTCAGGAAAGTACTAGGAGGCTTCCACTTAGGAGTTGTATCCCATGTGGCTCAACAACATGTGATCAGTTTACATTCCTCCTCAGGAGAAATTAAACTCACAAGTTGGCTCCAACATCATTGGATACTTGAGAAATCCTAGATAAACTAAGGGAACTAAGTGAATAGACCCATAGGACCTTCCTCAGGAAAGTACTAGGAGGCTTTCACTTAGGAGTTGTATCCCATGTGGCTCAACAACATGTGATCAGTTTACATTCCTCCTCAGGAGAAATTAAACTCACAAGTTGGCTCCAACATCATTGGATACTTAAGAAAGAGGTGAGAAGAAAGGATGAAAGTCATTCATAGTGCCTTCCTCAGGAAAGTACCATGAACTTCCCTCAAACTTCAGGATCTCAAACCTCACAGACAGGGGACAAACCAAGCTCTGGGTCTCTGAGTCTTGATCTTCAATCTTCTCTTCATCATGCTCTCCAACAAGATCTTCAAGACAACACAAACCCCATAACAACTTCCCCAAAACAACCCCCCAGAGATGAACAGATAACCATAGAACAGATAAAACCATCAGGCAACTTCAGAAAATACCTAAAAATACTAAACCAATGGGGAAAAATCTAACAATTATTCACAAGGGTCTACAATACCTACTCATAACATCTACATAGGCCTCTACCTAAAAATCAAGACAAAACTCAATCAAAGAAAGGGATTCTTCACCTAAACACAATTTAAACCCTAATTAGGATACCCTACATCTACCCTAATTAAGCTAATCAAAATTTAATTCTAAAATTCTAGAAAAAAATCCTATGGGGAATTATGATTCATCATCTAATTGCACAAAAAAGAATGGATAAAAAAGATTAAAGGAAGGTCCTAAAATAATTCCTACAAAATCATGTACCAAATTAAGACTATTTAAAAGCTATTTATTTGGAAAATCTATTAAAAATACTAGACTAAAAAATAAAATCCCATTTTTATTTTTATGATTTTCTACACATTTTCATCTAATCATAGAAAAAAGAAGCATTAAAAAAATCATTTTTTATCTATTTTTAATGAATTAATCAAAGCAGAAGAAATTTAAAAGAAAATAAAAACAATTAAAACAAATAAAGGGGAGGGGGGGTGCAACAAGTAACTCACGCCAGTTAAAAACATATGGGCCAGAAAAAAGGGAGGGTGCAAATAGAAAGCTGAGCCCAACGTGGCTTTAAATGAAACGCCGCGTTTCATTATATTTGAAATTTCCCTCCATCTCTCAGCTTCGCTCACAGCCATTGGATCAACATAATAAGTCAAAATCAGAGAATGATCTAATGGCTCTCCTTTATCGTCCCAGAATCAAACTAGGGTTTTCAGAACCCTCCTCCCATGCACCAAGATTCGAGCTCCTCTATCTCTCTGCTCAGGCCATGGTTTCACTCGATTCAAAAACGAAAATTGCGCTACTCAAAGAGAGGAATAAAATGGTACGAGTGGTTTTTCTTAATTCCTCTTGAATAATCCAAACAGAAGACTTCAACATCTTGGTACAACCATGCTCATCTGATATCAACTGGTATCGACCTTCACCAAACTTCAGTCTAATGATTTACAGAGCTTCTACAAGCTACCCTAGCTATTCTAAACCAGTTCTTAGTGCCTAAAACTAACAATCTACACATTTCTTGGAGATTAAAGATTCATGGTTCTGTTATGCATTGTCATGGAACAGGCTGCAACTCCTAGGGTTTAATCATCTAGCCTAGTACAACCTTCCTATACCTCTAAAACTAAGCAAGACCATATAATTTAAGAGAATTAAGATGGAGAAGGAACCTGTCAAGAGGTTATGGTGGAGTGATGTAGAGCACGATTCAAGCCTTGGAATTGCTTCTAGATGATCCTTGGATGATCACCAGTCTTCTGTTTGCAATGGTTGTGAAGGAGATGGCTTGTAGTGGAAGAAAACTCAAGTTGCTTCAACTTGAAGAAACCTCTTCAATGGCAATGTATCTCTCTCTTTCTCCTCTGACTTGACTCTCTATCACCAACCTTTGATCATTCTCTGATGCACTCTTTATATATTGATGGTTAGATGCTTCTAGATTCATCTAGAATGTGGTGGGAACTTCTTGAAATTCTCATGTGATGACAAGTTGGTTATCTCATATCTCATATGTTATGCCTTGCAATTTTGTCTTAAAATGTCCTTATGTGAGATATTGAGAAGGGATGAGTGAAAAACAAGTTCATTTTTGGCTTGTGTAGGGTTTTTCAACATTGCCTTCTTTTTCAAGTAATGACTTTTCAAAGCATCACCCATTTTTAGACCTCAAATGAAAATTCTAGCTAAACCAATGTTATCAAAATGGTTTTTCCAATCAAAATGATATATTGGATGACCTATTTTGGATTTGTGGATCTCCCAAATCACTTTTCAATTTCAACTTTTCAAAGTTATAAGCCTTTTTTAGTTCATTTTTGACCAATCATGTAATCTCATGCTATGAGCTTTTTCAACAATTTGTGACCTTCTTTCTAGACTTAAAATCACATTTTGAGCAACTTTCATGTTTTGAGTTTTTCCATTTGAGGCTTGGAAATAGGAGTTTTAGGCATTGGCTAAAATGACCTATAACTGACAAATGACCAAAATACCCCTGCCTTGTTCAAACCATAAGTTGAGTTCCACAAATCCAATCAAGGACTTCTACCACTCAAATTAAAGCTAAGAAGATGCTCTTCAACATTCATGTTGACCAAGAAATCATAGGAATCCTCCTACTAGGGCAAAAGTTGTCTGCAAGTTGGGTTACTTTCAAGGACCTAGATTCACACACCTCTGCTGACCTGTAATTTGTCAAAACCATAACTTGAGCTCTGTAACTCCTATCAAGGACTTCCACCACTCAAATTAAAGCTTATAACAAGCTCTACAACATTCATGTTGTGGGGAAAGTGAGATATCAATCAAACTTTGGGCTAAAACTGCCTGGAAGATAGGGATCAAATTAGGGTTTTTTCACTGACAATCCTCAGAAACCCTAACTCAAAACTTCTCAAACTCCTCAATCATGATGAGTTGGTCTAGGAATCATTTCTATAACATCTCTATACATCATTCCATGATCTCATGGCCCTTGGATTAAGTCTCAACCTTCTCCAAATTTTCAGTTATCCTAGGGTTGACCCAGTCAAAACCCTAATTCTACCATTCATGGTTGAATCTTCTGAACTCTTGCATAATGACTTCTCTGGGCTTCATGATGGCTATCAAGACATCTCATAGGCTTTCCCAAAACATCAAGTTCATTCTCAAAGTCTCAGAATCATCTGAGGGGCACCCACAACCCTCAAGCTATGAAGCACACAACCCTGGTTTCAAACCACTTCCTCTGAGGATCTCTTGAGCTTTCTGATGAAGGTATCAACTCTCAAACACCAGATGGATAAATAAATGTTGGTCAAATTTTGGGGTGCAACAGCTGCCCCTATTCAAACGGCTTGAACCTGACTGGGTGAGAAGCGAACGGCACTCAACCAATCAAGGTACGAGACGGTTGAATATCGGTAAACCCGAAAATTTGCCAACTGCACGAGCACACGGTACTCTGCGGGGAACAAATCTTTGAATACTGCAACACTAGCTGCTCGGCCACTAGCTGGAGAGATACTGATCTGACATCGCCGTCAATTATCCACGTTAACTTCTTCTGACATTGCCTTCAGACAACCACGACACCCAGCATCACCGCTGGAAGACTAAACCTGATATCACCGTCGAACAATCAAAATACTCCGCATTGCCGCTGGAGAACTACAACACTGAACAACTCTGCCTCTGGGGTTCACCCCTGGGAAATGAAACAAAAGATACTCTTGCGTGTTCAGAACTACTCTGCTGGGAATGAGAGACTCAACCGAGCCCGCTCTGATCTGGGGTTCACCCTCAGAACCATAACGAACATCCAAATATTACTGCATACTGAGAAACCGTAGAAGTTCAACACTACAGATATATGAAACCCTGGCCCCTGGCCACTTCCAACTTCAGCTAGAAAAGAACTTTAAGTACTTCTGAATATGAATGAAACCCTGGCCCCCGGCCACTCCAGATCCGCTGGAGAATCTTCAAGTATCTCTGAAGATAGATGAAACCCTGCCCGTCAGCTATTCCAGCTTCAGCTAGAAAAACATCCTGGGCCTTCAAGGATATAATCTTTGCCCGTCGGCAACTCTGCAGGAGGTATCTTCGACTTCAGTCTGAAGAAATGGTCCTTGGCCTTCAAGGATACATGGATCTGCCTTCAGGCAACTCCGCCTCTGCTATAGAGCATCCGAGACTTCAGTCAGGGATATACTTCGGCCTTCAGTCCGAAAAATGAATCCTAGGTCCTTCATGACCTTGGGGGATAACCTTACCCTTAGGCACCTTCGCTTCAGCTTAGGAAATCTGTGACTTTAGTCAGAGAAATGGTATCCTGAGCCATTCATGACTCTACGGGGGTTCAAACACTTTGCCTTCAGGCAAAACTCTGCTTCAGCTGGAGAAACATCTTCGGCTTCAGTCAGAAGAAACACTATCCACTTGATCGCAATCAATCATCACCTCAGGACAACTGACTTGGTCTTCAGACTCACACGAATCACTCTGTTGTATCTATAACCCTGGAACCTTGTCTTCAGCCACCCGCTGATTATTCAACACGGAAATCTGGCTTCACCGGAACCTTCTGATATCGCCATCGGGCGCTTACGAAATCCATCTTCAGATTAGACATCGTTGTTGGAGCAGACATATCATGCTGCTGAGGACTTCAAGAATCAACAAACAGATCCGTCGGGCATCTTCAAGAATCGTCCTGAACTAATAACCTTTCTGGAGCAAACATTCTGTTGGGTATTCCAGGAATCTTCCTGGGCAACTCTTACTGGGGACGCTTTTGGGGAGCTCAAGTATCATACTAGGCGAACAACTCGGGAAGCTGCACTGAGGTCTTAAGAATCATCTTAAGCAAATGGCCCTGCTGAGGAATTCGAGAATCATCTTGAACCGAAGACTTCGCTGGGGATCTCAAAAATCATCTTGAGCGAGCGACTGCGGGGATCACACCGGGGTCTTTAGAATCATCTAAGAAAACAACCTTGCTGGGGAGAACATCAAGAATCGTCCTGAGCAACCGGTCTTTCGGTAGTACACCTGTACAATAAGGATGATAATGACCTAGGTCATGCTTATGATGCGTATGCTTCTGCGCTACGCCCCACATGGGAATGATATGCATTTATGCTAAATGCCATGCAATCATGCACAATGCTATGCAATCATGCACAATGCTATGCAATCATGCACAATGCTATGCAATCATGCACAATGATGTGATCCTGTCAGCAAAATAAATGCCGAAAGGGGGAATCCTCCTGTCAAGGAGAAAGAACCACTCAGGTAGAGGAATCATCCTGCTGAGGAGAATGTGAACATGCCAATATCAATTAGGCTCTGTCTGGGGAATTGATCTTCCGCGAACTGCTGCAGGGGAACAACTTCAGCTGACTGCTGCAGGGGATGAAGCTCTACGAGAACTTGGATCTGCTGATATCAATCGCGAGAATGAATTGCGCGGCCGTCTCGGCTACTCTTCTGGGGATGACCACTCTGTGGGGGAACCAACTTCAGCTGCTTAACACTCCACTGGGAAAAAACAATCATGATCTGATCAACTTCCAAGGATTCGGATCTCTTGGACATCTGCAAACTCGGCAGAGGAAGGAGAAATCATTCTGCTTCGATGGAGAGAGTGCGATTCTGATGGGGAATTCGATTCCACTGGGGAAGAAAGGATCATCTGCCTTCGGGAGAGAGCATGACTCCGCAAGGGAATATAACATCAGCTGTTCCAATACTCTATTGGGGGAAGAGGGAATCGTCCAACTTCAGGAGAGAGTACGGATCTGGTGGGGAATTTCAACTCCACTGGAGACTTCAGCCTGGCACCATCAGTTACCGCATCCTTCGTCATACGAACGACCTCCTGCGAAACCTGCACTTGTGACCCGGTGCGGGGAAGACACTTGCTTTGGTGACTTTACTGGGGAAAACACGGGCTTCGGTACCCAAACATTTCTATGGACTCTGCACTTGTGACCCGGTGCTGGGGAGAGACGACATCATTCTTCGGTGCTTGACTTACCTGATGAGGTGACATTCCTTCAGGATGCGTCTGCTTGGGGAGGAGAATCACCTCTACCTGGGGAAGACATATCAATGCTCACTATTCTGATTCTGATTCTGCGGAGGAGAGACTATTGAACTCTGCTGGAGAAGGAGGACTCGCTCCGCTTCGGGGATATCAATCCTGGTCTACTGAGGGCAATCTTGACCCTAATCTGATGAGGGATAAACGCCATCTCAATCTGCTGCAGTCTCCAACTGTACGGGGGAACAACCTCGAACCGTACATCTCTGCGGAGAAACAATCCTGATTCAACAACGCCAACACGGGGAATACAGGCTACCAATCATGGAGTCAAGTAACAGGTTATGCTGTAGGATGGCAACCCAATGACCGCAAGGCTTCTTCAGAAGGTTCAGGTTTTGACGGGGTAATGACACGATTCCCCGATACTCAATTCTTGCTAGGGTGAACAAACTCATTTGAACATCTTGCCCCAGCGCAATTCAACTTGCCCCAATCCGACCTTTGGGAATAATTCATTCTGAGCCGAAAACAACTGGCAACAAGACAATCTTCAGAGGGCTTGCCCCAACACCTGCCCAACGGGAGGATTCATCCTTAACTAATCAACTTTCAGCATGGTCGGCTTCAATATCTCTGAAGTAGTTTGCCCCTGAACGAGCGATGAGCGACTCAACATGCTCTGATCGAACACTGGAGGGATCTGCCCTTAAATCGCAAGGATTCCGGATAACTGCCCCTGATTGGGTATCGAGAAGATTCACTTCCGATCAACCGCTGCTTGCATAAACTGCCCCATAATCAACTGATGCTCCGGGACTTGTCCTCAGACAAACCGATTCCAAACTCACAGGAAGTCATTGCCCCAGATTCACAGGGCTTCGCAGCATACCATTCTGATCCAGACCTCTGACGATTCAGTCCTGATTGACTATTCCCTGCTGAAGTTCCTTCGTATCAGCTACTAACCTGCAACTAAAATTGTTTATTCACGAATAGTAATTTTAATGCAGTGTTCATGCAAATTTCGAAAAAATGTTGTACTGTCACTCATTTACGTGTCATGCTAGTGAGTGACGAATGAACCAAAGAGTTCAAACGTAGTGCTGATGCGATCAGTGAAAAATGCAATAAGGATATGATTAGCAAATCATGAAGGAGTCAGGTTACTCAACCTTGTCGTAATGCACTTTCAGAATAAACCCTGCCTCAATTAGGTCTTTTAAGGGTTGTATCGTGGTCGGGTTCACGGTTCGTGAAACAAAGGATATTTGGCTCAAATTATGATTTGTACCCACCCCTCCTACGTGATGTTCTCCGATCCTAAAGTTCAGTTAACTTGGCTCGAGCGCTCGCCTATTCGAGAGGTATGTTGAACATTGGGAACAACTGGTTAAAGAATTCTCAAGGTGTTTCAGAGTGACAGTTACTCCTTTTCGTTTTCGGTGTCTGCATCTACACGACTTCGTCCTTGTTCGAGGATTTTTCTTTTTTATAATCCTTTATTCTTTTGTTTTGATTCCCTAATTTTTGCCTGGACTGACTCCTTTTGAGTTCTTTTCAATTTTTTTCTTTTGAAGTCCAGCGGGATGCCCTGATTTTTGCCTAAGTATTTGCTTTCTAGCTTTTCTTTTTTTTACTTAGCGGGCTTTCTTATTCCTTTTTCTTTTGGAACAAGTCGTGAGACACTGGTTGTCTTGATTGCTTCGAAAGGCTTGTAACTGTCTCACTCCTGATTGGTGAGGTTTAACCATTGTGGTTGATGAGGTACGACCTCTGGAGAGGAATATGATGTGATTGGTCCTCGAAGGACAACTCTCCTCTATAAGACTTGAACGCTCGATCAAGCTAACCGACAACTACCCTGCCCCGGGTTAAGATGTGAGGGTTAAAATGTCCGAAAGAAACTCCTACTTCTCGGCTCGAAGTGGTTAACAAGGGATTCTCTTCCTTATCTCTCCGGTGTTTAGGGGATTTGAAACAATGCCTTGTACGTCATCGGCAAAGTTTTATCTGAAAGCAATACGATCATCGGTCATGAGTATTCAGTTTCATCATCCTCCCTCCGCTCATTGCTAATCATAGTAAGAAATCGGAGTAAATAAAATGCAAGTGTCAGTGCAATGCAGTAAATGAGTGACAACGACATAATTAGTTCAGAAAAAATGCATAGTCACTTTATTAACATCACCATTCGAAACATACAATGTTTAACAGCAAGTAGTAACTAACAGAAAAGAAACTACAAATGCAAAATGGTAAAAAGTCCGAGGACTGCCAATGCTGAGGACGTCTGCCTGTCTGGATCACTGGCTTCTGGAAATAACCCTCTGAATCTGCGAGCTCAAACAGCCGAGAGGTTGTCACGTACAACCAAAACTCCGTCTGGAAAGGAAATACACCCTTGGTCGATCAATTGTTGCACTTTCGCCTGGAAAGCCTGGCAATCTTCAGTTGAATGCCCCGGAGATCCACCATGGTAACCGCAATGAACATGAGGATTGTACCCTGGAAGGTAAGGCTCAGGCACGGGCTTGAGAGCTTTCAGTTCCACCAAGGAATTCTGAATCAACAGTGGAAGAATCTGGCTATACGGCACAGGCACTGGATGGAAAGAAGCATTCCTTTGTTCCACGTGGTTGCGAGGTCTCTTGTGATCCTGGGGCTGGTATTCTTTCCGCCCAAGAAGTCGTCGTTTCTGAATGGCAATGGTCCCTTGCTTAGGCGCTTGCGTCCCTGAGCTTGATCCAGGTAGAAACTGCGAGCGAGGCGATTCAGTCACCAAAGGTCGCGGGACATATTCAAGATCTTTCTCAGCTTCAGGCAAAGGAGTGAAATCATTCGCTCCTTTTGCAGGGTACAGGATGAACTTTCCCGATGCTCTCATGCCGCCCGGCACAAGCCTGATCGCCCTTGAGTCAATAAGGTCCTGAATCTTATTCCTGAGAGCCTTGCATGTTTCAACATGGTGCCCTGGTGCTCCCGAGTGGAAATCACAACGCATGCTTAGATCAACGTCTGGTGACACGTCATCTGGTGGATTTGAGGTCCGAAGCTTGAGAACACGGTTCTGAACCAACAGCGGCAGCAGTTGGGCATAACTCACGGGTAGTGGGTCCACAGCTCTATCAAGTAGCTTCTTCTTTTGACCATAACCTTCAGGGTTATTCTGAGCTGCTCGGCGTGGCTGATGACGAGACAGGCCTCGAGCTTCATGCTGTGTAGAGGGTCCATGAGGTTCACTTGGCTTCAGCACAGGTGGCACTGAAGGTAACGGAGGAAGCACTTTGGTCTCCTCCTTGGGTGCTTGACCGCTCTCCTTATTTAACATACTTCTCACCACTCCCATGAGAAAGCTCAACTGATTCTGCAGCTGCTGATTCTCCTCTCTGAGTACTTGCTGGTCCAGACGCACTGCCCGTATGTCATTCATGACCTGCCCCAGCTGGCTTTGGATTTTCCCCAGTTCAGCTTGTATCTGCTCCATTAGTCTGAGCTGCTTGATTCTGAGTCAAACCTGCAAACACAAGGGTTAGAAGACAAGTCCCGGCTTCTGCCATGCAAGATGAATTATGCCAATGCCATGGGTGTCTGTACGTTTAGGAGATCACCCCTAATTCTGGTGTCAACGTGCCGACATAGTGTCAATGCAGTGATAAGACTGGATCCATTCATGGAAGAAAATATCTCATATTGCTCGGGACACCAGAATCAGGGTACGAAACGCGCCTACAGCACAGACACATGTTAATGGAATGCAAACATGAATATGCGAGCTAATGCAAAATGCAGGCATGCAATAACATATCCAGGTGGCTGCTGTGGAGATTCGGTATCAACAGTCACTGATGAGAAGGAAACCCCGGTGTAAGACTACTAATCTGATCTGCTAAGAATAACCCTCTGGCAGGACCATATATATAAGACCAATATTCTGCTCTGCCAAGAGCAAATGCCTGATGACAAGGACCCCGGGTGCATGATCAAGAGACATATGCTGATGAAGTCTTCAGATCCCAAATCAAAAATCTGCCCTATCAAGAACAAACACACAGCTGCTGACGAGATCCTCAGACCCCACTCAAAAATCTGCTCCATCCAGAACAAACCTCTGATAACAATACTCTGATCGGAACCTGCTCTATCAGGAACAGACAAACACCCGATGATAAAATCCTTTGATCAAACCCTTGCTCTATCAAGAACATCTCTGCAACTGAGAACCCAACATAACTGATTCACTGTCAAGAAAACCAGGTAGTCTGGAGGTCAAAGTTTCCTGCAATATCCCAACCCCACTCACAGGTATGATGGACCTAATCCACGGACAAAGGTACGGCATCCTATGCGGTTGTCAGCGTCACAGACTTTCATGAGTGACAATACGATTCCCAGAAGGAGTGGCATCGTCAAGTCATGAAGAGGCCTCTCTTAGCTGACTTCCAAATGATCGGTCCCCAGAGTCGACAATCCTCACGTCTGGACTCCCCTCAGATCCTCAGGACCGGAAAGGAGCACCTCTGCAAGAATCTCGTCTGAGCGCAGATTTTCATAGGGAACTGTGCCTGCTCAGCAGACAGGTTCGTCTACTACTTCTCCGCAACTATATCTAGGTGTGTACTCAAGCCCAGGTCCGGCTTTTCACTCAAAGTAACATCCCTCTCCCACAGCAGCACAGATAATCATATCAAACTGGAAATAAAATGCGGGAAATAAAATGCGGGAAGTAAAGTGCGGGAAGTAAAAATGCGATAAATAAACGCAACCTAACAAGCAAACACACAAACGATAGGATTGACTCGCGTAGGGGATGGGAAACGGTCCCAGCATAAGGGATGGGAAAAGTCCCTAGATGCCATGAGTCCCCAGCAGAGTCGCCAGCTGTCGCTTGCGCGAAAATAAGGTGCCGGCATGACAGAAGAGTCGCCACCTTTCGTTATTTATCCCTCAGAGCGGGAAAGGAAACGATCGGAAAAACCTGACGAAAAAGGGTAAGACAAGGTCGTCGCAACCATTGTCTGGGTTCGGGAGTCGGTTACGCAAGGGGAAGGTATTAGCACCCCTCACGTCCGTCGTACTCGACGGGATCCTCGCTTGTTTGTTTACTTGGACGGGTTGGTTATAATCTATCTACCTATCAAGGCTGGCTGAAAAAGAAAAGAAAAATGACTCGGCAAAGCGTCGCACTTTATGCCTACGTATTCTCATCAGAGAATGAGAAATCAGAGTCAACGTAGTTCGGCTAACTACAGGTTACGGGGGAAAGGTTGCTCGCTAGGATATCGCATCCTATGCCTACGTACTTTCATCTGGTATGAAAGATCAGAGCAAACGTAGTTCGGGAAACTACGGGAAAAATGGCTCAACTAGGAGGGAGACTATCAAGTCCTACTGTTATCATGCCATGGATTCATCCTATGGTTGAGGTTTGAACAGGGAACTCCTAGATGTTGTCATGCATAGGTTTCAACCTAAAAGTCTATCATCAAATCCTCATCAGAGGAAATGAGAGTCCTAAGGGATCATGTCAATGATACACGGAAACAGACAAAAACATCAGCTTCAACAGTAAAATGCATGCAATGCAAGTGAGGGAGGAAATGTGTGTGGGGCTTCAGCCTCCAGAAGCTCGTCTCGACCTCAAGCCAGTCATGAAATAACAGTAATCATACTGAAAATAAACAACATGCTATCAAGCAATGAACAGGTAAAGGAAATGAAGTGCCAACAGGCAAACAAACA
The DNA here is from genome assembly GCA_963859935.3 of Lathyrus sativus. Lineage (NCBI taxonomy): Eukaryota > Viridiplantae > Streptophyta > Magnoliopsida > Fabales > Fabaceae > Lathyrus > Lathyrus sativus. The sequence goes on from OZ012735.1 coordinate 605,096,927, forward strand.
CACATTCTTGAGAAAGAATCATCTACTCTTTAATCCTAACCCTAATCACAGAATCTGAATCAAATCTAAGCAAAGCCCTAAAGCAAAACCTAACCAAAAGAAATCAATCCCAGCCTTCAAGCTTCAGAACAAGCTTACCAAAGAAAGGGAGCTAAGCAAGCAGACTCATAGTGTCTTCCTCAGGAAAGCACTAGGAGGTGCATACTCAGGAGTCATATCCTATGTGGCTCAACCACTGTGATCAGTTTATATTCCTCCTCAGGAGAAATTAAACTCACAAGCAGGCTCCAACATCACTGGATATTTAGGAAATCCTATCTGAACTAGTGGAACTAAGTGAATAGACCCATAGGACCTTCCTCAGGAAAGTACTAGGAGGCTTCCACTTAGGAGTTGTATCCCATGTGGCTCAACAACATGTGATCAGTTTACATTCCTCCTCAGGAGAAATTAAACTCACAAGTTGGCTCCAACATCATTGGATACTTGAGAAATCCTAGATAAACTAAGGGAACTAAGTGAATAGACCCATAGGACCTTCCTCAGGAAAGTACTAGGAGGCTTTCACTTAGGAGTTGTATCCCATGTGGCTCAACAACATGTGATCAGTTTACATTCCTCCTCAGGAGAAATTAAACTCACAAGTTGGCTCCAACATCATTGGATACTTAAGAAAGAGGTGAGAAGAAAGGATGAAAGTCATTCATAGTGCCTTCCTCAGGAAAGTACCATGAACTTCCCTCAAACTTCAGGATCTCAAACCTCACAGACAGGGGACAAACCAAGCTCTGGGTCTCTGAGTCTTGATCTTCAATCTTCTCTTCATCATGCTCTCCAACAAGATCTTCAAGACAACACAAACCCCATAACAACTTCCCCAAAACAACCCCCCAGAGATGAACAGATAACCATAGAACAGATAAAACCATCAGGCAACTTCAGAAAATACCTAAAAATACTAAACCAATGGGGAAAAATCTAACAATTATTCACAAGGGTCTACAATACCTACTCATAACATCTACATAGGCCTCTACCTAAAAATCAAGACAAAACTCAATCAAAGAAAGGGATTCTTCACCTAAACACAATTTAAACCCTAATTAGGATACCCTACATCTACCCTAATTAAGCTAATCAAAATTTAATTCTAAAATTCTAGAAAAAAATCCTATGGGGAATTATGATTCATCATCTAATTGCACAAAAAAGAATGGATAAAAAAGATTAAAGGAAGGTCCTAAAATAATTCCTACAAAATCATGTACCAAATTAAGACTATTTAAAAGCTATTTATTTGGAAAATCTATTAAAAATACTAGACTAAAAAATAAAATCCCATTTTTATTTTTATGATTTTCTACACATTTTCATCTAATCATAGAAAAAAGAAGCATTAAAAAAATCATTTTTTATCTATTTTTAATGAATTAATCAAAGCAGAAGAAATTTAAAAGAAAATAAAAACAATTAAAACAAATAAAGGGGAGGGGGGTGCAACAAGTAACTCACGCCAGTTAAAAACATATGGGCCAGAAAAAAGGGAGGGTGCAAATAGAAAGCTGAGCCCAACGTGGCTTTAAATGAAACGCCGCGTTTCATTATATTTGAAATTTCCCTCCATCTCTCAGCTTCGCTCACAGCCATTGGATCAACATAATAAGTCAAAATCAGAGAATGATCTAATGGCTCTCCTTTATCGTCCCAGAATCAAACTAGGGTTTTCAGAACCCTCCTCCCATGCACCAAGATTCGAGCTCCTCTATCTCTCTGCTCAGGCCATGGTTTCACTCGATTCAAAAACGAAAATTGCGCTACTCAAAGAGAGGAATAAAATGGTACGAGTGGTTTTTCTTAATTCCTCTTGAATAATCCAAACAGAAGACTTCAACATCTTGGTACAACCATGCTCATCTGATATCAACTGGTATCGACCTTCACCAAACTTCAGTCTAATGATTTACAGAGCTTCTACAAGCTACCCTAGCTATTCTAAACCAGTTCTTAGTGCCTAAAACTAACAATCTACACATTTCTTGGAGATTAAAGATTCATGGTTCTGTTATGCATTGTCATGGAACAGGCTGCAACTCCTAGGGTTTAATCATCTAGCCTAGTACAACCTTCCTATACCTCTAAAACTAAGCAAGACCATATAATTTAAGAGAATTAAGATGGAGAAGGAACCTGTCAAGAGGTTATGGTGGAGTGATGTAGAGCACGATTCAAGCCTTGGAATTGCTTCTAGATGATCCTTGGATGATCACCAGTCTTCTGTTTGCAATGGTTGTGAAGGAGATGGCTTGTAGTGGAAGAAAACTCAAGTTGCTTCAACTTGAAGAAACCTCTTCAATGGCAATGTATCTCTCTCTTTCTCCTCTGACTTGACTCTCTATCACCAACCTCTGATCATTCTCTGATGCACTCTTTATATATTGATGGTTAGATGCTTCTAGATTCATCTAGAATGTGGTGGGAACTTCTTGAAATTCTCATGTGATGACAAGTTGGTTATCTCATATCTCATATGTTATGCCTTGCAATTTTGTCTTAAAATGTCCTTATGTGAGATATTGAGAAGGGATGAGTGAAAAACAAGTTCATTTTTGGCTTGTGTAGGGTTTTTCAACATTGCCTTCTTTTTCAAGTAATGACTTTTCAAAGCATCACCCATTTTTAGACCTCAAATGAAAATTCTAGCTAAACCAATGTTCTCAAAATGGTTTTTCCAATCAAAATGATATATTGGATGACCTATTTTGGATTTGTGGATCTCCCAAATCACTTTTCAATTTCAACTTTTCAAAGTTATAAGCCTTTTTTAGTTCATTTTTGACCAATCATGTAATCTCATGCTATGAGCTTTTTCAACAATTTGTGACCTTCTTTCTAGACTTAAAATCACATTTTGAGCAACTTTCATGTTTTGAGTTTTTCCATTTGAGGCTTGGAAATAGGAGTTTTAGGCATTGGCTAAAATGACCTATAACTGACAAATGACCAAAATACCCCTGCCTTGTTCAAACCATAAGTTGAGTTCCACAAATCCAATCAAGGACTTCTACCACTCAAATTAAAGCTAAGAAGATGCTCTTCAACATTCATGTTGACCAAGAAATCATAGGAATCCTCCTACTAGGGCAAAAGTTGTCTGCAAGTTGGGTTACTTTCAAGGACCCAGATTCACACACCTCTGCTGACCTGTAATTTGTCAAAACCATAACTTGAGCTCTGTAACTCCTATCAAGGACTTCCACCACTCAAATTAAAGCTTAGAACAAGCTCTACAACATTCATGTTTTGGGGAAAGTGAGATATCAATCACACTTTGGGCTAAAACTGCCTGGAAGATAGTGATCAAATTAGGGTTTTCTCACTGACAATCCTCAGAAACCCTAACTCAAAACTTCTCAAACTCCTCAATCATGATGAGTTGGTCTAGGAATCATTTCTATAACATCTCTATACATCATTCCATGATCTCATGGCTCTTGGATTAAGTCTCAACCTTCTCCAAATTTTCAGTTATCCTAGGGTTGACCCAGTCAAAACCCTAATTCTACCATTCATGGTTGAATCTTCTGAACTCTTGCATAATGACTTCTCTGGGCTTCATGATGGCTATCAAGACATCTCATAGGCTTTCCCAAAACATCAAGTTCATTCTCAAAGTCTCAGAATCATCTGAGGGGCACCCACAACCCTCAAGCTATGAAGCACACAACCCTGGTTTCAAACCACTTCCTCTGAGGATCTCTTGAGCTTTCTGATGAAGGTATCAACTCTCAAACACCAGATGGATAAATAAATGTTGGTCAAATTTTGGGGTGCAACAATAGGTGGAGAACCAAATATGGGATCACAATCCTGCTTCGAAGCTTCCAAACTTCCTCTGGGGGATAGAGAACACTCCAATTGGGGATATAACATCTTTATCTAATTTGAAGGGTTGTTCTGTGGAATATGAGAATGAAGATCTACTGGGAGCGGATCAAACTCATAATTGGAGAAACTTCGTGGGTAAAAATAAATATCCACTTCACTGGAGAGATTCAAACTGGAGTTGTAGACGGAGATACCCAAATTGAGGTTTCACAGGGGATAAAATAAATATCCACTTCAATGGGGAAACCTTGGTCAACATAGCTATTGTATGAGTTGAATCTTTGAATGGGGATGAAATAAACATCCGTTTCTCTAGGGAAGACTGGCGTTGTAAAGAGATCCACTGAGAAGTAAAATAGTATCCACTTCACTGGGAAGGTGAAGTTTAAGAAGATTCGCTGAGGAATAAAATATCATCCACTTCATTGGGGAAGTCAAGTTAAGCAAATCACTGGGAATCTCAAGTCATTAACTGGAGGTTTCTTGTATCGAGAAGATTCAACGGAGAAATGTCATGGCCGCCTGAAGTAAAATTTACCAGGGACATGAATGAAGAATGCTGTAAAAAACTGAGTGGTAGTTGCCATTTTGAACAAAAACTTGTTGTGAATGGATATGATAATCTTCGTTTCACAGATGCCCCAAGTCATATGGTTATGAGAAGAAGTCGTTCCAAGAGGATTTTACAGAAAACATGGCGTCCAAATGCTCCACTGTTTTCAAACTCTTAGAGAGTTTCGTCGAATCTCAACGTAATTGGCCCAGATTGACGGTATGATGACCGAGTCTTCAAAAATAGGTATATAGGTGAAGTCAAATTTGTATTAGTGAGCAACCTGGAAACAACTCGCCCCAGTTTGGTAGAATCTTCAAGTTCCAATAGAAAAAAAATTTAACGTTGATGCTTATATGTAAACCTTTTATGATATCAAACAAAGTTAGCAGGTTAGAAATGTTAATTCTGAAACTGTTAATGCAACATACATGTTTGTCTTGAAGTTTTGAAAAGAGATATCACGATAACTTATGACAAAATCACTAGTTGGGATATGAATTAACTTTTATAAAGCCAATATAAATTTGAGCAAAGCTCATAGGAGTCAGGAAACGTTATCTCATCGTGTATGCTTTCAAAGTAAACCTTTCTTCAATTAGGAGTTTTGAGGGTTATATCATGTTTAGCTTACGATTTGTAAAATAAAGGAATAAGGGTCAAAGTTGATTTGTACCCACTCACTTTTGAAATATGTTCATTCTCTTTTTTGATACCCTGCCCCAGGTTAAAAACGAGGTTTTGGTTTAGGAAAAGCAGATTCTTCGTCAAGGCTTAAAGGAGTTAAAGAGGGATTAACTTTCTTACATTTATGGTGTTTTAAGAGGTTTGAAACAATGCCTTACATCATCAGTAGGGATTTTATTCAAAATCATACAACAAGAGATCATGCGTTTTACTTCGTCATCCTCCTCCCAATTCTCTACCAGAGCAAGAGATCGGGTAAAGTCGGCATTATAAATTAGGAAAAACGATTTGAGTGAATACGAATGGATTTCTTCAAGACAAACAGTTTATTGCATTAATTATCTGAAATAACAAGTCCTTACATGCCAATTATTCTTTTAATCAAAGGAATGAAATACAGATAAGCAAAATAAAGTGAAAAGCGATACAAGCCTGTCGCGGTGAAATTTGGATATCAAACTATTGATTAGTTTGAATCTTTAATTCATTTTGCAACCGAACTTTGATTTGTCCAAAGGAAGGGATAAAGATCGAAATTTCCACAATGCAATGCAAATGCAAGCTAGAGAGTTATAGGTTCGGGGGTTGGTTAAACTTAGGGAAGGTGCTAGCATCCTAAGTTTCTGTAGTACTCTACAGGAACCTCTTGTTTTATGTTTGTTTATTGCTAAAGTTTATCTGCTTAATGGTTAAGGGACCTAGGGGTTTATTTCTAAGTATACTCGATAAGATGTCACATCTTATGCCTACATATCCTTACGGGAATGGAATCAGAGTATCTGTAGTTCCCCTAAAGGGTTTGAGGAGTTCTTTGACTGTGGTCAAAGTTCCTACGGGTTTAGGGTAGTTGGTTAATTGAGTTTAGGAGAAAAGGTGAGTTGTCATTTTAAGGGAGATTTAACCACCACAAATTGTAGGAAATAGTCTTTGCATCGTCTTAAGAGAAGGGCTCAAGTACTCGGATTTTGATCGACGAGTACGCCTCTATCTCTCTTAAGGCAAAGTCCCTACATATTGATTGTATTGTTGTGGGGTGGAGATTCTATCTCGCTTAAGATGATTAACATCTTTCTCTGGTGTTTGAATATTTGAATTGAATTGTATTTGTTTGTATCTAAGTTGTAAAGTAAAGACAAAGGTCCTCCTATGAGGTAGGATATGTCCTAATAGATCGACTTGAATGGGATCAAGGACCGTAAGGGAGTATGATGCAAATGATGTGCACTACACACAAGTGTTAAGTCATGTGTAGGTTTTTCCTTTGGACGGAATGCGATGCGATAAGATAAACGCGACAATGTAAATTGCTGTAAAAAGTAAATTGCGGAAATGATAAAGAGCAAATAAATAAAACATACACATACGCATGAAAGCGCTGAAGTGTGTGAGAGTGAATCGTGAAGTGGTAGTGAAAGCGTGCACGATTGAATTTTTAGGCGGCGTTTGATTAGTTTTAGTTGGTTTACTTATAAGAAGATTCATTATATTTGTGGTGAGATTAGTTGAAAGGTTGCGATTATTTTGTGAATTGACTTGTGAGAAAAAGTTATTAATTTTAAATTATGAGTTTAAATTAATAAGTTGAAACAAAATATTAAAATTAAATAGGTTAATATGAGATAGACTTTTAAAAGGACAAATAATTTTAATTATTAATAAAAAGTCACGTTATTGAACAAATTGGTTTAAAGGGAGTTAATTAATTAAATAAGTTAAAGGGGTATAAAAGGTTTGCTAATTGTTTTTAATTTAAAAAAAACTGATTATAAAGATTAATTTTTTTAAAAAAAGTAAAGATAAAAATTGAGTTAATTATACTAATAAAAAAAATTTACTAATTGAAAAACTAAGTTGAGGTTAATTAAATTAATTTTGAATAAAATAGGTTTTAGTGGGTTTGAATAAAAACTGGTTAAGAGAGGTTAAGGTTAATTAATTAATAAAAGGGATAACTAAATAGTTAATCAATTAATTAGGTGAAGGATAAGTTGATTAAGATTTTAATTAATTGATTAGCGATGTTTAGGCGCAGTGAGTGTGATGGGTGTACGTGCGATGAACGTGTAAGGGGAGAACAAACTGCAAAACAAAAACGAGAGGAAAAAAGCAGAGAACCCTAAGCCCCTTTCGTCCCATCCCCTTTCGATTCTCCTGTCTTTCTCATCGTCCTCTCTTCTCTCTCGATCGCGGTCGACCTCCATTCACCATATCCTCTTGCATTTCATACCTGAAACCAAAGCCAGAAACATCAAACAGATCAATAACAATGACGAGAACAAAAGTTTTACCGAACGTTGGCGACGGTGGTGCTCGGAGGTGACGAAAGCGGATGCTTCGTTCGTTGGGCTTGCGACAGTGTGCGGCGGTTTCATCCACGGAAAAGCTAAGTTTTTGTTTCGATCTATTAGGTTTACGGTGATAGGTTTTGTGATGATTTTTCGATTCCCTTCCTCATCTCTTAGGTATCCTTTATAGGCTTCAAAGGAGGATCCTCGATTTGAAAACTGATTAAATCAGTCTTGAATGTTGATTGGGTTTTCCTTGTTGGTCTAGACGATTTTTGAAACGTTTCCTTCTTCGTTCGATCTTGTTTAATGTTGTTGATGAGAATCAATCCTGTGTGATTCAATTTTGAGGAATCTTTCATTGATGCTAGGGAATCTGATAGGATCTGAAATTTTTGAATAGGGTATATTCTTCAATCGATTTACTAATCCAATCATTATGTTTTGGCAGGTGTAGAAAGCAGGAGATTTTGGGCCAAGGAAGAATTAGCAGCCCAGAGAAATTAAGCTTGCGTCTGATACGTTTTGGTGTGAAGAGATGTGGCTTTTCATGTCTGATGTGCTGAATTTGTCTCTCCCCTGAATCTTGCGTGTGGTATTTCGTTGTTGTTACGACTTGTGACCTGCTGCTTCTGCGTATAGTATGCTTATATGTTGTGCGTTTGAGTCTGAAGTTGCTATGTGTGTAGGCTGAGATAATTCTGTGTGTATTTTGATATGACTTTTATGCGGATTTCCACTGGTGTGCACTGATGTCCGTTTGTGAGTTTTTGCTCTGTTCTCACGGGTATGCACAGGTTCCGTTGTGTGATGACTTACTACTATTGTTTTCAACTGTAGCTTCATAAATTTACTGGAGGTGTCCCTTATCTCTGTCGGTTTTATGCTTTGATAAAAGCCCCTGTAATATTCAATCTTACCAGCAAAAGGGCCCTGTCGGTTGCCTTGTGTTTTAAGGATAGGAAGTTACTCTCAGCATGAAGTGCTTTTGGTCATATTCTGAACTGTGTTAACATTTCTCTTCTTTTCCAGGACACCATAAGGAGAAGTTCAGATATTGCATGTCGGATGTCGTCGGGAAAGGTTATAAATTCAGTGATGATGACATAGCTGAACCAAAGAGGAAAAGGAAAAAAGTTGTTGTTGCCTTGATGTTGTTCGCGAGAAGTCTGAACCGTATTAACTTGTTGTAATTGCCTTGGTGTCCTTTGTGCTGATGGCTACTAGTTCGGTTGTCTTGAGTTGTCAATCTCTTAGGATTGAACTGTTTTCTTGAACTCTTACTCCAGGTTGTTCAACGTTCTTCTTTCTCTTTCAGGGAAGTCTCGGAGTTCAGATATCGCCTTATTCGATGCCATCGAGAAAGGCTATAAATTTGGTTATGATGACTTAATGAGTCTGAACCGTGTTGGTTTGTTACTGTTGCCTTGATATCATTACGTTGTTGAACTGAATTGAGAGCTGTCTGAAATTAGTTGCCTTATTCGTCCGAGATTAAATTCTTTCGATGTTCGGTAGGGGGTCGGTGACCAATGATGAGTCAAAACTGAGGGCTGAAACTTAAACTTAATTTTCTTAAATCCTCTTTTCTCAACTTGTTTTTGTAATGGTTGTTCCGATTTCGTTGAAAGACTCCTTTTAGAAAGAACCTGTATTGCTTTCTCATTATTTGTCTGTGATTATTGCAGGATAATACAGGTAACATAGAAGCTCGGTGGTACCGACTTTCTTTGAACACAGGGGTTGAGCACGAGAAACTAGAAAAAATGCATTTCACCACCTCATACTGCTTGCTTTTCCGTCTCTGGGTATGCTGAGAAACCAAACTCTGGTGGTATTGTGATGGTATTTGAGTGCATCCTTCGTACAAGTCATGGCAGGGCCTTTCCCGCGTCTGGTCATCAATTTAAAAGACCTTTGTAAAGTCGTGGCATGGTTGTGTTCAAAGTTGATTTTGGTTTCCCCTATAAGTCCATATTTTCATGAGAAATTGGTTGTAGTTGCTTTGATTTTGCTGACTATTAATTCAGCTTAAACATACAATAGATAATAGTTCTGCTTTTTCACAAATGGCAAATCATGTGGCGATCTCAAATACTCGTACTTGTCCTTGACTTTAAATTTCCGAAACCCATATTTAAACCGAAGTTGTATGCACGTTGGACGTACTAGAATTTGGGGCGTTTAACACTCCGAGGAATCTGAATTAATCCTCTTCCCAAATGAGTTCAAAATTTGTTTTTTGACGTAAACTAATGAAACTCAGAACATTAAAAAGCGAACTTCAATACCAGCAGAGTTGCATGTTGTGTATACTAGTGAATCAACATCGTCGACACAACCTTATATCCTTGACTTTTACGTTCGAGCTTGTATGAAAGTTGGAAATCCGGGATGTGGACTCGACTTTGGCTGCCTTAAATCTTAAATTTGCTGAGACTTGAACCCGTGGAAATGTTGTTATGCCAAAAGCCTTGCAATCTTCAATTGAATTTAGGCATCACTTTAAATTGGTAAATTCCGGATATTGAGTACATTAACCAAAATGATGACTTGAATTTGAGTTTAATCTACACTTATTGAAGAACAAAAAGTCTTGAAATCTTAGAATGCTATTGACGAAATTGGAATTTAATCCATATGAACTGCACCAACTGAAATCAAAGTAAGTCTTGCTTCTTGCAACACAAAAGCCTTAATCTATGAGCCCGTGATTTCAATTCTTGTACGAATTCTGTCTTGATGAACCTTCTTTGCTTAAAGAGAGAACTTGAAAGGGGCCAAGATCTTGATTTGAGGGGATCTGATCATAAAAATACGCTAGAGACGTCCTTATAGCAAAATAAACCTGCACACACTCGTTAGTCGTACATAAAACTTTAAAAGGATAAAAACGTAAGAAAACACTCAGGGAGGTGGGATCTTAAGGTCAAAAATTAGGGTGTGACAAAGCCTTTCCCTTTTTATTAAGTCTTCGTATTCGTCAACGCAATGGTGTTCCATTCACACGTGGGCCTCTGCCTTTGAAGGTCAACACTTTGTCGTTCATCATCTCTTGAATTTTCTCTTGGAATACCTTACATTCTTCAATCGAATGCCCCATTGCTCCATCGTGAAATTCACTGCTGGTGTTCGAGTTGAACCAAAGTGGGTGAAACTTCATGTTTCTAGTCTCCTGGGCATCATCACTGAGTTTCTAGCAAAATAAGACCATAGTTGACTGTAAGTCATCAGGATAGAATTAAACTGGTGAACTTCTTCTTTCGGAATACTCAGAGGTATCTTCTGATTCTGAAACTGTCTTAGGACCCGTCGATTCTGATATTGATCTGGAGAAGTTAACCTTGATTTATGAGGTAGTCGTTGCTTGCGCTGAGCAGGCGCTGCATACTGATGTTGAGGATAAGATACTGGAACTGGATCTGGCAGGATTTGAGAGGAATCCCAAATTGCATTAACATCAACACTTCCTTCCTCTTGGGATTCACTAACAGATTTCTCTTCATTAGCTTGGTTATTCAAGTCATCTCGGATTCTTCCACTTTTGAGCGTATTCTCAATGTTTACTCTGACTTCCACAATCTTCGAGAATTCTAACGGCATGATTCCTACCATCCTATCATAATAAGATCTTGGTAGTGTTCTTAGAAACATCTTGGCTAATTCTTTTTCTTGAAGTGGTGGATGAACTTAGGCAGCCAACTCTTTCCACCGTTGAGCATATTCCTTGAAAGATTCATTGTCATTCTTACTCATTCTTGTTAGTTGATCACTGTCTGGAGCCACGTCCAAATTATAATTGTATTGCTTTACAAAAGCATCAGCTAAATCTCTCTAAGACTGAATGCAGTTCCTTTGTAGCTTCATACACCACATCAGGGATGCCCCACATAAACTTTCTTGAAAGCAGTGAATCATTAGTTTGTCGTTGTTAATATAAGCAGACATCTTTTGACAAAACATCGTCAAATGGTATCTTGGACAACTAACACCCTTGTACACTTCAAAGGCAGGCATCTTGAACTTTGGAGGAATAATTACGCTTGGAACTAAACATAGGTCATAAGCATCAAGATTAGAGGAATTAGCTTCTTTCATCACCTTCAATTGTTCTTAAAGAACACGAAATCCTTTCTCAATTGCTACAATTCTAGGATCATCCACTTTCATCTCAGTATGAACATTTTGAAGATTTGATAAACACCGTGGAAACTAGGAATCTCTTTCATCAACTTGACCAACCAGATTATCTTGCACAGGCTGAGATTGCGTAGGAACATCCACTTGTTGAACATTGTCATCAGAAGGAAGATCAAATATCGGATTAGTTATCACTCTGAAGCTAGTCATGGGATCCATATTTTTCGTTCTCTTTACTATCCTTCAGTAAGTACTTCGAGCTTGGTCAGATGGTCCAGATGTCAACTGACGAGACAAAGACAGAAAGCCGGATGAGCCACAACAGCAAAGAGACACATGCATATGCAAATGCTAAATGCTAAATGCTATGCAAAAATGCAGAATGCATATGAAAAGTTTCATGGAACTAAAGCATTTATAAATATTACAGAATACCAAAGAAAACTTATTATTTTTTGATAATGGATTACAAGTAAATATTCTTAAAAGAGTCCTGACATAATAGCTAAATAAAAGCTAATAAAGTTCTAAGGAAGTCTTGTATCACGCCTCCTAATCTGCTCTTTTAGCTGGACTTTCTTTAATATAAGCTTGTCCATGATCAAATTCTAAGGATTAGTCGGATAGAGGAAAATAAATCCTCCATCTCTCTACTGGAGAATAAGGGAGAAACCCAATGTTCACTTGGATCTTTGATAATACCGAAAACTTCTTGTCTTTGATCTTCTTTTGATCTTCAATATGGTTTCCCAACTTCCTTAGGTCATAGAAGTTAGGACTCTTAAAAGAATATTTCAAAATATTTTTTTGTAATCCATATTGGTTCTGTAATGTTTATAAATAAGCTCGGGATTCCATGAAACCAATGCAATATGATGCTTTATGGACGCACAAACACAGGTAAGCACACAGAGATAAACAAGGATAAACAAACAGGGAACCTAGGTTTGCAACGAGCATGGAGCAAAAGGTATACCCATCCCTAAATGGTGTGGACTAAAGGTTGATTGCACCTGTAAATAAAGGTTCTAAGAAGTTCCCAAAATCATTAGTCCATCTTTCGAATATTATCAATTTCCCGACTACTCGGTGGTTAATAATATTCTCAAGAGAACCTCTTTTGAGTGTAGCATCGCGTAGCAACTATTTTGGGAATACTCCCTCATAGTCCTTGCACTAGGTCCTAATAAAGGCCAAAGTGGGGTTAAAGGTAACTACGGCCCTCAGCATCATAGGCTCCGATCGAAAATAATGAATGTTTTCACGAGTACTCGTTCAACAGTACTATTTTCAAGAGGACCTCAACTGAGCAGTGATTCTCAAGTCTGCTTGGTCGGGATTCAACTCCCTATAAGCCTCGTCGAATATATCACCTTCCTATAATAAGTTCGCTCAATTCCGGGTGTAGGACTTTGTCTCACCACTCAAGGATATCAACTAAAAAGCATAAACAAGAGCAATTATACCAATAAGCAGATATATATCAAACAAATAAACAAAGCAAAATAAAACAAGTTAGGGAAACCCACAAACAAGTTTCCCCAATGAAGTCGCCATTTCTGTCGCGGTGAGAATTAGATGTAAAATTATTAATTAATTTGAATCTTAATTCATTGGTTCACCACCGGTCTTTAATTTGTCCAAAGGAAGGGAAAAAGATCGAATTACCCACAGATGCAATGCAAATGCAAAGCTAGAGAATCTAAAGTTTAGGGGTTGGTTAAACTTAGGGAAGGTACTAGCATCCTAAGTTTCTGCAATACTCTACAGGAACCTCTTGCTTTAATGTTGTTTATTGCTAAGGGTTATCTGCTTAAGGACGAAAGACCAAATGGTTTATTTCTAATTATACTTGCCAAGAAATCGCATCTTGTGCCTACATATCTTGATGGGAATGGAATCAGAGTATTTGTAGTTCCTCTAAAGGGTTTGAGGAACTCTTTGACTGTTGGTCAAAGTTCCTATGGGATAAGGGTTGTTGATTGATTGGTTATAGGAGAAATGACAAGTTGTCATCTCGAGGGAGAACACTCGACTTAACCACCACAACTTGTAGGAAATGGTCTTTGCATCGTCTTGAGAGAAGGGTTTAGAAACTCGGATTCTGATCGACGAGTATGCCTCTATAACTCTCAAGCGGAAAAGATCCTACATCTCGATTGTATTGTTATGGGGCAGAAGATTTATATCTCGACTGTCAAGATGACTAACGTCTAATTCTCTAATGTGGATAATAGTTTGAATGTTTTGAATAGTTTATCTAAGTTGTAAAAGATAAAAAGGTCCTCCTTATAGAGTAGGATCTAAACATAAATTGATCGACTTGAAAAGGATCAAGGATCAAGTGGGGGGTATGATGCAAGATGAGATGCATACGCACAAGTATTAAGTCATGCACAGATTTTTCCTTTGGACATTATGCGATGCGATAAAATAAATGACAATAAAATAAAAGGCAACAGATAAATAAGTCCACACAAACGGATATAAAAGTGCTAAAAGAGACGAGTGCGGGGGCGTGCAAATTAAAACGGTGCCAGAATGCAAAGATGGTCGGAGTTGAGATAGAAAGAGATGAGGCGTCGCGTTGATTAATTTTTAAGTGATATTGATTTTAAGAAAAGTTATATTAATAAATGAATTAGATTTATAAAAAGGATTTAGGTTATTGATTAAATTTAGGTAGAAATAACTTGAGTAATGATTTATTAAATAAATAAAAAGGGTTTAAGTTTTATCTTATTAAATAAAAGTTAATATAAAATGATTCATTTCTTTATAAAAAGTTTGTTATTATATAAAAGGTTAATTTAATTAAGAAAAGGGTTTTATATCATATAAAAAAAGTTTTTAGTCATTATTATTAAATAGGTACAAGTTAATTAAATTATGAAAAAAAAAAGTTTTCTTATTAAATGAAAAAAGTTGTTTTTATGAATTCTTTTTATTAGAAGATAGTTGTTAACTAAAATCGAGTTAAATTAAATAGATTTTTTATATTAAGAATAAATTATATTCTCTTGATAAAATAGTTATTAAGTTGGTTAATTAATAAAGTGAACAAAACTAAATTAGATTAAAAAAAGGTTAAATAAATAAAGAGTCATTAATTCAATTCATAAAACGGTGGATTAAGGAATAATTATGGGATTAATAAAAAAGGTGGCAGATTAAAGGTTTATTAGATTAATTAGGATTAGAGTTAATTAATTGGATTAATGATAATGAGGAGATTAGTGGGGGGTGGCGTCTGATCATGCAAGGGTGCGAGGTGAGTGGTGCACCGTGGGCGTACGGCGGGTGACCATGTGATGAGATCTGATGGGTGATGAATGGTGATGATACGCGGGTGCACGGTTGGTATGGTGGGCGTGCGCGTACAAGATTACAACATATAAAACAAAACTAAAAAGCCCTAAATCCCCACTTCTTTCCCCCCTTGTCCGCCGTTTTGACTCCCTCCTCTCCATGCTTACACCCTCTTCTTCTGCTTCTTTCTTTCGCTTGATCCGTCTTCATCTTCCTCTCATAGATCGTGATTTTTTCCACCATTTTCTCCTCTTTCTCTTTCCTTCTTTTCCTCCATTTCGTTTTCCTACATAAATAAAACAAAGTGTTAGCAACAGAAATTCTTACGTTTTTAAAAGATGGAACTTGCAGGTTTCGAAGGTGGTAGATCCGTAACGACAATGGCGATGATGGCTTTGAAGGAGTTTGACGATGCTTCGTGAGGGATGAAGGGTTTTGAAGGTGGCGGATGGTTGAGGTTCTCGACGGAAAGGGTTCTGGCAGCGTTTCTGGTGATGGGTCTGGACAGAGGGTTTCGCGGATGGAAATGTTGATTCCGGCGAGATTCCGGCGATGGATTCACAGTGGCGGTTTTTCGGCGGAGCCTAAAGAAAGAGGTAAGTCTTTCTTCCCCTTTTGCGATTTCTTGGGGTTTCGACTTGCTGTGGGTTTTGAATCTGGATGTTGTATTTTTTTTTTGCTGTCTTCGTGAATCTGGGATCTCTTCTTCTTATAGCATTTCAGAAAAATGAATTGATTGAGAGTGGTAAATGATGTCGGTTCTAATTTGGGAAGGAAGTAATGTTGTGTGATTTGTGTCCGATTTGGAGTTCAATGATTTAAACGAGCTTGCCATTTTCAGATTTGAATGATAATGATTTGAATATGTTTCCTCTTCTTCACATCAATGTCGGATTTTGTTGGGCTGTGTTGGTTAGGAATCTTGATACGTGATTGTTTGAAAGTTTGCAGGAAGAGGGCTTGTAGCGGTTCTGGCCGGATGTTGTGACCTTCATGAATGGTAGGATTTCAATGGTTTTGACGACTCTACTTGAGCTTTGTTGATGATTCCAATTTTGTTTTGATTGTTTCGGACCATTGGGATCTCATTGATGAGCTTTCCAATGTTGGTTTAGTTTGTTGGCTTGTGTTTGAAGAAGAGCTTAGAAAGTAATTTCTGGATTTGTTCTTGAACTGTATTGACATTTCTTCTTCTTCTTTCAGGAAAACGCTTTAGTTCAGATGTTGCCTATCTTGCGTTGTCGAGAAAGGGTTCGTATCCGGTGATGATGACGTAATAGTCTAAACCAGGAAGGCTCGAAATCATTGTTGTTGCCTTTGATATATTTTGGTGTCTTATGATGCTTATGTTGACGGCTGTCAGAAAGTTGCTTTGTGCGAAACTGTTGCCTGAGAAATGGAAGTTGGTAGCAAGTGCTCCGTTGCTCTTCCTTATTCGAGTTTGCCCGATGATGATCATAAAAACCTGAGGGCTGAAAACTTAATTCATCTCTTTTCATAATTCTTAACTTTCAATTGATTCGGTTATGGCAGTTCTGATTATCGGGCGGTTATTAATTTGATTTTGTGTTTTGCAAGAAAAACGCCATCCGTCTTGAGGAAGATAAACATAGCCACCATAATTGGAAATGAAATTTCCTGTTGTGCTTGAAGATGGGGGCGAAAGTTTATTGACTATCTGTTGTTCTGTCCTTAATGTCTTCATGAAACATGAATTAATTCACAACGGAATCGATGTTCCTCTTGGTCGAGATGCTTTCGAGAACAAGGCTAAAAGATGCTGTAAAAATATAACTGCTAGGGTCACCCTCACTGTGTATTACCATACCGCATGACACTTTAAATGTAGTACAAAGCCTCCAGCTTATGTAATCAATTTGATTTAGAAGTACAAAGATGAAATTCTCTTTCATTTGCCCAACGCATAACTGATGTAATTGTCCATAAATATAAATGATTAAATGTTGTTGGGGTTTTCTGATCAAAGGTAAATGTACCCCTTTTAAATGTATCTCTAGTAAAATAATATAAACATCTGTACGGATTTTGCATGAAGAGGATACATAGTACACTTATTGGAATCAATTACAACGCCACATCACGAATATTAAACTGTACATTAGACGAGCTCACCGAACGAAATTGATCGGGTTTTAAGCCAAATGCATACTAATCAAGCCCAATAATTTGGATTAATGGTTAGAAAGAGTGGATAGGACAAAAATTGTCTATGGAAGCATTCATTGCTTTGGTCACAGGAAATGATTAGTTAACGGACTTTTGAAGATCCACCTGTTATTTGAACCAAACAAAAACTTAAGATATCTAATGAATTCTTTAATCCATGGTTGTCACCCTTAGTTTTTAAATCCCAGGTCAATCATATAAGATCTCGTAAAAACCCTTTGACAAAAAAATCACACGATCTTTTGGATAAACACTATGCCTTGAGGAACTTCCGGAAATACCAGTTATCCTGTGATTTGCAATGAAAACCATAGCCAATCCTCAATTGATCATGTTCATCACCAACGGACGAAAAAAAACCTGATTCTTTGGTATGCACGGGAGCTTATGAGAAAATTTTGAGGGAAGTGACCTCTAATCCTCGGTAAGAGGATGCTCAGCCTAGTTAAATTGATCTTTATTGAAACCAGAAATTTAAGCTAGTAGAAAGCTTCATAGTTCTTTAAATCAGAAGGGTTTGAATGTTCGACTGTGAAAATGAGTACTACCTCCACTTGAAATTATCACACCTGCACAAACTTGTTAGTAACAAAAAACATGCACACGTAATAGTAACAAAGACATCAAGTAAAAATAAACAAGGAGGTGGGATCTTAAGGTCAAAAATTAGGGTGCTACACCTACATACAGAAAAACCCAAGCAAATAGATATATACAAATATACAATAACACATACAAAATAAGTTAGGGGTAACCCTCTTAAGGTACTCCCCAATGAAGTCGCCATTTTTGTCCCGGTAAAAATTGGATATCAATATATTAAATTAACTTGAATCACAAATCATAATTCACCATCGATCTTTAATTTATCCAAGGGAAGGGAAAAAGAACAAATAACCCATCAAAATGGTATGCAAAAACAAAGTAAAAGAGAATCTAAGGTTCGAAGGTTGGTTATACCTAGAGAAGGTGTTAGCATCCTAAGTATCTGTAGTACTCTATAGGAACCTCTTGTTTTATTGTGTTATTTTTTATTTGTTAAGTTGTCTTCTAAAGGGTAAAAAGGTCAAGGGAAACCTAAGGTGTTATTTCTAAGTATGCTCGCCAAGACAACGCATATCGTGCCTACGTATTCTTACGGGAATGGAATCAGAGCATTCGTAGTTTCCCTTAATAAGGGTGGGGAATTCTTGATTGTGGTTAAGATTCCAAAGGGAAGAGGTAAGTTTCTATAGCAGAATACCTACATAGAGTTAAGAAACTCTAAACCTAAAGGGAGGTAAGTGCTCATGGCAAGACACTTACATAGAGTGCAGCGACTCTAATCCTAAGGCTAGGATAAATAGGAAAGGAAATGTTCATGGAAGGACACTCACATAGAGTACGGAGACACCAATCATAAGGCTAGGATAAAAGGGAAGGGACCTAAGGTTAGACTAAGTATGACATGACAGTCAACAAAAGGGATCCTCCTTTGAAATCGGGCAACAAGAAATTATTAATTAATTTAAATATTAATATTCATATTAACTAATAATTACAACATATATTTATATTTTTTTAATAACATCGAAAAACTTGATAAGAATATTAAAAACAAAAGATTAAAATATTTTTGATCTTTTTCTAGATTATGCAAATAAATAAAGAAATTATATTAACACGCGCGCGCGCGCGCACACACACACACACTATATATATATATATATATATATATATATATATATATATATATATATATATATATATATATATATATATATATATATATATATATATATATATATATATATATATATATATATATATATATATATATATATATATATATATATATATATATATATATATATATATATATATATATATATATATATATATATATATATATATATATATATATATATATATATATATATATAACTCAAATCACAATTTTATATACAAATCTACAAAGTTTAAAAAAAACCAAATATATGTATATATATTAAGCATTAAATCAAAAAACTTAAAAATACTGAAACTAAAAAGAAGGTACATGTAAGACAAGAACAAAAATTGAAGGTACATATGTATAACTGAAAATCAGATGTATAAATATATCATTATAACCTTTAAAAAGTAGGAATAAGTATATCACTATAACTTCTAAATGACTATAAATAGGTATAACTTTAAAAAAAAAAGTAGTAACTAAAAAAACTAGCAGTAATTATAACTTAAAAAAAAAATTAGCAGTAAGTATAGCTAAAAAAAGTTAGAAGTAAGTATAACATATAACTATATCTAAAAAACAAACAGAAGTATATGTGTAACTGTAACTAAAAAAAGTATATAATCAAAACTGATAGAAACGAACATTAAAATGGAGTCAAGGTATGGCAGCAGAACAACAGGCCAATGACTCAAGCAAAAACCACAAATTAGTAGCAGCAGCACATTAATAATAATAAAATCGCATTTAAACTGAAACAAAAGTCAACACACACCAATCGTTAAATACGCTACGTAGTCAAATCAAAACCAACACAAAATATCAAAACATCATACAACATAATAAAAGAGAAAACTCGTTTTTAAATGTTACCGCAATGTTGAACCGTTGTTTTCAGAAGTTGGAGGAGCAAGATGATGCACTCGCTATTGCGTAGTAAGTTGGTACACTGTTGTGGAGAGCGAGGGATTAAGCATGAGTGTTTTTTTTTTCTTTTTTTTTCTCTTTGTTTTTTCTAATGCATATATATAGGACTAGAAAATAGACAAGAAAGATAATAACAATTAACATAATATTTTTGTGTTTTTTAGGATAAGACAAGAATACAAGGAATTAAAAATCATGATTTTGTGTTTTCTATAATAAGACAAAAATAAAAATAATTAAAAATTATGTTTTTATGTTTTTTATAATAAGACAAGAATAAAAAGAATTAAAAATCATGTATTTTTGTTTTTTATGATAAGACAAGAATAAAAAGAATTAAAAATTATGTTTTTGTGTTTTTTATAATAAGACAAGAATTAAAAGAATTAAAAATCAAGTTTTTTGTGTTTTTTATAATAAGACAAAAATTAAAAATCAATTTTTTATGTTTTTTTATAAAAAAGAAAATATTAATAAAAAAATTAAAAATAAAATTAGTTAATAAAAAATTAAAATTAAAATTAAATATCTAATTAAATCTAAATAAATTAAATGATTATTTAAATAAAAATGATTAAAAAACGAAATAAAAAGTCGGGCAGAAATGTGCTCGAAGAAATAAAATGAACACACCAAAATAATCAGCATGAATTAAGCATATTGGAAAAATACAGCGTTTGGTCAGATTTTGAAATAAATTTAGACTGGTTTGTTTGTAAATCCAACAAATTTATTCTGGCTAGCATTTCAGACACTATGCAAGATGAAGTGCATGCTATGTTATGCAAACGATGTGAAACAAAAAAAAAATACGTAATCTTAGGGTCAAAAATTAGGGTATGACAACTACGTCTTTTTCCTTTCTCTTTAAGAGATATAGCTAGAGCTTGGCTCCAGTCTCTATCATCCAACTCCGTTACTACGTAGAACAAGTTGAAGAAAGGCTTTTTAGTACGTTATTTTCCTCCTAGCAAAACTGCTATGCTAAGAGCCCAAATTAACGGATTAAGGCAGAAAGACAATGAATCTCTTTTCGATGCTTGAGAAAGATATAAGGACATGCTGAGGCTCTGCCCGCACTGATTTGAACAGTGGTTAATAATCTATACTTTATATAATTGTCTCCTTTACAACACAAAGCTGAATCTGAATGTTGTAGCTGGTGGCGCTCTAATGGACAAACCATATGAAGACACTTATCAACTCGTTGAGAATATGGATCAAAACCACTTCCAATGGGGAGGTGAGAGAACTCTGACAGAAAAACCCGCTATGAAGAACTGAACGTACGAAGCTAATAATTTGGACCGCGTTAGTGCTAAAGTAGATGCGTTCACTCAAAAAATTGAAAGTTTGACTATAGCTCCAGCAGCCAATTTGGCCGTTGTGACACCAAGTTGTGAATTGTGCGGAACCCCTGGGCATAGTAACGTCGAATGTCATTTGTTAGCTGGTATTCCTACCGACCAAGTAAACTATGCCCAAGAAAACCCATACTCAAACACGTACAATCCAGGCTGGAGGAATCATCCAAATGTTTCCTACAATAGCAACAACGCCTTGTTTTCTCCAACCCAAGCCCCTGTCGTTCCTCCAGGATTTCAGAAAGGAGCACCCGCT
Source organism: Lathyrus sativus (assembly GCA_963859935.3). NCBI lineage: Eukaryota > Viridiplantae > Streptophyta > Magnoliopsida > Fabales > Fabaceae > Lathyrus > Lathyrus sativus. The sequence continues at coordinate 605,118,234 of OZ012735.1, forward strand.
ACTTCTCAAGCACCAATAAAGTCAAACATAGAGTTGTTATTGGAAAACTTCATTGCAACCCAAACTCAACAAAATACGGAGTTCACCAACCAAAACGTGTACACTAGTAAATTGTTAAAGCAAACGGCAACTAAGCTTGATGCTATGGCTACCCATAACAATATGTTAGAAACTCAAATTTCCCAAGTAGCCCAACAACAAGCAATAATAGCAGCCCCTGTAGGAATATTTCCTAGTCAACCACAACCAAACTCGAAAGGACATGCTAATACTATCACACTGTAAAGCAGAACAAACTAGATGGACCAGTCGACCTAATACTCCAAAATCACGCCATGCATCAAAATCCCGGTAAAGGAATTGAAAAGAAGAAAGAACCAAATAAAAACGAAAAGGAAGACAAAAGAGAAGAGGTCGTAGAGAAACAAACACCTTATGTGCCTCCACCACCATACAAACCCCCTATACCTTATCCTCAAAGACTTGCTAAGTCTAAAAATGAAGGACAATTTAAGAAATTCATAGAGCTTATGAAGCAACTTAATATCATTATACCATTCACAGAAGCCATAACGTAAATGCCTTCATATGCCAAATTCCTTAAAGAGATTTTATCCCATAAGAAAAAGCTCGAGGATAATGAAAATGTTATGCTCACTGCCGAGTGTAGCGCAATCATTTAAAACAACATGCCTCTTAAGCTAAAGGACCCATGTAGTTTCTCCATACCATGTGTAATTGGAAAGTATGTCATAGACAATGCTCTATGTGACTCAGGCGTCAGTGTTAGTTTAATGCCCTTATTCACATGTAAGAAGCTTCTTGGTTTAGAAGAATTAAGACCAGCAAAAATGTCTCTACAACTAGAGGACCGTTCTATTAAATTCCCCATAGGTATACTAGAGAACATTCTCGTTCATATATGTCAATTCTATATTCCAACCGATTTTATGGTAATGGACATAAAAGAAGATTCCAACATTCCTATTATTTTTGGAAGACCCTTTTTGGCTACAGCTGAAGCTATCATTGATGTCAAGAAAGGAAAATTAACTTTTGAAGTTGGTGAAGAAAAAGTCGAATTTATTTTGGCTCAATTCTTAAAGGCTCCAACTATTGATGATTCATGTTACTTCCTAGATGTCATCGACAAATGTGTGAAAGAAATGGAGATGGAGCCATCTAGGTATACTAAAGTACTAAAGATTCCAGCCCCTCCTATATTCGAATACAATAACTGGTGCGGGCCATACGTAGATGAAAGTCTGAGGGAGTGTCTAGCACTAACACCCAATCCGATGTCGTGCCCAAAAAAGCCTTCTATAGAACTTAAAACTCTACCCAAAAATCTAAGGTATGAGTTTCTAGACACCGAACTTGAACGACCATTAATAGTCAATCTCGACTTAGGACAGATAGAAACCAAAAAAATACTACATGTCCTAAGAAAGTATCTGAAAGCGCTAGGGTATAACATTTTGGACTTAAAAGGAATAAGCCCATCTATATGTATGCATCGCATTATGCTCGAGGAAGATTGCAAAACCTCTAGAGAGCATCAGAGAAGAATAAATCATATCTTGAGAGATGTAGTAAAAAGGGAAGTACAAAAGCTACTAGAAGTCAGAATTATATACCCGATCTCCGAGAGTAACTGGGTCAATCTTGTGCATGTCGTACCAAACTGTTAGTAATGAGAAGGGCGAATCCATAGCAAAACGAACTCAAACTGGATGGAGAATGTGCATAGACTATCAAAAATTAAATAAGGCCACTCGCAAATATCATTTTCCTTTGCCCTTTATTGATTAAATGCTTGAGCGACTAGCTAAACACTCTCATTTCTGTTATTTAGATGGATACTTAGGATTCTTCCAAATTCCTATTCATCTTGACGACCAAGAAAAGACTACCTTTACCTGTCCTTATGGTACATTTTCCTATCGACGAATGCCATTTGGACTGTGTAGCGCACCTGTAACCTTTCAGAGATGTATGATGTCAATCTTTGTTGACTTTATAGATAACATAATAGAAGTATTTATGGAGGACTTCTCTGTCTATGGAGAGAGTTTTGAAGGATGTCTATCGAACCTATAAATGGTACTCAGACGATGCGTTAAAGTCAATCTGGTGTTGAATCGGGAAAAATGCCATTTCATGGTCCGAGAAGGAATTGTGCTTGGACATGTAGCATCTGACAGAAGAATCAAAGTGGATAAAGCAAAAAATTGAAATTATAGAAAATCTTCAACCCCCGAAAACCGTTAGAGAAATTCGTAGTTTTTTAGGACACGCTGGTTTCTACCGGCGATTCATTAAAGATTTCTCGAGAAGAACCAAACCACTAACAGGCTTACTAATGAAAGATGTTGAATTCCTATTTGATGAGGACTGTTTAAAAGCGTCCGAAAGTCTGAAAAATGCTCTTGTTACAGCACATATTATGCAACCTCCCGATTGGAGTAAACCATTTGAAATAATTTGTGACGCTAGTGAATATGCCGTTGGCGCTATCTTAGGACAGAGAAAGGACAAAAAGCTTCATGCTATTTACTACACAAGTAAAACCTTAGATAATGCGCAGATGAACTACGCCACCACAAAAAAAGAGCTCATAGTTGTCATGTTCGTTTTATATAAATTTTGTTCTTACTTGGTAGGAGTGAAGATAATTGTCTATATCGATCACGCCGCAATTAAGTACCTGTTGAATAAAAAGGACGCTAAACCAAGACTTATAAGATGGATCCTACTTTTTCAAGAGTTCGACTTATAAATCAAAGATAAGAAAGGAATTGAAAATGTAGTGGAAGCTCATCTTTCTAGAATTGAGGATCAAGAACTTAAACAAGTGCCCATTAATGATGATTTTCCCTATGATCGACTTGTATCCCAGTTAGAAAGTAAAAGTGAAACAAACGAATGCTCTATAATTTATCATGATGCAGAAACGAATGAATTGTGGAATCAGTTTGCACGAAAAACCACGCTGCCATGGTATGCCAACTTCATCAACTACCTAGCAGCTGAGGTACTCCTACCAGACTTATCCTACCAACAAAGGAAGAAGTTTTTCCATGATCTTAAACCCTATTATTGGATGAGCCCCTACTTTTCAAGAGAGGAACCGATGGAAATTTTTTTCGATGTGTCCTTGAATGTGATGTAAAAGACGTCATATCTCACTGCCACTCTGCACCCTATGAAGGGCATGCAAGCACTTCAAAGGCCTGTGCCAAAATCCTACAATTTGGCCAATTCTGGCCTAACCTTTGGAAGGACGTCCACACCACTATTACAAATTGCGACCGGTGCCAACGCACTGGTAATATCTCTAGGCGCGATGAGATGCCACTAAAGGGTATTTTAGAAGTAGAAGTCTTTGATGTTTGGAGTATAGATTTCATGGGTCCTTTCCCATCCTCTTTTGGTAACAGATACATACTCGTCGCAGTTGACTATGCGTCAAAATGGATCGAAGCAGTAGCCTCTCCAACTAACGATACGCGAGTAGTCATCAGACTTTTCAAGAATGTAATTTTTTTTAGATTCGATGTACCGAGAGTTGTCATTAGCGATGGTGGATCCCACTTCATCTCAAATTCCTTTGGAAAATTGTTACTCAATTATGGAGTACGACACCAAGTAGCAACACCATACCACCCCCAAACAAGTGGAAAAGTTGAGGTTTCTAATAGAGAGATTAAGCATATATTTAAAAAAAATTGTTCCGACCTCTAGGAAGGATTGGTCTGCAAAACTTCATGAAGCTCTGTGGGCTTGTAGAACAGCTTCTAAAACTCTGATAGGAACCACTCCATTCAAACTAGTTTATGGAAAATCGTTTCACCGGCCTGTCGAACTTGAGCATAAAGCTTATTGGGCCATTAAGGCCCTAAATATGAATTACTCAGTTGCAGGAGAGAAGAGAATTTTGGATAGCCATGGACTAGAGGAACTTAGACTAGATGCCTATGAAAATGCCCCAATTTACAAGGAAAGAACTAAATAATGACATGATAAATGAATAAATGGGCGGGAGTTTAACGAGGGTAACATAGTTCTCCTTTTTAACTCTCGACTTAAGTTATTTCTTGGCAAACTCTGTTCCAGATGGTCTGGCCCCTTCGAGGTCATAAGAGTTCTCCAAAGAGGAGTCGTAGAAATTAAAGGAAAATCTAATGAGACGTTCATTATGAATGGGTAGAGACTTAAGCATTACCATAACATTGAACATAAGGACTTCTGCATAAGTTATAAGTTAGAGGAGCTTCCCGCTCTTTCGAGGGAATAGCACAACTCAGACCTAATGTCGAGCTACCGACATTAAATAAGTGCTACGTGGGAGGCAACCCATGACCTTTAGTATTTACACTTTCCATGACCGTTACTATTATTCCTATCATTAATATTATTACTATTGTTATTATTATTATTATTAGCATTATCATTATTATTATTCTAACACTTTCCATGATACAGTTCATTAATAGTATAATCTTTGTCTAATTTCAGGCTAGCAGTAGCTTAGGTTAGCTAATCACTGACTTAGGAGTATGGAGCATATCGATTACATGGAGATTTTTTTTAGTATTGAAGCTCAAAGACGTAGTTTTGATGTTTTGGCTCAAAGGGAAATGGCATTACCAATTTACCCCGATGGACTTACTTTGACTACCCTAGAACTAAGGGACAGTGTTATGTATCTGCTCGACCAAATAGGTTGGGTTAATTTTGGTTTGAGGAGGAGATTTACCCATACTGCATGCTTACCCTTGAATTCCTGAGTTCCCTTTATTATGATCCTAACCAAGGTTTAGGATTTGGTCGAGGTTTAGCTACTTTTAGAATTTTCAGAACCAAATACCGCTTCACCCATCACGAGATGGTTGATCTATTAGGATTCCCGAATGGACCTGATGCCCACACCTTAACACCTGATGACGCCTTTACCAACCCAGACCTCGATTTCTTTTAGGGGACCATAACCGGTGACTATCACTCTGAACCTCATACCATGTTCTTTGAGAATATCCATAACCCAGCCATAAGGTATTTCCATAAGATTCTAGCCCACACTTTGTTTTGTAAATATAAGAATGTCACTTTTGTTTTGAAGGATGAGTTATTTATCATATACTGTGCTTCTCAGGGAAGGCCTTTGAATGCCGCCACCTATATGCTAGCAAGCCTGAGCCATATTGCACGTGAGACCCACGGTAATATTCTTGCAGAAGGATTGGTCACCATAATTGTGGATGTCATTGGCTTGAGATACCAGCTCAGGCGTATTCGTGTCTTTGGAGGTATTTGTCCTATGCATCTGCATTTTTGTTTTAACCGTGGCATTATAGCTAACTTAGGACCCGCTGAATTTGAGTTTTTGATTGATAACAAAGTGGTCCATAATTTCACCTTACCTAACCACGAGAGAACCAATGTGCATAATAGGGATAACTGGTTGTATGACTTAGAGTAGAAAAGTGAATCACCTACCCCACCTTATAGCTCTCAACCGTATGAAGTCTGGGATGCCATTCCCCCTGATGTCATTTTCGTGTCTCTGGAGCTCATGTAGACTATGATGCTGCTATTGGTGCTTTGCAGTCTGAAGTAGAGACTCTTAGGAACGAGATCACTTCTATCTGAGGAGATCTCATTGGTTTCATGGATGTCACCAATGAGCACTTCGACCATTTATTTCAGCAAGTTCATTCATTTAGGCGACACTTTGGTTGATGACTGACGATTTGTACCATTATGTTTTGTTTTCTTATGTTCTGGATTGTTTCAGTTTATTATTGTATTTCTTTTTGTAGTTGTTCTGAATTTACTGTATCATCGCTTTGTCGAAGAAGACATGTTGTTTTTGTTATTTAAATTAATGTGATTCCCTTTCAAGTTGCTTAATTATATCTCTAGCATTATGTACCTTTTTATTATTTATGCATCTTTTAATTTCTAATTCAACATTATGTACATATTAATCGTAATAGCAGTAATTTTACTTGTAAAAATTATTCGTTCTGTCTTTCTGAAAATTAAAAAAAAAATATGCGCATGTTAGCATAATGGCGTTCACCATTGTCCTTTATTTTTGAATTTTAACGTTTTAAACACATGACTTTCATCATGTGTTTAATGGAATTCGCCATGGCAGCGAACAGGCAGAATTCTACACATTTCCTGTTGTACATGTCAAATATATTTTAAGCCGAATTGTGTAGCCGGACAAGGTTAAGCATGAACTAGACTATGATAGCAAGAAAGGTCGAGTAATGCAAAGAGCTAGGCAATTATCTCCTATAACCCAGACCGGTCATATAACCCGACTCTCATCAGTCGAGCTCCTAGGAAGTCGAGTACAGACCCCATCAACCTGGTACTTACGCCGGACATGAGCTCAATTGGCATAACAACAGTTGTAACGGTGGCGGCGCATCAATATGGATATTACCAGAGCTTCAAAGGCTACATTCATGAAGGGGAGTTACAGCAATGATGGCCATGTAACGTCAGAAGGCCAAGGGACTTCTCTTAATGGCATATCTTAATGGAAGACTATAAAAGGGGCTCCCACATGAGGGTTAAACAAGACACAATCATCTTGAGATAATACATAGTCTAAGTGTAGCTCTTAAATCCCCAAATATCCCTCACAATATAGACAGTGTAGTTTTTCTTGTCCAGGACTATGGGAATTAGCACTTTTGGTGTATCTAACCATTTTGGCTAGAACACCTGATACTATTTTTGCACGGTTTTCAAACCAAAAACCTTTCAAACTCCAAAACTCCTCAATAACCACCCACATTAACTTCTCTTAACTTTTATCCTAACCCCAACCACTCATATCCTTCCTCTTTCTCTATAAATATCACAAACACTCATTCCTACTCCATCATCAACACCACTCTTAAACCTTTCTCATAATCATTTCTCCTAATTTTCCTAACCCTCTCCCAATCCAAATTTCCAGAATGCCTCCAAGATTTTCTAGGAATATCGACTACATGGGTATCGACTTCGCAGACAGAATTGTTGGTGAACGTCAATGAACCGTCTTCCACAAGATATGCAAGAGACACGTTGTAGCAACATGATACGCTCACATTAATATTATTCGTGCTTTGGGGTTGTTCGATGGCATCAATTGGATGCTAAACAATCTAGGTTTGTCTCACTTTTGCTCACTCGCTCACCCCACTTATACTAGACTGACATATGAATTTTTTAGCATTCTTCAATATACACACGATCTGTCCTGCACCACTGGCACCATTCATTTTAGAATGTTCAATAGGGATTTTATACTGACACAAGAAAGGGTATGCACTATTTTTCAATTTCCTAGCGGAGAGGCATTTTCGACCCAAGCACCTCTCAAAAGTGAGTGGCAGGCCAACGCTTTTGGCTTTTGGCGACAAATTACTAGTAAGACCTTCACCACCTGGGAAGGGCTAAAAGCCACCGTAATCCACAACCCCTCCATAAGGTACCTTCACCGCAACTTATCCAATACCATATTTGGCCGGGAGAACACAGGGAATGTAAATTCCAAAGACCTATTCTTCATCCATTTTGCATTGTCTAAAACTAAGGTAGACCCTACCCCTTTCCTATTATCTCATCTTGCATCTGCCGCTGGTAGTTCTAGTGGCCATATTTGTGTAGGAGGTGTAGTCATTTTCATAGCCTATGCTTTAGGCTAGACACCTGAGTTGGCTGCCCTTGAACAGTTAGTCATTCCTTTCACTGACTTAGAGTATTTCCACAACATGCGCCTCAATAAAAATCTGCCGATCAGAAAATATAGTCTGATGATTAGTAACAGGGAGGTGAGAAGCATTGATTTGCCTTGTGTGATGCACATTAATATGCACATTAGCATTAACTGGTTGTTTGACACTAAGGCACTCGACCTTGAGGAAGAGATTGTTAACAGTGCCTATGCTAAGACTATGGGTCATGCTCCACAAATTGGAAAATGTGCCAATGCTGCTGATATTCCAGGGCCAAGTACCCGTGCACACACTGCACCTCCTTTTTCTGATCAATTTTCAGGTACATACCAGCCCCGTAAGGAGTATGATTGTGTTGCCATCTGGATCACTCTAGATGACATTTTGTTTGAGCTACGACTTCAGAGTAACAGAGAGGAGGAGCATGATTTACTGCTTCAGAGTATGCAGTGACAACAGGAGGACCTCAGAGTTGTCATAGACCGGGAAAACCAGTAGCGGGTTGATTTTGCTGACAGGATAGAGAATGACATGGGAGATCTTACTGAGCAGATGGAGGGTATGACGATGGAGGTAACATCTTTGAGAGAGTTTGTCCAGCACGTTCCTAACCCTGCCCTTCGTAGAGGATTTGGACACCCTCGCGGCCGAGGTCGTCACCATTGATTCCACCAGGTTTCTTTACTCCTTCTTTTACCTTGTACTAAAACATTGAGGATAATGTTTGATTCAAGTGTGGGGGAGGAGCTTTATTGCTTTATTTTTACTTTTCCTTCATTTTTATGTTGCTTTTATATTTTCCAGTCAACTTATTTTTGTTTTGTTGTGTTGAGTCTTTTATGTGCCGATTGAGTCCTATTGTATGTTATCTTTTTCTTTTGTTAGAAAGCTCCTCTAAAATTCATTAAAATTGAACCCAACGAAAAAAATTTATTTTCGATCCAATGGCATGAAACTTTTCACTTATAGGATATACTAATTAGACTCGGGAAAGTCTTGATAACATCTGTACCGTCCTAGAACCCTATATTCTCTAAGTATGCGGCATCAATTTAAATAACCATTATGCTGAGACCTTGATTTTCGAGTTTGTGTAGTAGTCTCTTGAGTAGTTTATATTAGCGGTCAGGACCATCCCAAGGCACACGCTAAGTAATGAACGGATGCAAATATGTGGTGATCTCAAAAAAATTGAATTAAGTTGTTTTTTTTTAGAAAAACGAATGAAAATATTTGTTTCCCTCTAAGTTTGGTGGTCTTCACCCAGCCATTTAGCCCAATGGATCGGATTCTTGAAATTCAAAAGAGAAAAAAAAGAGAAAGAAAAGAAGAAAAGAAAAAAGAAGGTTGAATAACGAGATCAAGAACACTAACAAGTTAACATACCATGCAAGTGTGGGGATAACAGGCTTAATATGATCGCATGAGAACGAAAGAAGAGGGAAAAAGAAACAAGGAATGTGGGTCGAGTCATAATGGTATGATTTGGATTGGTATCGCATAGGGGGAAGTTTTTGTCAGCAAATGCGGATATGTGACATTATAGTATCCTTGTTGTCGATGTTTAGTACCTATCCTTTTAGAATTAGCCTAGTAGTCGTATACCATTTTAGAGTCATGTCGTGTCATTGTTTCGGATATTGCATTTACTATTTTCATTTGTGTTGGGAGTTTGCTTGAGGACAAGCAAAAGTCTCAATATGGGGGAGTTTGATAACGAGAAATTGTATCGTATTTTTAGGCTCATTAAGCATGTTATTTATCCATTTTTATCGAGTCTTATTTTCATTTTATTGTGTTTTGCAGTTAATAGGTTCACCCATTGCGGAATCGGAAGAGAGCTGGAAAAAGAGTGTAAGAATAGGAAAATGCAGCAAAAAGAAGCAATTATGGCTCTTTTGTTAATATGGTGTTCGCCATAGCTAGATGGTGTTCGCCATCCATCAGCATGCCACATAATTTAATGAATGAAGGCCATGGCGTTTTCTATGACCTAATGGCGTTCGCCATGGCAGCGCAATAGCAATTTTCAATTTCAACAACCATTGAAGAGCAGTTTCCTCTTTCCCCGTTTCCCTCCACTCACAGGCCACGTCCAGAATAGTTGGAGCCTCCATTTCCTCTATATATTCAATTCCTTGGTCACTTTCCAGGGGATCCAAGTTGTGCAGAAGCTCTGCAAAAATTCCATTTAGAATCTTAGACATAAATTCAGTTGTAAAGCGACAATAACTCACATCGAGGAATTGTTGCACCTTTTATTTTTATTGATCTTTTACTGTTGTACTCTTGGAATCTCGAACAAAGCCCCCCAGTGATTTTTAATTCAAGTTTCACAATTTTATTCTACATATTTATTTTCTTGTTTTTACTATTGCATTTGTTTTACTTTAATTTCATCCACCATGTTAGTTTTGAATTCAATTATCGTTAACATGTTTACTATGAATAATATCATGTCTTGCTAGATTAATTGAGTTCGGCGTATGAGGACAGTCGTTACCGACGAGACTCCGTAGAAAACTTTAGGTATGAAATTATTGATTGAATGTTGGTTTTGATTTATGTTTTCAAAATTCCATGTTTTATTATTTCGACACGGAAGTGGGGAATAAACAAAGTTCAAACTGATAGCGTGAGAGTGTGAGGAATGAACTGATAGTGGAAACTAGGCATCGATCCTAAAAACAGTGAGAGCGTTTTAGGCATCGTTTAGAATTTTATTAACTTTCAAAATACGCTTTTTAATTGAAACGGGCGAGTGAGAGCAAAATCCTGTGGTTGAAAGGTGTGGTTCTTATCGATAGCGCGAGAGTGTGAGACGGAGTCTTTAAGTTATTATTTTCTACGAAACCGAGTTCATTCGTAATTAGCACCCGATTTCTACAAGTCCTTTAGGCACGCGGAATCCATATTCCAGACTCATTTTATTACTATTTTTAAACCTTTAGAACTTTGTATCTTTCCTTTCCGTTTCGAATTCGTTGAATCTTTAGCCTTAGCTTTACACTGCAACAATATAAAACATTAGTTTGATTATCACTTCCCTATGGAACCGAAAACCTTTTTAAAAATACGCGAATAGTTGTATAATTTCCGTCTTTATCCTACGGACACGTTAGTGTCACGTTCACAATCTGCATCAGAGAACATCCAAGAATTTTATGCCAATAATATACCAATAGAAGGCCAACCATATCCCTTCACCAATATGGTTCAAGGAAGAACCATCTCTTTTGATCGAGATGCCATCAATGACTACTTGGGCCAACATCTCACTTAAGACGGAGGAAAAACTTATGCATGTCCAAAGTGTGTAGCCCGAGGGAATTGGAACATTACAAAGGTTTCCTGAAAAATTATGGTGGAGGGAAATACATATTAAATAAATTCTTCCAAAATTACACTCAGGTTTAAGAGAAAGGACATGACAACTTTAGCATAATTGGCCTTGACTCTCATGCTATACAACATTAGGCCTCACAGACATACCTCTTTCGTTCATGTGGATACTGCTCACATTTTATATTATATATTTGATAAAAGGGAGGTGGATGTAGCTCATATCATATGAAATGAAATCAAAATGATTGCTGAAAGTGGTAGCAAGCTAGGCAACAAATCAAATCATGTGTTGACCTTTTCAGAACTGTTTACGGGATTGTGTAAATTGCCAGGATGGTTATTCTCCATCAGGTTCATGAAGCAATTTCAGGTGATGTGGATGATAGGTACATCGTAAGATACTGCAAACAAAAGCCATGCATCATCCTTGATGAAGATCAAACAGGCACCTCAGCTTCTAAGCCACAACTTGGATACGATGATTGGGACCCAAGCCTTAGAGCAGCTTTCACTTACACTTAGGACCAAAATGAGTCCAATCATAGGGATTTCACTTTTGTGCAAGACTCTATGTATTACCTTCAGCTGCAAATAGGTCTCCAATGGGAATAGACCCACCAAATCATGGATTCAGAGGCTTTCCAATCTCATATTGCTTGGCCTTGGCCTAGGGACATACCATTCTATCAGGGGGGATAGCTATTGTAAGGCAATAAGAAGAGAATGATGAAGAGGAAGATGACGAGAATGAGGAGGAGGAAGAAGAAGAAGAAGAATCAGAAGAAGAACATAATGATGATATAGACGATTATTAGAATGCAGATGACTGAAAAAACTCGCCATGAATGGGTGATATCTTTAAAAGCTTTCAGTCATTTACATTATTTATGTTTTGACTTTTTTTTCATTTTTCTGTTGTATTACTCAAACTCCTTTGAATGTGTGTTTTGATGTTTCAATTTTGTTGAATGTTAGGGTAATTTTGTTGAATGTTAGGGTAATTTTGTTGGTGTTTACACCATAACTTATGGATGTTTTTTTATTAAGTGGTTATTTTTATTGTTCTAATTAGTAGCTTTGGATTTTAATTTTTCAATTGTTTTCAATTTTTTGTTTGTGTTCAAACTTGTCTTTCAAAATTGCTTGAAGAAGCAAAGAGGGAACACTCAAGATTTGAGTGAATCAACAAAAACTGTAGTGGTAATGATAAGAACTTGAATGAATTTCACAAAACAAGGTACATGTTTGTTTCTTTCTAGAGCATTGCATGAATATAAACTTGTATCTTGCACAAAATCAGTTCATGCATTATTTTTCAATGACATGTCTCGTGCTTAAATCACTTTAGAGTCGAACTTAAATGAGAGGTAGCTTTCCATTATTCATTATATGCATAAGAGACATAACTGTTTATTTTAACTCATACAACTTTTGTTTAATCTTGCAACCATTTATGAATGATATGAAAGCATAGAAATGATCAAGGCAAATTTTTTGAACTCTGGCACATCCGTTTTTCTAAAGTAGCCTACCTTGTGAGCGAGCGAGTATTCGATAACCCCTTTTGAGCCTATTGGACAGAATCTCATCAATTATGGATTGTTTAGATTCACTAAGTAAGTCAAACACTTAGTGAACTTTCTCGATTAATTGAATCATTCAGTTTATAATTAATTCATGAGTAGATTCTAATTTTTTTCTTATGAAAAAGCAAACTCGAAGCCGTCATTGAATTTTTTTCCCCTTTCCTTAGGATAGGGGAGCATTCAAGTGAAATTTAAGATTTGTTTAAGTTGGGGAGATGAAAAGGAGGGTTAGTTCAAAAGCAACCAACACGGAAAGTAAAGAAAAGAAAATAATTGAACATGTGAGGAATGAAAAAGAAAAGAAAAAAGAAAATAAGCTTAAAAAAAAAAAGAAATGTCAAGAGAAATTTGTTTGTTCAAAGCATGTCTCATCAAGGGTGTAATCAAAAGAGGAATTATGTTTAGAAAAGTATTAATTGGAAACTACAAATCTTTCAACTCTCTTCTAACCTTGGCGACTTTGAATCATTGACCATATATATGACCTTTCCTTACCCAAGACCCATTAAAACCCTTGAAAGACCTTATTGATTTATTCTTTTTTGTTTTCATAATGGTATGCTTGGATGAACGCGTAATTTGATCAAGATGGTAGCAAAATTGTGAATGTCTGTTTAAATCCCACATTGTTTTCATTTCTTTATTAACTTACAAAGAAGTGTGTTATGTGTGATTAATAATTTGACATGTTTATTTCCTTGGAATGCTTGACATGAACTTTTTGTTGAAAACTTGTTTCGTGGTCATGGTTTAATTCTAGTAAAGTAACCAGCATAACAACTTGCATGTGCATTCTGCAATTGAACCATTCACTTTGAATGTTTTTCTCAATTTGGTTGATGATGAAAAACTTGGTGAAGATACTCTTGCATTTAATTAGCTATTTAATGAAGGTGGCAAGAAACACAAGGAAGTGGGGTTGAATTGGGTTTCTCAAAAATTAATCCTTTTTCAAAACCAATTCAACACAGGAAAACATACAACAATAAAAATAACAAGTTATTTGTATACTGGTTCATTGTTAACTAAACAATCTTTAGTCCACCCTACCAAGGTGATTTCGCCTTCTCAATAAGGACTTAATCCACTATAATCAAACATATTACAGACACCTCAAAGATAATTTTCCTTTCCATCTTCAGTATACATACTAAACCATAGTCACTCAAGGTAATCACTCAAACAGATTTGAGGTTATTCAAACTGTGTTTAAAAAGGTTGCTTCTACAAAGCAGAATAACAGAATGTTTAAGTACAGTAAGAGATTCACACAATATGAACAAATGTTATAAGTTTGTTTACAATATTCACAAAAATAATTTTATCAGAGAAAATGTAGCAGCAGTGAATAGCATGTTGATATTATTCACAAAGTAGCAGCCTGGTCCATTATATCAAGTATTCCTTATATAGCCAAGGAAAGATCCGTTGGAGGGTAAAATGAGAATCTTCAGATATAAGTTGGAACCTTAAATAACTTTCATCAATGGTGGGAGACAAAATTGTACAGCATAAATATCCTTACTCCACGAAATCCACGCAGTGAAAGGAATGCTTTGATCTTGTACGCTATACTATTTTTCTCATGTATTGGTTTATTCTTATCATCTTCTAATCATCAGATGCTTCTGAATGAAATTGTTGAAGAATTCTTAGGAGAATCAAGGGCGTCGTTGAGAGTGTTTAGAACTAAAGTCTTCAAGGTCTTTACATTGTTCATTAGAACCTGGTCTTCAGAGGCTTCAGCACTTCGTTCTTCAGAATCTTCAAATCTTGAGCACAGAGTCTTTGAAGAAAATAAAATCTTCAGGGCCTCTTTAGTCATAGTCATGATCAGAGGCTTTAGCACGGACATTATTCAGAATTTTTATCTAACCACTTTCTAGATCTTGACTATCTCTTGTAACGCACTTGTTTCTCTTCAGAGTCAGAGTGTGTTGATTCAGAATTTGATGACATCACTCGTTAAAGCTTCAGAGTCAAAACCTATATAACAAGAGCTACACACTTGACAAAAACCATTAGAATACAAATTTGTTCTTTATGAATTAATGTATTGGTATCATCAAAACTAAAGGCCATATGCAGAACCAAATCTTGGTCTAACATTTAAGTCTTTTGTTTAAGGACAACTCAAGTTCTAAGTTGGGCAGAGTTAATAAGTAGATAAATATGGTACTTAAACACATTGAAATCATTGCACTTATTAATTTGTTTCAACAAGTTAAGAGTATGAAAACCCCCATCTTTGATGTAAATATTGGTTATATTAGCATAACAGTTAACTTACAATTTTCACCTAATTCAAACTCATTGTGTAGCAAATTGTCCAAATCAAGAATGTGGAAGGTAAAACAAAGAAAACAAGTTTCATCATTCATGCTAAGAGAGCTCCTAGCGAGCAAGGCAAAGAAAAAATTAAATGGTGGCTTTTATAGCTGCTTGAAGCGAGAAAAGAAGGAAAATCCAGAGAGTTTCATTTCTAGGGCACTTCAAGCGAGAGAACTTGCACAAAATCCAGAGAGTTGTGCTTCAAGCATGCTTGAAGCGAGAGAAAAGAAGAAAAATTGTCAAAGTCTTCAAAAGCATGACACGTTTAGCATGGTTAAAGGGAGAGCTCGCTTAGCCAGATTTTCTCGGGCTAACCGAGATAAGGCAATTTTAAGATGCTGACGTGTCAAATTGCTTCATGGTGAAGAAAGAGTGTTGCGCTTAGTGCAGCTAGATGGGGCTTAACGCAAGTGTGATTTCAAGAATAATATATATACCACTCACAACATGAAAATAGGTATCCTTTTACATCTGTGACATTATTTTACCAATTCTCAGTGAAAGAAACACTTGCTTGAGGAGAAAAAGTGAGAGCTTGAAGAATTAAAGGTGGATACGCAAAAATCATCAAAAAATCAAGATTGATGTTGATTCATCTCTATTCTTCTCACTTGTAGCAAGCTACCTTGAGTAGCTAACTGATCTCTTGTTGGGATCAAACGTAGTTGTAATACCCTATTTTTTATCCCTAAGATCCCACATGTCATTTGCATTTCATACCACAAACAATATCACAAGCTTTGTTTCTCTTGTCTTCCTCTGGAGGTTTGTCTTTGAGGGATATCATTGGGCGCCCTTGTTTTCTTGTATGCTTAATGTTTGTTTATGTTTATGTTTACTAACCCTTAATTAAAATCCAAAAAATATGTTTGTTTTATTTTCTTTACTAACTATTTTTCAAGAAGAGTTTTGGGTCAAGAATACCAATCAACAGTTCCTCAGCTCGAATGAACTTCATCTGAAAAATTCAAGGTTGATCTGCAAATAATTCAAAATTATTTGATCAAGAGTTTCATAAATATTTAATTGACTATTGTTCAAGAGACTCCAAAGTTCATGTGTTTATTTCCATTCCTTCTTTGACAAGTCAAAAGAATCGAGCCAGAGCCAAGACAACACATCAAAAGGCCATTTTCACACTTTTTCACTATGTTAATCGATTAACACATTTGTACATGTAAATCGTTAATCATTAACCAATGCATTTTTTATGAAAATGAGCCAAATTCAAATTCAGCAACATTTTGACACCAATTTTCAAAATTTTCATCATGAGAATATTCTAGATCACTTCATTTTAATTCTCCTACCTCATCACAATTGATTCCCACCATACACCTTCACTAACCACTATTTGATCTTGATTTTGCCTCCAAATTCAAATTCCAAGCCTAATTTTGGTTCCAAACCAAATTCAAAGCCACCAAATTTTCCAAGCCTAAATTCTATAAATAGAGGCCTCATTTCATTCATTCTTCAAGCTTTGATAGCCAAATTTACCTTGCTAAAATTTCTCTCAATTCCCTTCAACTACCAAATTCACCAAATCTTTTTCTTCTTTCGAAAGTTAGTAAGTTCTTCATTGGAACTTACTAATCTTTGAGCTAAAACCTTCACCCAATCACTTTTTCATTATCACTTTCAGTAGATCAAGGCTTTGGAGTGTGGTTCTTGAAGTTAATTTGAAGCAATTTCAGATTTGAAGTGGTAAACCCTTATTCCACCATTTTTGTGCTTGATCCATCTTCCACAATATGATCTATTGTTGATTCTTGTTGCTTGATCTTTGGATCTTGCAAATTGTGTTTTATTGGTGATATTTACTATTGTTTTACTTGAATTTTTGTGCTAATTCTCACTCATGATCTTGAGGTAATTGAAGAAATGATTAGATCATGAATGCTGAATTTTTTTTCAAATATTTTGTTGTCATAACAATGTTTATCGGTTAACACATTCGCACATGCAAATGGTTAATCAATTAACTAGTGTCCAGAATGTGATTTTTGCTTATTTTTGGGACTGTTTTGGTACTTTCCTCTTATTCTTCTATTTTCTTTTGTTATTTGCCTTGGACTACATCTTTGTGTGGTTCAATTTGGAATTTCTTCATCTGTTTCTCATTTTCTTTTGATCGATGAAAATCTTCAATATCATTGGAACTTGTTTTAGTTCTTGATAAAGATGAGGTCGTTACATATTTTTCTTTTCGTGCAGTATTGCTTTCGGAGAGTGATCTACATGTCACTTCTCTAGCATGCATTAGCACTAATATTTTAATTGACCAGCCTCGGATAGTCGTGGCTTCTACATAAGTCCGATTATGATTGCTTAACATAGCGCTAAATTGTCACGAAATCGGAAAACTGTTGCATTTTGTAAGCGAATGATCAGTCTCCTATTTGTATGTGGCGTAGTTTGAAATTGATTGGATTTCTCTTGTTACCCATGGGGGTTAGTTGATATACTCGTTGATTTTATCCGAGTTGGAGCCTCCCCATGGTAATGTATGAGACCATGTTTTCATTCTCATGGATGTTTAGTCGAGCATTTGCAAAAAGCAACAAAACTTGTTCTCTTGTTTTTGGATCATTATTGTTCTATGTTATATATTAATTGTGTTATGTTTATGCTTCTTTCTCGCTCCCTATCTCTTTTATTTTTTTATGCTTTACGTTATCATATTGTCATACCCCAAATTTTACCCTTAGAATATTAGGTTCATTTTGCATTTCATTTCATTTTGCATTGCATTTTAACTAATCGCTAACCGGTTTGCTCAGTCTGTTGTTTTTGCAGGATGATACAATTGTGCGTGTTTCAATTTAGAAAGTGTAGAAGGGTCATTAATTTACAGTCCCTTGACTATTACGAGGCAAAGTCATTATCAAAGATTCCTCAAACAATTAGGATTTCTATCTCCGAATCATGCGACTTTTATCTGAGAATGGGTTGAATTTTACAACAATATTGACGTCATATACCTCGTGACGCAATACATTTTTGTTCAAGAACCAGAAGTAGTCGTCAGTTGAGTTGTGAAATGTTGTTTGCTTCCTAAACCGTATAGAGTTGAGGGCGTCAAAGTCTAAATGAATTCGGGTTGAATCGGTGCAAGAATCGGTTTCAAGGAATTTATTCTAGCAAGCGCACGTTTTCCTGTGTTTCTACTGGTTACCAGTTAATTTTCAGAGGAGCAGTGGAATTTCGATTTGCATTGAATTTATAAAAAATATAAGTTGGGTTTGATCAAGAGTATCAGTCGAATCGATTCAGGTTACAATGACAGGTTATTCAGGATACATGTTGGATTTTAAATGCGGAGTCAAGTTCATTTTGCCGTTAAATTGGATTTCTCTGTTTATCTGTTCAAGACCGTATTCACTAATTTTATTATCAAGTGCGAATTAATTTTCAAGGGGTCCAGTTGAATTCAGAAGTTACGTTGGATTTCCAGCATTGTGCAAAGGCATTAGTTGTCAAAGTCGAATGTTGAATTTTTATTCAGATGAATAGAGTCGGAAAATAAGAATTCATTGTATTAAAGATGGGACTTATTTATTCAAGTTCTATACAATTTTTATTACAACATTTATTTGGAAATAAAAATTGAATTCAAACTCCTAATTGTTCTAAAATTTCCTAACTTTTCCTAAGAGATCGTCATGTCCGATCTTCTATCTTCGAAATCTTTGAACCTGCAAAATAGAGAACGACAGAAAAATCGTCATTTGGTTAGAATTAAATTTTATCAAAAATGGTTTTGTTTGTTGTTGTGATACCCTCAGTAAATTTCATCATCGGGTCCGGGAGGGGTAACAAGTGAATGCCGCAAAAACCTCCTGGTTTCGTTTCCCAACCTCGGCCGAAATCCGACAGAAATCTGTTCAAATTTTCCGAGAGAGAGAGAGAGAGAGAGAGAGAGAGAGAGAGTATGTGTGTATGTTTTTGAGAAAAAAAAGCTTATTTTGAAAAAGTGATTTTGCAGCCAAACAGATCCCTAAAGGAAAAACAGATCCAAATCCGAAAATAATCTAACCAACAAATCCAAAATCTGAAATCCAAATCAGATCCATATCCAAATCCAAAGCCAAATCTGAATCAAACCCATATCAAATTCGGATTTCATCATCTAGAGTCATGGATCCAGAAATGAAATAGATATCAAAGAAACCAATTCAGATCTGAAAATCAGGATATCATAACAAATTAATCCTCAGATATTCAAAACAAAAATAACAGAAACAAATCCAAGTCCAGCAAGTAAAAAAAACCGTGAATCCGAAAATCAAGCCCTCAGATTCAGGCAAAAAATAATGCAAATTATTTGCTTAAAGCACAACGAATCCAGGCCCAGAAAACACAACAACAATATAAAGTTCATCATTGGAACATCAAGAAGGGGGGAGTTTTTCGAAGAGCCCAGAAGCTACAACAACAGTATAAAATTCATCAGAGTTCATCACCAAGAACGAACAAAAACGGCAGAACCACCTTCATCATCCACACCGTCACAAAAGCCTCAGATTTGCATCATCATCGGCAACAGCAAGCTGTGAACCATTACACAGCATCTACCATCTAAGTTCATCACAAAGAAAGACCAACAGGGAAATCGTCCAAATCGTAAGATAGCTAACTCCTTTTGGTTCATTGTTTTTCTTTTTTTTCAGGGATTGGCAAGAATAAGAAAAGAAAAGCGTGTGGCAGCAAGGAGAAGAAGAGGAAGTTCAGCATGGATACGGAAGAGAGGAAGAGACTGAAAAAAAAGCTCAGAGGAAGCTTGCATGGGAGAACCTCCGCGGAAAGAAGAGAAAAGGGGTCTTCAAACCCTAAATTTTTTAGGCCCCCTTGCTTTATATCAGATGGACCGGGTCGGGTCTGGGTTGATGGCCAACCCGACCCGTTTTGAATTTTAGTTATATTTTCTGTTTTGAGTTTATTATTATTTGTTTTATTTTCTGCATTAATTAAAATAAAAATTAATAATAAACATATTTAGAAAAACTAAAGCTGTTAGAAAATTAAACCGAAACTCCAATTAATAAAATTTCACTTTTTTTTAAAACTAAATTCTGTTTTAAATTAAACCTAACCTATTAATAAGAATTAACTTTAAAACTAAAAATTTTTAAAATAATTACCAACATTTTCTAAAAAAACATTAAAATTAAGATTAATTTTAAAACTTTTTCTTAAAAATATTTTCTAAATTTCTAATTTTTCACTTTTAATTTCTAGTTGAACCCTAAACTGAAAATTCTAAAATAAAAATTCCTAACATTCCCGTTAATTGTCATCTGACTTTCATATTTCTCATTTGTACTTGCTTACTAACCTCATATATTTCCGTATTTCATTTTTCATGGTTGTAATTTTTGCGAGGACACCGTCGCTCTTATTTCGTTATTATTCATTCTTGCACATTTTTCCATATTTCAATATTGTTGCTTGATTAATTTTTTATTATATTATTTACCATTAATGTCCCCTCCGAAGGATAGGTCTAGTCGTTTGACCGTCGTGTCAATAGTCCTTAACCCTTGCGTCTTTCACCTTTCAAACCTAGAAACTTTGAGTTGTCGTACTCATATGCTTAGGCGTCCCGCCGTGGACAGTTTTACCCTTTACCCTAGCATTAGGATAAGGAGTTTCCGCACTCCATAGTAGGTTTCCCGCCGTGGAATACCTGTTTTACCCTTTTTCAATTCAATTACAATGTAGAAATAGGAGTCGCCGCACTCCACGCAAGCGCTTCCTTAAGAACGTTTGCATCCCCATGAAACCTTGACCACAGTCAAGAATTTTTAATTCCTCCCTTTCAAGGGGAACTACGATTACTCTTATTCCATCCCCTACCTCGGATACGTAGGCACAAGATGCGAGTCTTGGCGAGTAAACTTAGGACTAACCCTTAGGTCTTTCTCTTTAACCTTAACCCTTAGCATTACCCTTAAGCAGATAATTTTAGCAATAGCACATATAAAACAAGAGGTTCCTGTAGGGTACTACAAAAGTTTAGGGTGCTAATATCTTCCCTAAGCTTAACCAACCCCCGAACCTTAGATCTTTCCCCGCATTGTGTTTACGATGCAAAAAATAGGTTTTTCCTTTCTTTAACCTTTCCTTCGGATAAATCAAAGACCGGTTGTGAATCAAAGATGTGATTCAAATTAATTAATAATTTGATATCCTATTCTCACTGCAACAGAAAATGGCGACTTCACTAGGGATTTTTCTTATGACTCGTTTGAGGGTTATCCCTATCTTGTTGTATGCTTTCTTTTTTTGCTTTATTATTTGCTTGTATATATTCATGTTGTACCTTGCTTGGGGTATCATTGTTGTGAGATAAGTCCTACACCTGGACTTGAGTGCAATTATTATAGGAAGATGATATATTCGACGAGGCTTATAGGGAGTGATTCCCGATCAAGCTGACTTGAGAATCACCGCTCAGTTGAGGCCCTCTTGAAAATTAGTACTGTTGAACGAGTATTCGTGAAAACATTCACTATTTTCGATTGGAGCCTGTGATACTAAGGACCCTAGTTACCTTTACCCCCACTTTGGCTTTATTAGGACGTAGTGCGATAACTATGAGGGAGTATTCCCGAAATAGTTGATACGCGATGCTACACTCAAAAGAGGTTCTTTTGAGATTATTATTAACCACCGAGTCAATCGGGAAATTGATAATATCTGAAAGATGGACTGATGACTTTGGGAACTTCTTTAGAACCCCTGTTCTGCAGGTACAACTAACCTATAGTACATACCTTTTGGGGATGGGTAGACCTTGACTCCGCTCATGTTCCTCTAACCGAGGAATTTTGTTTGTTTGTGTGTGTTTGTACATTGCATCCATAAAGCACCATATCATTCCTAGTTTTAAGGAATTCAATAGTCCTTTGCAAATTCAAAAAAGTCCTACATTTTAAAGTCTAAAACCTTTTTCAGCTTTCCTAAAAAAAATGTTTGCAATCGACCATTGAAATTCTTGAAACCATTGCATTCTGCATCAGCATCATGTCTTGCATTGCATCTTTCCCTCCGGTTTCTCATTCTCAATTCTCTCGCCTTCTAGTTCCGTCACCTTGAGTTCTCTGCATCGGTACAACACTAGAGCCCAAGCTCAAAAAAGGATGGAAGAACAAATTCAAGAGGTGGATCGTATCAATAATGAACTCGAAGACCTTCGAGGAAATGTGGGACAGATTATGGAGTTGCTATAAGTCATCAATGCAGAGATGGATACTCAACCTACCGTTGTTTCTGAGATTTCCACTACTGTTGCGGATCCTCCACTGGCGGTTATCGTTGCGAATGTACCTCCATATGGTCTTCAACCCGGTTTCGTGCCCCCTCCAGTTGTTGTTCCTACTGTCCAACCAGTTCAGCCAGCTATTCCTGTTGTTCAACCAATTCAACAAGCTATTCCTTTGGTTTCTGAAGCTCCTCGAGTGGTTCCTACTTTTGCACCAGCTACTATTCACACCCGCGTGCAACCTTATTTCAATGAGCTTGTTTATGAGATCCCTGATGATAATGATGAGGGATACGAGCGACGTGACAAGCTTCGTGAGGAGGTTGATACTATTGACAAGAGATTGAGGAAGATGGAAGGTGACCAAATCTTTGGTGCTGCTGCCAGAGATGTCTGTTTGGTTTCTGGTTTGGTTATTCCTCCAAAGTTCTAAACTCCGAACTTCGATTGTTTTGAGGGTACTACTTGTACAAAGAATCATCTGATAATGTATTACTGTAGGATGGTTGCTCATGTGGAAAATGATAAACTGATGATTCACTATTTCCAAGAGAGTTTGAATGGTGCTTCCTCAAAATGGTACCTAACTTTGGATCAGCCTCGCATCAAGAGTTTTCAAGACTTATCTGACGCCTTCATCAAACATTACAAGTACAATATGGATCTGGCTCTTGATAGAATACAATTTTTGAGTATGTCGCAGAGGAGTTCTGAATCATTTAAAGAATTTCTCAAAGGTGGAGAGAGATTACTTCGCAAGTAGAACCTCCCTTGACCGAGAAGGAGTTAGCTGATATTGATATTGTTCAACCAGAATTCTATGAAATAATGGTTGGTAGTGTGACTACGAATTTCTTTGACATCGTTGATATAGGTGTTAAAGTTGAATTGGGCCTAAAGAGTGGAAGAATGTCAAGTAGTTCTGGTAGTTCAAGCTCTAAAGACCAAGCCAAGAAATCTTCCTTCAACTCTCAAAAGAGGAAGGAAGGTGAGACCAATGTTGTATCTTCGGGTAGACGAAGATATCAACGATATCAACATCCACAGAATTATGCTCAGGGCTACCTGGTGCAGTATGCTCAATAGCCATATGTAGTTGTTGTTACACCTTCCTTCGATTAACAAGTTCAATAAGGTTTTGCTTATCAGCCTGTGCAATCGGCTCCTGTTTATCAGCCTCAGGCCTACCAAGCTCCTCCTAATTATCAACAAGCGTCCAACGCTCCGACCCATCAACAACCCAAGAATCAGGCACCTCGTCAGAATGGTCCGAATAGGAGACATTACAAGCCTTGTCCTCCGATTCCGATGACTTTCACCGAGTTGTACCCTTCATTAGTGCAACAAGGTCTGATTGTTACCCGGGCTTTGGGTCCACCTCCTAATCCATTGCCAGCCAATTACAACCCTGTCGCTCATTGTTTATTTCATGAGGGCGCGCCCGACCATGATTTAGAGAATTGTTATGCTCTCAAGACCATTGTCAGGGATTTGTTGGAAAAGAATATTTTCTCTTTCGATGATCCTCAGCCAAATGTCAAGAACAATCCTTTGCCTAGCCATGGAGCTGTTAATGCTATTGACGAATCATCTAAGGAAAGCCTTATCCTTGATGTTGCTCAGATCAAGACTCCTCTCAAGGTATTCCACTCGAAGTTGTTTGAAGCCGGTTTAGTATCTATTTCTCATACTGACTGTACAAGTTGTGATGTATGTACTAAGGGTTGTTCATTGGTTCAGAATGACGTTCAGAAATTGATCAACGACGGTTTTCTACAAGTGGTTAACCAGGCAAAGAAGGATGAAGTTGCTGCGATTGAGCCTGTCTTTAACTTGCTAGAACCGGAGGTTAAGGTGTCAGTATTTAATTTGCCAGGGGTAAGTTCGGCCAAGCCAGTGTTCAATATGTCAAAGCCTGTTACTCCTACGGTGGATCAGCCGAAGCCAATACTTATTCAGAAGCAGAGTCCGTTTCCTTTCAGTGATCCTAAAGCTGTACCCAGGAAATATGACGTGACCATGATTGACAAAGAGTTTGGGAAGGCCATTCCGAGGGAAGAAATGAAGGATGATAATGAAACTGTGACTAGCATAAATGGGGCAAGCAGGATGACTCGCAGTGGTCGTGTTTATACTCCCCATTTCAATGAGGCTCTGCCTAAGGAAACAACTACTACTATTGTGCCTGCCAAAGACAAGGGTAAAGAAGCATTTACTAGCGAAGAAGACGCTGAATTCTTGAGGATCATCAAGAAGAGTGATTACAAAGTTATAGATCAACTTCACCGACTCCTTCCAAGATCTCTATCTTATCTTTGTTGATGAGCTCACCCGCTCATAGAAGTGCTTTACAGAAGGTATTGACCCAAGCTGGTGTCGCTCAGGACATTACTATCGGTCAGTTCGATAGTGTGATTGCCAATATTACTGCCTGTAATACTCTCAGTTTCAGTAATGAAGAGATACCGAGAGAGGGTCCAAATCACAATCGTGCTTTACATATATCCGTGAAGTGGCAAGAGGATAACTTATCAAGGGTGCTTGTGGATACTGGTTCATTGTTGATCGTCCTACCCAAGAGAGTTCTCACCAAGCTGGCTTACAAAGAGACCGCGGTAAAGCCTACTTCCTTAATTGTCAAAGCTTTTGATGGCTCTCGAAGATCTGTGATTGGAGAGGTGGAATTTTCGATTTTGATTGGTCCGCATGTTTTCAAAATCATTTTCCAAGTCATGGACATTAATCCTAACTATAGTTGTCTGCTTGGAAGACCTTGGATCCATGCCGTTGGGGCAGTAACTTCAACTTTGCATCAGAAGATGAAGTTTGTGGTCGATGAAAAGCTAGTTATCATACATGGTGAGGAGGATTTGATGGTCAGCAACTTCCGTTATATTGAGGTTGATGAAGACGCTTTGGAAACTTCTTTCCAAGCACTCAAGATCGCCAATGTTGTTCTATTGGAAGTCGATGAGACAGAGGGCCAGAGCAATCCATCTTTTGCATCCTTGAAGAGTACCAGATCAACAATCGACAGGGGTATTCTTGAAGGTTAGGGAGAGGTAATTGATATCAAGAACAAGACTGATCGCCACAGGTTAGGTTACAGACCAACTCATGATAAAGCTTCAACTGTCAAAGGACGTCCGAAGATTATTTAAGAAGTGTTTGTCAGTGGATGTTTCCAAATCAATGTTATCGGCCACTATGATGAAGATGAGGACCTGAGCAACCTGGTATTCAAGAGCGATGCAGCCTTGAGCAACTAGGAGGCTATAGAGATTCCTGTTATTTTCCCCATTTCAAAGTAATATAACGTTTTCATTTATGTTTTCAAATCCATAGCTCTGTCCAAGGCTATTGGATCACCTTGTAGGGCCACCTTTCACTTTTAAAACAGTTATTAATAAATGCATTTTGTTCAAATTCCTTTTGTTTCATTAGCGTTTTTCGTTTTCATCTTTTTAAATGAAATTGACAATCTTTTCAAAAACTACCAAAAAAAAAGCATATTTTCGTTTCTCTTGCATTTTTCTTTGAGCATTTAATAAAATAAACCTTCCAACATGCAGTGATATCACAAACCTTGTTGAATCCAATGACTCTACTGTCACTCCTGACTGGGATTCACCCATTTATCAAGCTGAAGATGAGGGTGAAGAAGATTTTGGAGTACCCACCGAACTGACAAAATTGGTTGAGTACGAGTACACAGAACTTCAACCGCACAAGGAGCAGGTGATTTGATTAATCTTGGCACAAACAAAGACAAGAAAGAGGTCAAGGTTGGTACAGTACTTGGTGACGATGTCAAGCTAAGATTGGTAAAGCTTCTGAAGGAATATGTTGATGTGTTTGCATGGTCATATCAAGATATGCCCGGTTTAGACATAGATATTATTGTTCACAGGTTGCCGCTTAAACCAGAATGTCCATCTATCAAGCAGAAACTTCGAAGAACAAGACCTGACATGGCTTTGAAGATTCGAGATGAGGTTAAGAAACAGCTAGATGCAGGTTTCCTTGCAGTTGCGAAGTATCCTGATTGGGTAGCCAACATCGTTCCAGTTCCCAAAAAGGACGGTAACGTCAGAACGTGTGTAGATTACAGGGATTTGAACAAAGCAAGTCCAAAAGACGATTTCCCTTTGCCACATATTGATACACCTGTCGAAAATACAGCTAGTTATGCAGTTTTCTCATTTATGGATGGTTTTTCCGGTTACAATCAGATCAAGATGGATCCGGCCGACCGAGAAAAAACTACATTCATTACTCCTTGGGGAACCTTCTGTTACGAAGTTATGCCCTTCGGTTTGAAGAACACAGGGGCAACCTATCGACGCGCCATGACGACTCTTTTTCATGACATGATGTACAAAGAGATTGAAGTTTACCTGGATGATATGATTGCCAAATCTCAAAACGAGGAGGACCACTTAGATCATTTAGTGAAACTGTTTGAATGACTTAGGAAGTACCAGTTGAAACTGAATCCTGCTAAGTGCACTTTTGGTGTAAGATCCGGAAAACTACTTGGTTTTATCGTCAGCCAACGAGGAATCGAAGTAGATCCTGACAAAGTCTGAGCCATTCAAGACATGCTGGCTCTGTAGACTGAAACACAAGTCAGAGGTTTTCTTGGACGTTTGAACTACATTTCCAGATTCATCTATAATATGACTGCCACTTGTGAGCCCATATTCAAGTTACTTTACAAAGGGCAGACCGTTGATTGGAACTCTGATTGTCAGCGAGCGTTTGAGAAGATTAAGGATTATTTGCAAAAGCCTCCCATCTTGGTTCCTCCTGTTCCTGGAAGACCACGGTTCATGTATCTTACCGCTCTTGAAAAGTCTATGAGTTGCGTATTGGGGAAACACGATGAGACTGGAAGGAAAGAGCATGCCATTTACTATCTAAGCAAGAAGTTTACCGATTGTGAAAATAGATATTCGCTTTTGGAGAAGACTTGTTGTGCGCTAACATGGGCTGCTAGGCGTCTCAAGCAATACATGATTTGTCATACTACTTTGTTGATTTCGAAAATGGATCCAATAAAGTATATTTTTGAAAAGCCTGCTCATACTGGAAGACTCGCCCGTTGGCACATGTTGTTATCTGAATATGACATCCAGTACGTAACTCAGAAAGTTATCAAAGGAAGTATCTTGTCTAATTATCTTGTAGACCAGCTAGTCGAGGATTATGAGCCTCTCAAGTTCGAATTTCCCGACGAAGAAATTATGTTGGTAAAGGATTGCGAAGATCCAGGTCCCGATGAAGGTCCCGAGTCGGGTCTCTGGTGGAAGATGATGTTTGATGGTTCCTCTAATTACAGTGAGCATGGCATAGGCGCCATTCTGATGAATCCAAAAGGTGGCTATACCCCATTCACCGCAAGGTTAGACTTTGAATACACGAACAATATCGTTGAATATGAGGCGTGCATTCTTGGCCTCGAAGCAACTATTGGCCTTCGAATCAAACTTCTCAAAGTGAGTGGAGATTCAGCTTTGGTTATATATCAAGTGAAAGGTGAATGGGAGACCAAACATGAGAAGTTAATCCCTTATAGAGCCTATATTGTTGAAATGATAGAATATTTTGATGAGGTCAAGTTCAAACATGTTCCGAGATCTGAGAATCATATTGTTGATGCTTTAGCCATGTTAGCATCAATGTGGAAAGTCATACTAATTAATGAAGCACCACTCATTCGCATTGAACGCAAGATCGAGCCAGCCAACTGTCAGGTGGTTGAAGAAGATGAAACTGATGAAAAGCCTTGGTTTTATGACATTAAGAATTATCTGCTCAAGCAAGAGTATCCAGATGATGCTACCAATATTGACAAGAAGACTTTGAGAAGATTGGCATCCAGGTTCTTCATCAGCAATTATGTGCTATATAGAAGGAATTACGACATTGTCCTGCTTAGATGTGTTGACAGACGTGAATCAGACATGTTACTTTAAGAGATTCACAAAGGAACCTTCGGAACTCATGTCAACGGGTATGCTATGTCTAAGAAGATCTTGAGGGCTGAATATTACTGGTTAACCATGGAATCCGACTGCATCCAATATGCCAGGAAATGTCACAAGTGCCAAATCTATGCTGACAAGATGCATGTACCGCCCGCGCCGTTGAACGTTTTAACTTCACCGTGGCCTTTCTCAATGTAGGGCATTGACATGATTGGGGAAATTGAGCCGAAATCTTCCAACGGTCACCGATTCATTCTAGTTGTTATTGACTATTTCACCAAATGGGTAGAAGATGCTTCCTACGCCAACGTGACCAAGCAAGTTGTTTCCCGCTTCATCAAGAATGAAATTATCTGCCGTTATGGAATCCCAAGTCGGATCATAACAGACAACGATACCAATCTGAACAACAAGACTATGAAAGAGTTGTGTGATAGCTTCAAGATTTCACATCACAATTCTTCTCCGTACCGTCCTAAGATGAATGGAGTTGTTGAAGCTGTGAATAAAAATATCAAGAAAATCCTGCAAAAGATGGTCAAGACTTACAAAGATTGGCATGAAATGTTACTATTTGCCTTAAACGGATATAAAACTTCAGTACGCACTTCACCAGGGGCAACCCCTTTCTCATTGATATATGGAATGGACGCCGTCCTCCCCATCGAAGTAGAGCTACCTTCCTTAAGGGTGTTGATGGAAGCCAAGCTTGATGAAGCCGATTGGGTTCAAGACATATTTGACCAGCTGAATCTAATCGATGAAAAGCGCTTTACAGCCATGTGCCACAGTCAATTATATTAGAATCGGATGAAGAGAGCCTTTGATAAGAAATTCTGAATCCGTGAGTTTCGCCAAGGAGAACCTGTACTCAAGAAGATCCTGCCAGTTCATAAAGACATGTGTGGGAAATGGATGCCCAACTACGAAGGCCCATTTATTGTGAAGACGGTCTTCTCCAGAGGATCGCTAATTCTTTCAACAATGGATGGTGAAGAGCTTGCACATCCTGTGAAATCTGATGTGGTCCAAAAATATTATGCCTAAAAGAGAAAAACAAAAAAATATATATACAGCTCGCTAAGTTGAAAACCCGAAAGGGCGGCTTAGGAAAAAATGAGCGTCCTAGTGGATTGAAAACCCGAAAGGGCAGTCCAGGAAAAAATTAGGGACGAAGGCATTTCAATGCATCGGATGACACTGAGCATTGCAGATACATTTTACAGACAAGATCCATTCCAACCCAATCGCTCTTGTCAGAAGCAGGATTTCGGGTAGTCTTAGTCATTAGGATCAGTAGAGGTTGTTGGATTCAATGTAACCTTTCCCATATTGCCAATTTCAATTGTAATTTTCCATGGAGCTAGGCCTTTAGCAAGCTACCATTCTTTAATAAAATTAAACCTTTTTCTATTCAATCTCCTTGTTCATACTATCTCTGTTTCATTTTTGTTATGCAAAATGCCATTTGTTAATACAATTTTGAAAGTGAAAAGTGTTTTCAAAATTTAAAACTGTTTTTGAAAATGCATTTGAAAATAAAAGTTGCGTTGACTTGTGGAAATCTCTGAAGGATCTCTTCATTCCCAAGTAAGTCTCATCGTTGCAGAAGCACTTTTAAATCATTGCCTCAACGTAGTCCCCAACGAGACTTTAAGCTGACAACACTTTGGATTAACCCGGTAATCTCCAGTGACTCTCAAGACTGCAGAGATCTCCCCAAGTATATTTCAAATGTTCCATGTCCTTGAGGACCCGCTCCTAGTGGAATCATTTGTTCCTCAGTGAAATTTCCTTACTTTCCTCAGAAAATACTCCCCAGGAGATTGTTGTTCTCCCCAAGAAGTCAAGATACTTTCCCCAGGAATGTCGGGTGAATTTTTCACCAGTAAGTCTGATGAACTCTCCTCAGGGAAGTTTGATATATTTTATCCCCAGGGAAGTCAGATGTACCTTTCTCCCAGGAAGTTGATGTATTATTTCTAGGAAGTCGCTACGCTTTCTCCGTGAAGCCGCCCAGCTCCACATCTTCCCCATGAAGCGAATATTTATTTTATCCCCGGAAGTCTTTAATCCTCATATTTTCTTTGGCTGATTATGGTTCATGATAACAATCCCTCCAGGGAAGCCATGATATTGTATCCCCATGTGGAGGTCATGATATCGTATCCCCAGTAAAGTTGCCATTTTCTGTTTCGGTGAGAATAGGATATCAAATTATTAATTAATCTGAATCACATCTTTAGTTCACAACCACTCTTTGATTTATCCAAAGGAAACATTAAAGAAAGGAAAAACCTATTTTGCATCGTAAACACAATGCGGGGAGAGATCTAGGATTCGGGGGTTGGTTAAGCTTAGGGAAGGTATTAGCATCCTAAACTTCTGTAGTACTCTACAGGAACCTCTTGTTTTGATGTTGCTATTGCTAAAATTATATGTTTAAGGATAACGCTACGGGTTAAAGGTTAAGGAAAGACCTAAGGGTTATTCCTAAGTTTACTCGCCAAGACTCGCATCTTGTGCCTACGTATCCGAGGTAGGGGATGGAATCAAAGTAATCGTAGTTCCCTCGAAAGGGAAGAAGAGAAACTTCTTGACCGTGGTCAAGGTTTCAAGGGGATGTAAACGTTCATAGGGAAGCGTTTACGTGGAGTGCGGCGACTCCTATCTCTAAGTTGTAAAGTTGCATTGAAAAAGGTAAGCTAGGTATTCCACGGCGGGAAACCTAATATGAAGTGCGGCGACTCCTTATCCTAATGCTAGGGTAAAGGGTAAAATTGTCCACAGCAGGACGCTTAAGCATTTAGGGTTTGAAAGGTGAAAGAGGCAAGGGTTAAGGACTATTGACGCGGCGGTCAAACAGCTAGACCTTTCCTTCGGAGGGAAATTAACAGTAAATAACTATAATGAAAAAATTATCAAGCAACGGTATTGAAATTATGGGAAAAGGTACAAGAATGATAACCAAATAAGTAGCGATGATGTCCTCGCATAATTTACAACCATGAAAAATGAAATACGAACAAAATATGATGTTAGTAAACAAAGACCAATGAAAAATAATGCTAGGACTGAGATAATAATTAGACGAAAGTTCAACGGGAATGTCAAGAATTTTTATTTTAGAATCTTTAGGTTAGAAGTTAGAATGAAAGTGTTAGAAATTTAGGTTAGAACTATTTTTAAGAAAGAGTTTTAATCTTAATTGAAACTTAAAACCAAATAACGGTTTTGCTTCCGTTCTCTATTTTGCAGGTTCGAAGATTTCAAAGATAGAAGATCGGACATGACGATCTCTTAGGAAAAGTTAGGAACTTTTAGAACAATTAGGAGTTTGAATTCAATTTTTATTTCCCATCTCATATCATATTATTGTTTATGCTTCCACCATTCTTCCTTTGTCCACTTGGACCATTTG
Organism: Lathyrus sativus; assembly: GCA_963859935.3. Classification (NCBI taxonomy): domain Eukaryota; kingdom Viridiplantae; phylum Streptophyta; class Magnoliopsida; order Fabales; family Fabaceae; genus Lathyrus; species Lathyrus sativus. The sequence continues at coordinate 605,149,919 of OZ012735.1, forward strand.
TTCATGTCTATGCACTTTTTCTTTTGTCCATTTGGACCAAAAATATTAATAAAGGCTTAAACCACTAAAAAACTTGTTCTCTTAATGGTGGACTATGGTTACTATCTTATGCATAAGACATGGAATTTTGGACCTAGAACTAGGATCTTAACCTATGCTTGAATGCTTGTGATGGTAAACCTTGGATTTTGGATACTTGGAGTTCTCTTTTCAAGACCTATCTTGATAAAAGCCTAATCTAAAGGAGTGGATGCTTATGTTATGGATCTTGCTTGTGTGGTTAGATTGTTCTTATCCTTATATTTTATCTTTATGCAATAGGATAGTCTACTTTTCTGTAGCGGAGAAATTTGTGAGTGTAAGCTATTGATTAACTTAACTCAAAATACAAGAGTCGCCACCATACTTTTATTTTATCCAAAAAAGGGAAAGGAAAAAGATCGAACCAAACCTAAACAAGTTCTAAAAACAAGAACAAATAGAGAATGGGTAAGGGGGTTGGTTACACTAAGGGAAGGTATTAGCATCTAAAACGTCTATAATACTCTATAGAAACCCTTTGAAATGTCTACGCTTTTTGGTTTAAAAAGGTCTATTTGAAATGATATTGGGGAGATAAGAAGAGAATTATTTTTTTAATATTTTTGTGTTTGGAGAGACTTATCGCCTCATGCCTACGTACCCATAAGTGCAATATAGGATCAAAACCCCGTAGTTCGTGGTATAAATAACAAAAAAGAGATTTGTTATGATTGATTTTAATTTAAAGACAAGTCGTCATTTCCAAGCGAATAATTCCACTTAAAGAGATGACTCATGTCTAGACTTATGAAAAAACTTTTAAAGAAAAAGTGCACAAAGGCACAAAAAGAATTGGTGAATTTTTGTGATTTTTATGCCTTCTTTAAATTGGTCAAAATATGATTAACATTGATTGACATTTATTAAAGAAAACAAATTTTAAAAAATCACTTGACCGAAGTCAAGGTTTAATTATGAAAGCGGTTTGATTTTGAAAACTAGAAGGTTTTTAAAAAGGAATAAGTATTTAAAAATTAAAGAAGGGGTGGAGAAGAAGAGACTATCCTATTGCGTAACGATAAAAGCTAAGGATACGAATGGTCTAACCACACAAGCAAGCTTCATAACATAAGCATCCATTCCTTTAGATTAGGCCTTGATCAAGATAGGTTTTCAAAAGAGAACTCCAAGTATCCAAAATCCAAGGTTTACCATCACAAGCTTCCAAGCATAGGTTAAGATCCTAGTTCTAGGTCCAAAATTCCATGTCTAATGCAAAGGATAGTAACCATAGTCCACCATTAAGAGAACACGTTTTTTAGGGGTTTAAGCCTTTATTAATATTTTTGGTCCAAATGGACAAAAGAAAAAGTGCATAAACATAAACAAATGGTCCAAGTGGACAAAGGAAGAATGCCAGAAGCATAAACAATAATATGATATGATATGATAACATAAAGCATAAAAAATAAAATAGATAGGGAGCGAGAAAGAAGTATAAACATAGCACAATTGATATATAACATAGAGCAATAATGATCCAAAAACAAGAGAACAAGTTTTGTTGCTTTCGGAAATGCTCGACTAAACATCCATGGGAATGAAAACATGCTCTCATACATTACCATGGGGAGGGCTCCAACTCGATTAAAATTAACGAGTATGTCAACTTAGCCCCACAGGTAACAAGAGAAAGCCAATCTATTTCAAACTACGCCACTGACGAATAGGAGACTGATAATTCGCTTACAAAATGCAACAATTTTCCGATTTCGGGACAATTTAGTGCTATGTTAATCAATTGTAATCGGGATTATGTAGAAGTCATGACTATCTAAGGTCGTCCTATAAAAATGTTAGTGCTAATGCATGTTAGAGAAGTGATATGTAGATCACTCTCCAAAAGCAATACCGCATGAAAAGAAAAATAGGTAACGATCTCATCTTCATCAAGAACTAAAACAAGTTCCAATGATATTAAAGATTTTCATAGATCAAAAGAAAATGAGAAATAGATGAAGAAATGCCAAATTGAACCATACAAAGATGTAATCCAAGGCAAAGAACAAAAGAAAATGGAAGAAGAAGAGAAAAGAATCAAAATAGTCCCCAAAACAAGCAAATATCACATTTTAGACACTGATTAATCGATTAACCATTTGCATGTGCAAATGTGTTAATCGATTAACACTGCTATGACAGCAAAAAATTTGAAAAGAATTCAACATTCATGACCCAATCATTTCTTCAAACACCTCATGATCATGAGTGAGAATTAGAACGAAAATTCAAGTAAAACAACAGAAAATAACACCAATAAAATACAATTTGCAAGATCCAAAGATCAAGCAACAAGAATCAATAATAGATCATATTGTGGAAGATGGATCAAGCACAACAATAGTGGAATAAGGGTTTACCACTTCAAATCTGAAATTGCTTCAAATTAACTTAAAGAACCATACTCCAAAGCCTTAATCTACTGAAATTGATGATGAAAAAAGTGATTGGATGAAGGTTTTAGCTCAAAGATTAGTAAGTTCCAATGAAGAACTTACTAACTTTCAAAAGAAGAAAGAGCTTTGGTGAATTTGGTAGTTGAAGGGAATTGTGAGAAATTTTAGCAAGGTGAATTTGGCTATCAAAGCTTGAAGAATGAATGAAATGAGGTCTCTACTTATAAAATTTAGGCTTGCAAATTTTGGTGGTTTGGAACCAAAACTAGGCTTGGAATTTGAGTTTGGAGGCAAAATCAAGATCAAATGGTGATTAGTGAAGGTGTATAGTGGGAATCAATTGTGATGAGGTAGGGGAATTAAAATGAAGTGATCTAGAATATTCTCATGATGAAATATTTGAAAATTGGTGTCAAAATGCTGCATAATTTGAATTTGGCTCATTTTCACAAAAAAAAACACATTGGTTAATCGATTAACCATTTACATGTACAAATGTGTTAATCATTTAACACAATGAAAAAGTGTGAAAAATGGCCTTTTGATGTGTTGTCTTGGCTCTGGCTCGGTTCTTTTGACTTGCCAAAGAAGGCATGGAAATAAACACATGAACCTTGGAGTCTCTTGAATAATAGTCAATCAAATATTTGGGAAACTCTTGATCAAATGATTTTGAATTGTTTGCAGATTAGCTTTGACTTTTTTCAGATGAAGTTCATTCGAGTTGAGGAACTGTTGATTGGTATTCTTGACTCAAACCTCTTCCTAAAAAAGAGTCAGTAAATAAAAGAAAACAAACATATTTTTTGGATTTTAATTAAGGGTTAGTAAACATAAACATAAACAAACATCAAGCATACAAGAAAACAAGGGTGCTCAATGATATCCCTCAAAGACAAACCTCTAGAGGAAGATAAGAGAATCAAAGCTCGTGATCTTGCATGTGGTATGAAATGCAAATGACATGTGGGATCTTAGGGGTAGAAATTAGGGTATTAAAGCTGCCCCTATTTAAGTTTCTTCTATCCGGAGATAAGAAGATTGACATCTTTGTCTCGACGAGATAGAAGAGACTTAAATATAACAATAAACCCAAACTTTTGGCCCTAAGAGACTATAAAATGATATGCTCATGCAAACAATATGCAGACACATGACCTCTGTGGGGAGAAAACACTACAGGAAACCAACAAAAGGATGAGGAGCAAGAGAAAAGAGAACAGACTCCACAGGGGGAAAAAAAGAGAGAGAAGACATCTCAACAGGGAAGGAATCAAATCTCCGTTGGGGAAGATAAAAGATAAGATTCCACTAAGGGGAAAATTACCAACATCAAAACAAGAGGAAAACACATCCTAACAGGAGAGAGAGCAACCTCAGCTGGGGAAAAGATCATTTATTACCGGGCATATGGTAATAACATGATCGAAAGGAAAGATTACTAACTACCAACCAAGTGGCAGTTACGACAAGGTAACCAAACCAGGCTATATTACCTACTACCAACTAAATGGGCAGTAGGACAAAGGTAATAAGCTCAAAGAAGAGGGATTACCAACTACCAACCAAATGATAATTACGACGAGGAAATCAACCAAAGGGATGCGAGAAATATTACCTACTGCCAACTAAAGGACAAAACGACAAAGGTAATAAACTCGAAAAGGGAGAGATTACCAACTATCAACTAAGTGGTAGCTACAATAAAGTAACTTAACCCGGCTACATTACCTACTACCAATTAAATGGGCAGGACGACAAAGGTGATAAGCCATCTATATCACCTACTACCAACTAAAGGGAAAGACGACAAAGGTGATAAGCTAAAAAAGAAACGAGAAATATTACCTACTACCAACTAAAGGGCAGTACGACAAAGGTAATAAACCCGAAAAGGAACAAATCACCAACTATCAACCAAGTGATAGCTACAACAAGGTAACCAAACCCGGCTACATTACCTACTACCAACTAAAGGACAGGACGACAAAGGTAATAAGCCAAAAAGAACGGATTATCAATTATCACCCAAGTGATAGTTACGACGAGGTAATCGACCAAAAGGATAGTTCCACCAAAACGAGACTCTGTCGGGGAAAGACATTGTTAACTACCGGTTTACTGGGTAGAGGACAAAAGGCTACTCAACCAGAATGGGAGAAATATTATCTATTACCGGAAAAGGTAGGCTAAAATAGATAGTAAACTCGAAAGGGGCCAAAGGTCAATCTAGTAATAAACCAGAGAGAAACGGTCAAGCAAGAATCTACCCGGTGAGGAAATATCTCAACTGGGGATTAATTCCATCCAGATAATGCACTGTGGAGGAAGGCTAAAATAGATATCTTCCACGAGGTATAAACTCAGTGGGGAATTAACAAAGATAGGCATTTTCTGCTTACGGGTCGACACTCTAATGGAGAGAGGACACATACGCTCTACTGGGAAAACAACATTAGAGAGCAAAGAAGCACCAACACAAATGCAAGATGCACAATGCAACAACATGTTATGCACACCAAAAAAATGCGCATGCAATATGTATGAGTATGAATATGCTAATTGTCATACCCCAAATTTTGACCCCTTAGATTCTCATTATCATTTTAGGAGCATAATCATGAATTATCTAACCCTAACCCAGTGCAAGTTTGTCTTTGTCAAGTTACAGATGAATCAGGGTTTTGTACAGTCAAATCGAAGCTTCAGGGTTTGTGATCAATCAAAGTTTTAGGCTAATTCAATCTTGAAACAAGATTAAGGGTATCATATGATGTCAATTGGGAATCCAATTTGAGGTTGTTACCCAGAGTCAAGAACAGTGTATGTCAGGGCACCCGATTAAGGTTTTTGACCAGTGAAAGTCAACTGTAGTTTGACTTTGATGTTAGAAGGTGTTTTAATGGTGGGATTATGATCCATGAAGTTCATATAGCTTAATAAAGTTCATTCAAGAATTTTCAAAGTCTCAGGAGGTCCAGAGTGTCAACAGACGACTCGGTAGTCACCGATCGATCGTACGGTTGACCCAAAAAGTCAACTCTTCAAATTTAAGGAATTGGACTTCAAAGTGTGAATCAAAAAATGTTCCTTATATCATATTTCACTTTCCTATCAATTTTCATGACCATTGGATCAAGGATGAAGGAGTAATCGAAAAATCGGGAAATTAGGGTTTTGAAAGGGGCTAAACCATAACTCCTTAACCACACATCCAAATGAAGTGGTTCAAAGCTCATTTGAAAGCTCTTGACAAACCCTACAAAAGTCCCTAAGTGGTCCATGATCAGAAAATGCATAGATTTGGAGTTATGATCAAATTCATTTTGAGAAAGGAAAAAGACTTAGAGAAATTTCACTTTTAAGTTCATTTTTCAACAACTTTGAGAGACTTTTTGACCAAGTTACTTTGGGAATTTGAAACTCATGAAAGCATGAATGTTTTAGAACTATTTGAGGGATTTCTAAAAAGTACTATCACATCTCAAAAGGAGTTGTGAGCTGAAAGTTATGGTTATGGCAAGTTGGTGATTTCACACTTTAGTCCCACATTGACAAGTTTCAAAAATCCATTCTTTCATCAATTGGGCCAATCTCAGCTTTTGAAATATATTTTATCTGATATGTAGAGACTTTGTAGCATGGAAATACAATGGAAATGCAGAGGAAATGGAATTAGCCAAGCTTGCAAGTGGACTTGCAACTTGCATTTGAAATCAATGACAAGCATGAGGTGGAAAGTAGAAGCTGAACCAGCCATCAACCTATGTCTTCTAGCCTGCATTTAGCCCTTTCAAACTCATCATTTTGCTTGACTATTGAGCTTACCTATCTGCCAAGAAAACCCCTTTGTGGAGGTTTGATTCAAAAAGCAAACCTTTCCTTCCTATGAAGGAAATCTTCAAATCTGCCCATACCATTCCTTTGCCTATAAATAGAGGACATCTACACCTCATTCAAGACATCAGAATATCTACTCTAAAAAACCAGAGAAAGCTCAAGCCTTTTCTCTTGCACACTTTGCTTCAAAATCACAAAATCACATTTTCACCAAAAACCACCAAAATCTGTCTTGGTACAATTGCTGCCAAAATCATTTCTCTACACTCAAAATCCCCAAAAATCATCCACACAATCTCTAAATATGATATAGAAGGTGTCCAAGGCCTTAGACCACTCAAAAACCTCACCATTCAAAAAGTCAACTTCCATACAAAGTTACTTTGACCAAAAGCCACAAAATTTGTCAAAACTTATTCTAGGCATTTGCTTGGTGTTCTAATCACTCTAACACCTCACATATATCATTTCTCAACTGTCTAAAGTATTAAGGATCATTGGTGGAGTTTATTTCTCCAACTGTCTTGAAGTTTGCATCCTTGCTTCAACAAGAAGAAATCTCCAAAGCTAGGTGCATTTGAAGTTTTCTCTGGGTTTCTTATTGATCAAACCTGCTCAACACAGTCTACTAGAGGTATGTAGACACTCCATCTTTGCTTTACACCATAATTTCATGTTTTGGCATTTTGAGTTCATCATGTGTATGTCTTGTATCAAATTCTGTCATGAACATGCCAGTTGTGATCTCAGGCCTAGAGGTGTTTAAATTTGTGCTCAAATTCATCCAACATCATGTATTCAATATGTGTGTGAAGTTAACTTGATCAGTTTTGCTTAAAATGTTAACTGCACTTTTTCATGTTTGCATCAAAATGCCAAAACTTGCAACTCAACCCTCATTTTTCATGACAGTCCTCTCTTAGCTCCAAATTGTGTTTGAACTCATTCAATATCATGTATGTGTGGTGTGTATATGGTTGGTTCAGTCTAAAAATGTTTGGAATTGAATTTGAACATCTTCATGCATTTCACAACCTAAATTTGCAACTAGAAAGCTATTTTTTATAACAGTCCATGTTGAACCAATCTTGGTGTTTAAAATAATTAATTAACATGTATGCAAGATGTATATGTGGTCTATTTGGTGTAAAGATGCCTAGAATTAAGTTTGAACATCCTATTGTTTTTGCCAAGAACACCAACATGCAATTTGAAAGTCATTTTTGTGCCAAGCTGTTTTGAACCACTTTTTCTTGCTTGAACTCACTTGTTTGTATAAATGAGGGATGTGTATGGGATTCATATGATCAAATGTGCTTGAATCTGGTTTTGGATATCCTACTGCATCATCATGATACCAATTTGCAACTCAAAACTCATTCTTCATCATAGTCTGTTTAGGCTCCATCTTTGTGTTCAAAATCATCCATTATCATGTTTACAATGTGTGTGTGTGGCTTATTGGATCATAGTATGCCTAGAACTTGAATTGGACATCATCATGCCTCATATTCACAGCAAAATTGCACATTAAGCACCACATTTCACAACAGCCAGTTTTAAACTACATTTTATGTTCAATCTCATCCAATGACATATATGCACTGTGTGTATGTGAGCCAATTTACCTGATTCTACTTTGAACATGAATTGAATATCTTTGTGCATCATACTTGTCAAATTTGCAACTTGAAAGCTATTTTTTATCACAAACCACTTTGAACCATTTTTGGAGCCTAAACTCATTCAGTGGCATATATGTAACTTGTATGCATGATTCATTTGATTGGTATGTGCTTAGAACTTGAAATTCATATCTTCATGCATCACATTTATGTCAATTTTTGCAACTCATATGTCAATTTGCATAGCAACCTGTTTTGGATCCATCTTTGTGCTTACAATCATTCATCAATTCATTTGTAATGTGTGTACATGATTTATTTGCCAACACTATGCTTAAAACCTGAACTGAATGTCTTCATGCATAGTAACATGCCATTTTTGCAATCTGCATAGCACTTTCTATGACAGTCTGTTTCTCACCTCATTGATTGCTTGAATCTACTCAATAGCATGTATATGGTATGTGCACGTGATTTGTTTTACTTGAAAATACTTGGAACTGAGATTTGACAGTCTCATGCACTTCACAAGCACATTTTAGCCACTTGAACATTACATCATGCTACAGCCTGTTTTGAACCCCACTTGGTGCTCAAATTCACTCATTAATATGTATGCAATATGTGTGAATGCTTGACTTGACCTGAAACTGTTTGGAATTAGACTTGCATATCAAAATGCACAACACACATTCACAATGCATTTGTCTTCAAATTTTTCAGTGTGTGCATTATTTTGAAAATCTAAAAGTGCCATCATGTTCCTTGTGATTTTCTATGCAATTTAGACCTAAAATTTATGGAAAACCATTGAGATTTGAGTGAGTTACATGTGAAAATGCATACCATGTTTGGATGTTCTTATTTTGCCCAACCTGCCATGTTTTTCACCCTTATATTTTAATGGGGTGGCATTTGTACTTGGATGTATAGCCACCCCAGTGGTAAGCAACTTGTCACTTAAGCGCCTTTGACCATGCAAGTGTGGGTTCGACCCCTGAGGAGGGCAACCTTTTTATTTATTTTTATCATTTTTCATACCATTTTCAAAAATTCATATCTCACTCAATTTTAATCATTTTTCACCCATTCTTTTTGAATTTTGTTCATCTTGATGTCCACTTTCATGCCATATTTTTTATTTCCATGTTTGCCTAATTTTTCATCTCTTTTGACTATGTGCAAGTTATGTACGTTCTGTGATCGTTTTCGCGTATGCAGATGAATTTTTCTTTTGATGTACTTGTGATTGCTTGTAATGTTTGTTTGCATTCATGTTATTAAATGTTGACTAACATGTTAGGATCTCATCTGTGGCTGTTACCATGTTCATTTTTACCTCATCTACTAAATGCACTTATGCTTGATCTGTTGTCACACTTCCTGCTTAATCAACTGCTTTGATTGTCATCAATGCATTTTCACTTTACCATTTCACAAGTTCACCTAATGGTTGTCACCATGAATGCATATTCATCATGTTGTTACTTTGCTTAAAATTCTCTTTCCCCAAGTGATGAAGTTTGTTAACTTTCATCCAAGTCGCCTCTCCTGTCCCTCTCCAAAGTAAAAGATCTTTCCAAATAACCCTTATGTTATGGATAATTCATTCACCCATTCCCTTGACTTTATTAAGTCATTTCAACCTTAGTTTAGAAACCATTAGACTTTGCTTTAAGTCTAAAAAATCCACCTGTACTAGGAGAGTTCTTCAACTATAACCCTAGGATAGAGTTTGTCAACTCTATGTGAGAATCATCGTCATGATTTCTTACTTCCCCTTTTGAGTGTTACAATTTAGATTAGGGAGTTTTGTCAAATTCCACACAAACATTGTCATGTTTGTTCCCCCTTGAACCTTGATCATAATCAAGTGTTCCTCATCCCTTGTGAGGTGAACTACGATTGCTCTGATTTTATCCTAGTTAGGATAAGTAGGCAGAAGATGCGACGTCTTTGCGAGCAAACTTAGTGTATATAACTTTAGGTTTCAACTTTACTTATCCCTAATCCATGTCCCAATCCATAGTACATATTCACAAACTTAGCAAGCAATCAAACAAAAGGTTCCTGTAGAGTACTACAGATACTTAGGGTGCTAACACCTTCCCTAGGTATAACCAACCCCCGATCCCCGAATCTCTTAAGCGTTGTCGTTACATCGCGAAAAAGGGTTTTTCTTTCTTTAGACCTTTCCCTTGGGATAAAATAAAGTTCGGTTGTAAAAGAATTAAGATTCAAGTTAATATAATAGCTTGATATCCAATTTTCACCGCAACACTAATAAAACAGACATGAAGATAAACAGAGGGTGGACAAACACCACATCACTACCGAAAACTCGGCTAATCTAAATAAAAATAGAGATATCGATAGGAACTTTGCTAGGGATTTAGATGAAGAAATCCTGCAAGAGATAAACAAAAGCCAACAAAGGAAAATTAATCCTATTACAAGGCTTATAATGTCATTGGAGAGGAAGATACTGCTTAGTGTTGCACCCTAAAATTTGACCAACCGGTTCTCCTATCTGGTTCATGGTTCAATTCGTATTCGCATATCCGATGCATGACATTTGTACACAGACAGAGGATGTCAGGGTTACAGTTTGGGTTTCATCTACCGGATATTTCAGATCCAGTCTAGATCATCAGGGTTTTATTTTTCGGGAAATTGTGCGATTCTCGGTGTTTTCAGCTTACATGGTGGTTTTGGGGATATTCTGATGCCCGGGGTTTATTGTTTGCGTCGATCTGGTCTCGCGCTCTCTTTTATGTTGGTTATTTGCCTTTGTCTGCATTTTTTAGGACTTTATAGCCTTTTGTGGATTTTAAATAGGCTTTATAGATTTTTTTAGAATTTAAATAGATTTTTTAACATTTTTTAATAGTTTTAAATCTTTTTTAGAACTTTATAGAATTTTTAATAGGTTTAATAGTTTTTTAATCATTTTTAAAATATAATAGATTTTAAATAGCTTTTAAATGTTTTTAGAATAATATAGAAAGAATATAGTTTTTTCTTTTATTAATAATAGATTTTCTTTTAATAATAGTATAGATTTTATTAGAGATTTAATAGGATTTTAATAGACTTTTTAAATAGAAATTCTTAGAGTTCTTTTATTAGTTTAGATATTAGTGGAATTGGTAGAGTTTTTTTTAGTTTAGAAATTAATTGAGTTTAATAGAGTTTAGTTAGATCTTAATCATCTTTTAGATTTAGTTAGGATTTAATTAGTTTAATTAGGATTTAATCTTTTGTTTAGATTTTATTTGAGTTTGTTAGTTAATTAGGCTTAGTCAGATTTAATTAGTTAATTAGGTTTAAGTTTTTTATTAGGTTTTAATTGGGTTTAATCAGTTTATTCAGACTTTTCAGGGTTTTTTGGCCATTTTCGTGGGCCTAGCAGAAGTTTTTGGAGGCCCAACAATTTCAGTCCGTTTTTGGTCATTTTCAGTCCAGGCAGCGCCACATGTCACCCTATAAAGCAGGACACGCGTTCACTTCTGGAGGACCCCACCTCACAACTCCCATTTCCCCACATTCTGCCACGTTTCAACTTCAGACTCTCTCTCATCCTGCCACACACCCTCACCACGTGTCCTTCCCAGCAACCCCCTCTCACACGCGTCCAACTCCCAATCTCTCCCCGGTGCCACTTGTCTTCCCCTCATCCTCGCCAGAGCCTCCTACCGCTGGGCATGCAAACGCCCTAGCAACCAACTCCGACCATCCTAACGCCTTCCGGCCACCGCAACAACCCGCCGGAGCTACTTTTTTGCCCAGAATCCTCCTATCTTCTTCTTTCTCCCCTTCCTCCTCCGTCCACCTTCATCAACAACTCGCCGGAAAACTCAACCCAGTCCACCGGAAACTTCATCCGTGGCCGGAAAATTCAAAGAATCTCCAGAAACTCATCAAGAACAACCTCCAGATCCTTCATCAGAAACCTCAGAAATTCCCCAGAAATCACCATCAGGACTCATCTCCTCGGCGTTCCCTTCAAAGAACATCAGCGCGTATCATCTCCGGTGAACTGGTCTAAGCTTCAATAACGATTTTCTGCAAAGACCGTCGGATCTTCAGCGACGCCTTCAACCAAGATCTTCAATCATCCTTCGAAGACCTTCAACGTACCCAGTTCATCTTCAAGTATCTTCCGGTTGGGTGATCTTCAAGAATCTACGAAGAACCCTCCAGAAATCTTCAAGATCGTCGCGAGCTCGTTTGAAATTCTTCAAAGCTTCATCGTTTCCATCGTGTAAACCCAGGTTTGCCCCTCTTCGTCATCTCTCCATTATCATGCATTCAGTAGATTAGGATGAAGGTGGCCTCGGTCAAGATAAGCTGATTAGTTTAGGGATTAAGAGTATAGGGTTAAGTTCGTTTGTTCTTGTGTGATGATTTGTCTGTGAGGTTGAGTGGATTGAGAGAGAAGGGTTGAGTTGCAGACGGCGTGGTAGGGTTTAGGATGGTGAACAGTGATTGGGATTTTGGGGGAAGAAGTTGGTTTTGTTGTTTGGTTACTTGGATTAGGGTTTGGGTTGGGTTCAAAGCCCAAGTATGGTTTGCTGAATCACCCCTCCATTTACTCGTTACCCCCCCCCCCCCCTGCGTGAGAGGAATGATGAGAGTTTGGTCTGGGCTTAAGCCCCATTGCTATTCACACCCTCGAAACCAAGCCCAATGAAAATAAACTGTGACCTCTTGCTATTCACACCGCGCGGCCATTCTTTTTCTTTTAATTTTTTTGATTTAATCTCTGAAACATAATGGGCCTAGCACATTTGATATCTGCACCACCCCACCGCTGGCCCATTCAGTATTAACAACTAGAGAGTTGCTATCGCTGCACCCCCCTTCTGATTTCTTTTTTAATTTCTTTGTTTTCATGCATGTTAGAAATAAATTCATAAAAAAAATAGTAGAAGTGTCCAATTAATGCTCTTCTTTTTTTCATAGGTTCCTAATTCAATTTAGAGTTTTAGGATGCAAAAATATTAATTAGATCATGCATTTTCATTTTTGCTTGCATTTTTGTATTTTAATTGATACTGAATAATTGGTTTGTGATGTGTCTGCCTTGTTGATTTTAGTTCTCTCACTTGGTATTGAATTTTGCTCTAGCTTTTTAGTATGTTGTACTAGACTGATGCATGCTCCCCATAGATATTTTCATAGATTTTTCAGAGCTTGATTGATGTTGTTTTAGGGTTAGAGAATAGAGACCTCCTAACTTGCTGGTTAACCCTTGACCATTCATATGTTAGGGATTGTTTAATAGCCTTAGAAGTTGACTTAGGCTTTGAGATTTGATCTTGGGATCATAGAGCCATGTAGGTTTCCCCTAGATTTTTGGTAGTTTTTTATAGAGTGTTTTGCTATTTTTGGCCTGAGCTTGAGAATAGGAGAAGTCTTGAGGGCTTCTGACTTTGAAGTTCAACTGTGGTTGAACTTCAGAGATAGTTTCTTGTGGTTTGAGGGCCTGTGGTTTCTTCTTGAAGGTGGAGGCTGGGTGAAGTCTTGATGGAGCTTGCAAGGATGCATGGATTGAGGCCTAGTCTAGGAGCTTGCTCTCTGTTTGTGAGGTTTGAGATTCTGAGGTCTGAGGGAAATTCATGGTACTTTCCTGAGGAAGGCACTATGGATGTCTTTCATTCTTTCTTCTCACCTCTTTCTCAAGTATCCAATGATGGTGGAGCCTTCATGTGAGTTTAGTTTCTCCTGAGGAGGAATATAAACCAATCACAGTGGTTGAACCGCATGGGATATGATTCCTAAGTGGAAGCCCCCTAGTACTTTCCCGAGGAAGGCACTATGGGCCTGTTCACTTAGCTCCCTTAGTTCATCTAGGATTTCTTAAGTATCCAATGATGTTGGAGCCTTAATGTGAGTTTAGTTTCTCCTAAGGAGGAATATAAACCGATCACAGTTGTTGAGCCGCATGGGATATGATTCCTAAGTGGAAGCCCCCTAGTACTTTCCCGAGGAAGGCACTATGGGCCTGTTCACTTAGCTCCCTTAGTTCATCTAGGATTTCTTAAGTATCCAATGATGTTGGAGCCTTCATGTGAGTTTAGTTTCTCCTGAGGAGGAATATAAACCGATCACAGTTGTTGAGCCGCATGGGATATGATTCCTAAGTGGAAGCCCCCTAGTACTTTCCCGAGGAAGGCACTATGGGCCTGTTCACTTAGTTCCCTTAGTTCATATAGGATTTCTCAAGTGTCCAATGATGTTGGAGCCTTCATGTGAGTTTAGTTTCTCCTGAGGAGGAATGTAAATCGTTCACAGTTGTCGAGCCGCATGGGATATGATTCCTGAGAAGGAGCCTCCTAGTACTTTCCCGAGGAAGGCACTATGAGTCTGCCTACTTACCTCCCTTTCTTTGGTAAGCTTGTTTTGAAGCTTGAAGACTGGATTGATTTCTCTTGTGTAGGGTTTTGCTTAAGGTTTTGCTTAGAGATTTGATTAGGGTTTTGATTAGGGATTTGCTCAGAGGTAGATTATGGTTTGTTTTAGGGTTGTTCAGGGTCTTGCTCAGGGGTAGTTTCTTGTTTTGGGATAGGGGTTTGTCAGGTTGGTTAGCCTTCTCTTTGTGTTGTTTGACTTGTGTGGTGTTGTACTGCATTAGACTTAGGGGCTCATCTAGATATTTCTGAGGTAGATGCATCTTAGAGATAGGCTTTGTGTGCATGAGAAGTTGAGGTGGTCCTCCTTCTGCTTGTTTGTTATTGAGTGGCTTTGCTTGCTGGTATTTGGTAGAGCTGAGCTCCCTTACCTCTGTGGGTTGCGGCCTTTGCGCCTTGATTGTTTGGTTGTTGCATTCATGCATATTTCCAGTATTTCTTTACTTTGCAGTTGATTCCTGTTTGTTGTTTAGTGATGTTGCCATGATCCCTTAGGAGCTCTAACTTCTCCGCTGCGGAGGGGTTATGATAGACATTAGGTGGGGCAACCAGGCATGATAACATTAGGTAGATTCCCCTTTTCAACCATAGTTTTAGTGTGTCTCCTTTCCTTTCTCAAAACAACAGAAAAACACTTGAATAGCTTGTGTCGTAGTTAGCCGAACTACAGCTGCTCTGATTTCTCGTACCAGACGAGAATATGTAGGCATAGGATGCGATATCCTAGCGAGCACACTAACAACTAACCTTTTGCTTTCTCGCTGTTGTGCGATCGAGACTTTCCCGCTGACGACTGACGTTACCCTTTTCTCTCGCCCGAGGGCATTTGAGACCATACTGTAGTTTTTCCCATAGGGTCCCGAACCCTTAAAACCAGATTAATTTCTCGCTGCTGTGTGAGAGTACCCAGATTAGCCGTAGTTAGCCGAACTACGTTTGCTCTGATCTTCCATGCCGTGTGGAAGTACGTAGGCACAGGATGCGATGTCCTGGCGAGCAACCTCCCCCCGTTTAGCCGTAGTTAGCCGAACTACGTTTGCTCTGATCTTCCATGCCGTGTGGAAGTACGTAGGCACAGGATGCGATGTCCTGGCGAGCAACCTCCCCCCGTCTAGACGTAGGTAGTCGAACTACGTTGACTCTGACTTTCCCATTGCACGAGGGAGTACGTAGGCCCAGAACAGCGTATGTTCTGTCGAGTCCTGTCCTTTTCTTTTCTTTTCAGACTGACCATTAGCGTAGATAGATAAACACACCCTTTTCCTTATAAACACCAAACGTGGATCCCGTCGAGTACGACGGACGTGAGGGGTGCTAATACCTTCCCCTTGCGTAACCGAATCCCGAACCCAGGTTTTGGTTGCGATGACCATACCTTTTTCCGTTTTTTTGCGAGGTTTACTTTGAGCGTTTCCTTTCCCTCCGTTGGGATAAATAACGTACAGTGGCGACTCTTCTGTCAGTCGGCGCCGATTTTCGCAGTAGCGACAGCTGGCGACTTTGCTGGGGACCTTGTAGCACCTAGGGACTTTTCCCATCCCTTATGCCGGGACCGTTTCCCATCCCCTACGCGAGTCAATCCTAGCGCTTGGGTGTTTATCTGTTGGGTGTTGCGCATATGTGTTTTACCTTTCCGCACTTTACTTTTCCACACCTTTACCTTTCCGCATTTTACTTTCAGCACTATATTATTATGTTTACTGCTGTGGGAGAGGGAGGTTACTATGAGTGAGAAGCCGGACCTGGGCTTGAGTATGCACCTAGACATAGTTGCGGAGAGTAGTAGACGAACCTGTCTGCTGAGCAGGCACAGTTCCCTACGAAATCTGCGCTCAGACGAGATTCTCTCCGAGGTGCTCCTTTCCGGTCCTGAGGATCTGAGGGGAGTCCAGGCGTGAGGATTGTCGACTCTGGGGACCGATCATTTGGAAGTCAGCTAAGTGAGGCCTCTTCATGACTTGATGATGCCACTCCTTCTGGGAATCGTATTGTCACTCATGAAAGTCTGTGACGCTGATGACCGCATAGGATGTCGTACCTTTGTCCGTGGATTAGGTCCATACCTGTGAGGGGGATTGGGTTGTTGCAGGAAAACTGGCCTTTAGAAACCATGATTCAGTATTTATCAGATAGTTTTCTTGGCTCGTTAACAGGTGTGTTGTTTGGATCAGATGGGTTTCTTGTTTGAGGTTGATACTATTATCAGATGGTTTTCTCGTCAGATACAGAGGTTCAGATGGATTTCTTACCAGGGGATTGGTATTTTGAGTGTCAGATGATAGTCAGCGTCATGAGGTTCTGGTGACTGTGGTGGTTTTCTGTTCTTGACATTACAGAGATGTTCCTCTTCGGGCTACAGCATGGCCCATGTGTTCACTGATTGCGTCATTTATCATATTGCATTATTGCATTACCATTTGCATCCAACTAACGCGTGTGTATTGCAGGTACATATTTTCCCTCCCAGTTCCGGTGTTTGTTTCCTAGCAAGACTTGGAAGCCATGAAGAGAGTGTTACCCTACAGATTCCCGTCTCCAGATATCAGTCTGTTGTCAGAGTTAATTACTATTTCTAGGAAGAAGGTGATGGGAGATTTCAGGAAGACATATGGGAGGATCCTGACTTATGTTTACCAACCCTCGGCTTATGAGATCAGCGGCATTTACACCCTGTTGCAGTTTTATGATGCTGAGCTCAGGTGTTTCGTATTTCCTGATTTTGTCTTGGCTCCTACCCTGGAGGAGTATTCTGCACTCTTGGATATACCGATTCGCGAGCAGATGCCTTTCTATCACACGGACGCTAAGCCGGATCTAGCTGAGCTTTCTGATATTCTGCACTTAGGAGAGTTTGAGCTGACAGGGAAAATGACCAGAAGAGGAGATGTGTGGGGATTTCCGTTGGATGTTTTAGTGGAGAAGGCTCGGGAGTATGCCAAGAAGGGTGGCTGGGTTGTTTTTGACGCCATCCTTGCTGTGTGTGTCTATGGCATTGTATTGTTCCCAAACTTTCCTGATTTTGTTGATGCAGATGCTTTCTATATTCTGGCTGCAAAGAACCCAGTTCCTACCTTGCTGGGAGATATCCACCATTCCACTCACTACCAAAATGAAAAGCGACGAGGAAGGAATGTCTCTTGCTGTGTACCTCTACTGTGCCGGTGGTTTACTAGTCATATGCCGAAGTCAGGGCCTTTTATCACTTCTATTGATTCTTTAGGATGGCCTGAGCGCTTGATGGGGTTGACTTCTGAGAATGTGGTGTGGGTTAATGAGGAGGTGTTCGGAGTTGAGGTCATATACAGATGCGAAGGATTCCCTAATGTTCCTTTGATAGGAAGGAAAGGGTGTGTCAATTACAACCCTTCCTTATTAATCAGGCAGTTTGGGTATGTACCTCAGGAAGCGCCGAAGCCCGAGGAGATACAGGAATCTCTGTATCTCACTGGGGCAATAGACAAAGAGATGTTGATCAAGCTTGAGAAAGCATGGAAGAACCTGCATAAGAGAGGGAAGCCTTCATGTAGCAAAGGGGGTACTCGAGTTCTTGTTCCGTATGTGGAATGGATTCGTGAACAAGCTACGAAATTCCTTATGCCTTATCCTGCAGTTCAGCCATTGTATCCTTCTCCGGTGGAGGAGCCCACCACTATAGACATGCAGGTATACAAGCAGCTGATGGCGGAGAAAGAAGAGTTAGCAAAGGCTAAAGAGGCTTTAGAGAAAGAGAATGCCCAGCTTCGTCATGAAAAGATTGAAACAGGATATTTTTCCAAGCAACAGGCCGAAACTTTGAAACATCTGAAGACTACTTTATTGGAGTTGACTGAAACCAAGAAGCGTCTGGAGTTAGATGTAGACTCAGTTAGCAGTGTATTGGCTACTAAGAAACAAGAGCTGGAAAGGGCCTACACGAAGTTAGCTAAGTTCAGATAGCATTGGGATCTCACTATGGCCAAACGCAAAGAACGGGAAGAAGAGCTAAAGACACAGGTTGCTCAGTTGGGAGAACAGGTTAGAGTGAAGACTGAAGAGCTTGAAGAAGAAGCATGTCGTCGATACGAGGCCGAACGCCAACTGATTGATGCCTTGAAGAATCTGGAAGATTGTCAGCGCAGAGCAGACATCAAGAGGCCCAAACCTGAGGATGGTGCCCAGGATAAGGCTTGGGAAGATTTTGTCAGAGATATCCATGGAACGGTCAGGAAAAGGGATCAGTTGATAGAAGGCTTAATTTATCGACCGGATCACACAGAGACGAAGAAGCTGTTCGAGGATTTCTGCGACCGTACCCGCACTTGATTTCTCTCTTGTATTCTGTGTGTTGAGATCACCACCAGGCATGTTGGTTGGGATCCTCCTTTATCATCTCAGTTGTATGGAACATAGTTGTGTAACGTCTTGACAAGACTGTCAGTCCAATAAATATATGAGGGTTTTTCTAAATATTGTCTTTATGGTTTATCTTGTCTTGCTACCTTGACACTAGAGTTGGAGGGGAAATATCCCCAATGCACACATGCACGTTAGCATTTTTCTGTCTTCATAAATCATATTGCATAGCATTTCTCTAGCTGGTTAGAGCACTTATCCAGCCTTTGTTTTGATCCAGAGGATGATTCTCGGGGGATTGTTCGAGGCAAGAGTGGAGTGTTGAAGACGACCAAGGGGCTGAAGCAGATTTGAGCAGAATCAAGCAGTGTAGTCAGTTACAGGTAATTGGTAGCTATGTCTGAAGGCAATTTCCAGTCTCCTAACACCTTGACAGGGTTTACTATGACGTCCCACCCTCGCTATGATTCTATGAAAGACTTCCCGCAAGCAAACAACGTTACTGCAGACCAAGTTGTACAGCCTACTGTTGAGAACCGAGATCGACATGAGCAGTTTGTTGCCCGAAATGAACGTCCTCCTCCTGTTAACAATCAAGGTGCCGTTTTCCCTGAGAGGAATCCACGCAGATATATCCCAGTAGCCAGGACTGTAAACTCAAGAGCTCTCGAAAGTGATAGAAGGTTCCGAGTATTGGAGGAAAGAATTAAAGCTTTGGAGGTCAAAGATGCTGGTAACCTGAATGCTGCAGACATGTGTTTGGTTCCTGACCTGGTGTTGCCTTATAAGTTCAAAGTGCCGGAATTTGAAAAGTACATGGGAGATAGTTGTCCGAAGCTGCATTTGATGATGTTCTGTCGAAGAATGACTTCGTTTGTGCGAGATGACAAATTGATGATCCATTGCTTTCAGTATAGCCTGACTGGGGCATCTTTGAGGTGGTATGTGCAGTTAGAGAATAATCAGATTCGATCATGGGTGGATTTAGCCAGAGCTTTCCTGAAGCAGTACGAGTACAACCTGGATATGGCTCCTAGTCTCGTACATCTGCAAGAATTATCTCGGGCGGAGAATGAATCATTCAGAGGGTATGTGCAAAGATGGAAAGGATTGGCTGCTAGTGTTCAACCACCGCTTCAGGAAAGAGAAATGGTTGACATCTTCTTGGGTACTCTAAAAGGCCATTATTATGACAAATTGTTCGGCTGTACAAGCTTTGTGGGCCTGATAAGAATGGGAGAGCTTGTTGAGAGAGGGCTCAAGAGTGGAAAGCTTCGAGCTGCTCCTTATATCCTAGTTGATAAGAACGAGTCAGTTGTCAGTTCTCAAGAAGAGTGGGAAGAAGGAAATGACATCGTCTTAGAATCTCTAGCATCTCAGGACCGGTTTTCAGACACTTCAAGTCAACAGTCATCCTGTCGTCGATCGCGTCAGCACGCCCAACGAAGGCCAAGGAAGCCTGAAAGGCAGTTTACTCAGCTACCGGTGCCATACAGTCAGTTGTTGCCAGATTTGGTCGAACGTGGATTGATAGTGCCGAAAGAGACTAATCCCGTGATCCCGCCGTATCCGCCAGGTTTTGATGCCAGCGCCCGCTGTGAGTACCATGTTGGGGCACAGGGGCATTCAACAAATGACTGTAAGGTGCTTAGAAGTCAAATTCAGGATTTGTTAGACTCTAACCAGATTTTCATCACGCCTCAGGGTTTTGTTCAGATCAGCGATTCTCCGTCATCCAGTTGTGTGGGATCGTCAGTTAATGTCATGAAAGACTTCACGGGAAGCGTGTGTTCTGAAGAATGTCAAACTGAGAGTTCAGTTGAATTTGGGAGAAGTTTTTAGAAGTTTCTGTGCCGGGCGTCGCATCTGTTTTCTCTGCTGACCCGTTTAGCTTCTGTGCATTATTGTTTGTTGACCACCACCAGGATTGTTGGCTGGGGTCATTGTATTCGTACTCATTTGTGCTTACGTGCTGCTTTTGTTGGTTATACATGTGTGGGAGATGTTCGTCTGGGTGCTTATAGTTTGAGTTTCTCTTTGTCTTGTCATGAATATGTGTTTGCTTTCTGCTTTGCATTATCATTTAACAGGTACATCAGAACCGTGGGTCTTATTTCCTCAACATTGCAGTTTGTTGCAGGAATTCCTTCAGAGATATGGAACAGAATCAGGTTGAATTGATTGAAGTCCGAAGCCAGCTGGGGCAGATGATGAGAGACATGCAAGAGATGCGTCTGGAGCAGAAGATACTCAAAGAGGAAAATAGTCAGCTGAAGACCCAAATGAGTTTGATCATGGAAGTAGTCAAGAATGTGCTTAGGAAAGGGGATGATCAGCTATTTGAAGCCGCAGTGAAAAAGCTCGTGCCACCTGTGCCTGTGGGACCTGAGCAACAGCCACAAGGGGTACATCCGGATCAACAGAGGATTCAGGAGGGGAGGCCAAAAAGGGTATTTGAGGCGCCACCTTCAACGTATGCTGAGCTCTTTCAGACTTTATTGAGGTTGAATCTGGTTGAAAAGAGAGCAATGGAACCACCCACAGGAGCACTTCCTTATGGTTACGATACCAGTAAGCGATGTGAATTTCATTCTGGGGCGCTCGGACACGACATCGAGGGTTGTCAAGCTTTTAAGCACAATGTTCAAGACCTGATTGACCCAGAAGATATTGAATTCACGCCAAGCGGTGTAGCTGTATGTACTGGTCCTGTCTCAGTTGATGCTAAGATGATGGATGTTTCCAAAGCTGCAGTAGGTCAGAAGCGTATCCTGGACTCCATGGTGTCAGAATCTCCATGCCCACAACTGTTGCCTATTCCTGGGGAAGATCTGAGAAAGAAGATGGCTAAGCATAAGGAGTGCCTTAATCAGTACGGTGGAAGTCAAGAAACTGATGATGTATTTACTACGCAGGTTGTTCAGCAGTCAACCCGATACCAGCGACAACAGCAACGGTCTCAACAGTGGAAAAGGCAGCAGCATCCCAATCAGCGAAAAGCTCAAAATCAGAGGCCGATGAGGGTATTTAAAGTGCCTCCGATGTCTTATGCCGAACTTCTTCAGACGTTGCTACGATTACAGTTGGTTGAGAAAAGGAAGTTAGCCCCGCCGACAGGTACGCCTTCAGCAGGTTATGATATCAAGGAGCACTGTGATTTCCATTCAGGAGCACCGGGGCACAACATTGAAGATTGTCTGGCCTTCAAGCACAAGGTGCAGGACCTACTCGACAGTGCAGCTATCAACTTCGGGCAGGAAGGGCCCAAAATCATCTGAATGAGGAGGGGCTCTATAATTTGGTTGGGTCGCTGAAAGCGGATCAGGAAAACATCGAGTTGCCTCTAATAACTGATTGTGAAGATGGCTGGTTCAGCAGCAGGACAGATGTGAAAGCCCGGTTCTCGGAAACTGGCACCTTTCTTTGTTTTATCTTGTCATTCCTTTACATTTGTAGTTTCTTTCCTGTTTAAATTGCAATCTTGTTTGTAAAACTTGTTGTTTTCATTCAATTGATGATAATGGAATAAATATGCATGTTTTGATTAAATCCATTCGTGTTCACTAATTGTTTTTACAAATGTCCAATGCTTGGTTAAGAAGGATCTGAGGAGGATGACGAAAATGAACGACATGCGACTTCCGATATTGTATGCTTTTGAAATAAAACCTGCTGATGATGTACAGGCATTGTTTCAAATCCCTAAACACCGGTGATATAAGGAAGATAATCCCTTGTCAACCCCTTTGAGCCTAGTAGTAGGAGTTCTTTCTGAAAACGAAAAACCCTCCATCTTTAACCTGGGGCAGGGTAGGTGTTAGCTAATTTGGCCGAGCGTTCAAGTTGCAAAAGGAGTGTCCGTTCGAGGATCAATCACACCTCTATAGGTCGTGCCTAAAAAACCACAATGGTTAAATCAAGAGTGAGACAGTCACATCATTCTCCAATGAGTCAGGCAACCAGTGTCACACGACTTGTTCGGAAAAAGAGAAAGCAAAAAGAATCAGAAGCCCGCTAAGTCAAAGATTCAAAACAAATGACTTAGGCAAAAATGAGGGCATCCCGCTGGACTTGAAAAATCAGAAGAAACTCGAAAGGAGTCAGTCCAGGAAAAAGTTAGGGATAAGAAAAAACATGAAAGGATTAAAAAGAAAAATCCTCAAATGAGATATGAGTCGTGTGACCCTAAGTGTCAAAGACGAAGAGTGAGCGGCTGTCACTCCAAAAACTCATGGTTTCTCGAACTATCACTCCTATCTTTCAACCTCTGAGAGGTGAGCGCTAAGGTCGAATTAGCTGAACGTAGAATGGGAGAACATCAAGGAGAGTGGGTGGGTTAAAATAAAATTCGAGCCTTTGTCCTTTCTTTCAAAACCGTGAACCTGACCACATTACAACCTTCAAAAGTCCTAATTGAAGCAGGTTATTTCGAAAGCATACTTCGGTAAAGGTCGCGTCGATTCTGACTCCTGAAAGGGTTCTTCTTACCATGTTGGTACTGATGTTGATATTCTTGATAAATGTTTGTGCATTTTATGCCATAAACTGTTTTTTCCTATTCCCAGTGAACAGATTGGATGTCAAAGCTGTCATATGCGTTGCATTAATATGTCTTTTACGCAGAACAACTTGTTTTACTTGCGAGTAAGCGCTTGACAACAGGAGAGTTTTCTACAATGGAAGGTATGGTCAGGATAGAATACAGAACGCCTGAGTGCTCCGCAAGCCAGGGCAAGCTATCATCCAATGATCCCCAGTCAGGTCAGCCTTTCGAAGTCGGTTATCCTGGGGGCAATCAGGTTGAGATTCGGTAAATATCTAGTAGTCAGGGGCACTATTCTGAATCAGGTAATCAGGGGCAAAGTCATTGCAGTCAGGGGCAGGCCATCTTAAGAGTGCAGAAGTCATTCTTTATTCGAGAAGCATTTGATGAGAAGTATCCCTCTGAAGTTCAGAATGCTGGGGGCATTTCATATCAGACCATTAGGGTACAGACTTTCAAATTTCCTTTCGGGGACTATCCCCACAGAGGTCCCGCAGGCTGGGGCATATCAGAAGCGAAGGGATTGTTCTTCTCCGTGTCAGCAGAGTAATTCAGAGTTATTCGAGCAGATTCAGTCAATTTTCGAGTGCGGGGCGAATGTCGGGAAGTTGTGTTACTATTCTGTGACCTTTCAACCAGGAAAATATGTATTCAGACAGAATGTTTTCCAGCGTCAGTTGTACCTGACCCATCACAGATAGCCTAAAAGTCTAAACCCATGTTGGCGGTCACTGTGAGGCCCATCCGTGTTGGCGCATCAGTTTCCAAATCTAATCTTCGTCAGTACGCAGGAAGACTCCGTCTATTTTCTCCAGCAAAGTCCAGTTTTTCATTGGCACGGGTAAGCTATCCCCAGAGAAGTCCAATCATACTTGGCACATCTGCTATTCCCCAGTAGAGTTATATTCCCCAGCAGGGTGTCACTTCAACGAGGTGTTTGGTTATGTTCCCAATTTCCCCAGCGGAGTTGATTTTATTCTTCCAGCATTTATTTTGCTGGGATAATTCTGTGATATCCGGTTTATCCCCAGCGGAGTTGGCTTCGTCTTCAGCATTTATTTTGCTGAAGTGGTTTTCTGTACCCGACTTTCTCCAGCAGCTCGAGCCGGCATTAGCATATTGCATGCATCATCATATTTGCATCATACTTGCATTTCATTTTCAAGATGCGTAGCATTTCCATCCTAAATGGAGCATTACGCCATAGAAAGATCCAAACATATGCATATGCATACGAAGCATAAGCCAGGTTTTCTATCAGCCTCATATGGCGAGTGAATTACTCTGTGATCAGTTCAGGGGCTTTCATCCAGCAGCAGTGTTCAGGCGATTCAGCAGTTTATTCGTATTTCAGATCATACGACAGTTATGCTTTGATCAATCGGTCATCTGGTATCGACAGACTTTTCTTCCCGTCAATTCATATTGACGATGTGTGCCTCCAATAAGTGGATTTCTCCGTATATCATTAAGACGTCTTGAGTTCGAGTGGTTTTCTTTGCGTCTATCAGTAGACGATGTGAAGTTTCGGGTGATTTTTCTAGTGGGGTTTCAAGATGGGGTTTCTCCAGAATGTGGTTCTTCCCGTCTATCAGTAGACGATGTGAAGTTTCGGTTGATTTTTTAGTGGGGTTTCAAGATGGGGTTTCTCTAAGTGGTTGTTCTTTCCGTCTAGCAGTAGACGATGTGAAGTTTCGGGTAATTTTCCAGTGGGGTTTCAAGATGGGTTTTTTCTAGCAAGTGGTGTTCTTTCCGTCTATCATTAGACGAGGTGAAGTTTCAGGTGATTTTTCAGCGGGTTTCTTATCGTCAGATCATACGGATGGTGTGTTTTCCCCAGCGAGCTTTCCGTCTATCTTTAGACGATGTGAGTATTGAAATTTTTCCTTCGGGATTAAGGGTGTCTTTCCGTCTATCTTTAGACGATGTGAGTATTGAATTTTTTCCTTCGGGATTATGGGTGTCTTCCCGTCTATCATTAGACGATGTGAGTATGGATTAAGGGTGTCTTTCCGTCTATCTTTAGACAATGTGAGTATTGAAATTTTTCCTTCGGGATTATGGGTGTCTTCCCGTCTATCATTAGACGATGTGAGTATGGATTAAGGGTGTCTTTCCGTCTATCTTTAAACGATGTGAGTATTGAATTTTTTCCTTCGGGAGTATGGGTGTCTTTCCATCTATCTTTAGACGATGTGAGTATTGATGGTTTTCCTTCGGGAGGGGTCTCGTTCCGTCTATCTTTAGACGATGTGAGTATATTTCTCTTCCTGTCTATCAGTAGACGATGTGAGAGGATCAGGTGTTTTGTTGCAACCCTCGGGATTGTTATATGTGGTATCACATGTAATTGGTGTTAAAATCAGGAGTTCTTTATCAGATGATTGATCAGTTTGTTACCGTGATGACTGGACTCGGTTCTGGATTATGTCTCCCCAAGTAGTTTTACAGTATATTCTCGCGGTTGGCAAATTTTCGGGTTTATTGGTATTCAACCGTCATTTACCTTTGAATGTGTGAATGCTGAGCGCTCTTCACCCATTCAGGTCCAAGCCGTTTGAATAGGGGCAGCTGTTGCACCCTAAAATTTGACCAACCGGTTCTCCTATCTGGTTCATGGTTCAATTCGTATTCGCATATCCGATGCATGACATTTGTACACAGACAGAGGATGTCAGGGTTACAGTTTGGGTTTCATCTACCGGATATTTCAGATCCAGTCTAGATCATCAGGGTTTTATTTTTCGGGAAATTGTGCGCTTCTCGGTGTTTTCAGCTTACATGGTGGTTTTGGGGATATTCTGATGCCCGGGGTTTATTGTTTGCGTCGATCTGGTCTCGCGCTCTCTTTTATGTTGGTTATTTGCCTTTGTCTGCATTTTTTAGGACTTTATAGCCTTTTGTGGATTTTAAATAGGCTTTATAGATTTTTTTTAGAATTTAAATAGATTTTTTAACATTTTTTAATAGTTTTAAATCTTTTTTAGAACTTTATAGAATTTTTAATAGGTTTAATAGTTTTTTAATCATTTTTAGAATATAATAGATTTTAAATAGCTTTTAAATGTTTTTAGAATAATATAGAAAGAATATAGTTTTTTCTTTTATTAATAATAGATTTTCTTTTAATAATAGTATAGATTTTATTAGAGATTTAATAGGATTTTAATAGACTTTTTAAATAGAAATTCTTAGAGTTCTTTTATTAGTTTAGATATTAGTGGAATTGGTAGAGTTTTTTTTAGTTTAGAAATTAATTGAGTTTAATAGAGTTTAGTTAGATCTTAATCATCTTTTAGATTTAGTTAGGATTTAATTAGTTTAATTAGGATTTAATCTTTTGTTTAGATTTTATTTGAGTTTGTTAGTTAATTAGGCTTAGTCAGATTTAATTAGTTAATTAGGTTTAAGTTTTTGATTAGGTTTTAATTGGGTTTAATCAGTTTATTCAGACTTTTCAGGGTTTTTTGGCCATTTTCGTGGGCCCAGCAGCAATTTTTGGAGGCCCAACAATTTCAGTCCGTTTTTGGTCATTTTCAGTCCAGGCAGCGCCACATGTCACCCTATAAAGCAGGACACGCGTTCACTTCTGGAGGACCCCACCTCACAACTCCCATTTCCCCATATTCTGCCACGTTTCAACTTCAGACTCTCTCTCATCCTGCCACACACCCTCACCACGTGTCCTTCCCAGCAACCCCCTCTCACACGCGTCCAACTCCCAATCTCTCCCCGGTGCCACTTGTCTTCCCCTCATCCTCGCCGGAGCCTCCTACCGCCGGGCATGCAAACGCCCTAGCAACCAACTCCGACCACCCTAACGCCTTCCGGCCACCGCAACAACCCGCCGGAGCTACTTTTTTGCCCAGAATCCTCCTATCTTCTTCTTTCTCCCCCTTCCTCCTCCGTCCACCTTCATCAACAACTCGCCGAAAAACTCAACCCAGTCCACCGGAAAATTCAAAGAATCTCCAGAAACTCATCACGAACAACCTCCAGATCCTTCATCAGAAACCTCAGAAATTCCCCAGAAATCACCATCAGGACTCATCTCCTCGGTGTTCCCTTCAAAGAACATCAGCGCGTATCATCTCCGGTGAACTGGTCTAAGCTTCAATAACGATTTTCTGCAAAGACCGTCGGATCTTCAGCGACGCCTTCAACCAAGATCTTCAATCATCCTTCGAAGACCTTCAACGTACCCAGTTCATCTTCAAGTATCTTCCGGTTGGGTGATCTTCAAGAATCTACGAAGAACCCTCCAGAAATCTTCAAGATCGCCGCGAGCTCGTTTGAAATTCTTCAAAGCTTCATCGTTTCCATCGTGTAAACCCAGGTTTGCCCCTCTTCGTCATCTCTCCATTATCATGCATTCAGTAGATTAGGATGAAGGTGGCCTCGGTCAAGATAAGCTGATTAGTTTAGGGATTAAGAGTATAGGGTTAAGTTCGTTTGTTCTTGTGTGATGATTTGTCTGTGAGGTTGAGTGGATTGAGAGAGAAGGGTTGAGTTGCAGACGGCGTGGTAGGGTTTAGGATGGTGAACAGTGATTGGGATTTTGGGGGAAGAAGTTGGTTTTGTTGTTTGGTTACTTGGATTAGGGTTTGGGTTGGGTTCAAAGCCCAAGTATGGTTTGCTGAATCACCCCTCCATTTACTCGTTACCCCCCCCCCCTGCGTGAGAGGAATGATGAGAGTTTGGTCTGGGCTTAAGCCCCATTGCTATTCACACCCTCGAAACCAAGCCCAATGAAAATAAACTGTGACCTCTTGCTATTCACACCGCGCGACCATTCTTTTTCTTTTAATTTTTTTGATTTAATCTCTGAAACATAATGGGCCTAGCACATTTGATATCTGCACTACCCCACCGCTGGCCCATTCAGTATTAACAACTAGAGAGTTGCTATCGCTGCACCCCCTTCTGATTTCTTTTTTAATTTCTTTGTTTTCATGCATGTTAGAAATAAATTCATAAAAAAATAGTAGAAGTGTCCAATTAATTCTCTTCTTTTTTTCATAGGTTCCTAATTCAATTTAGAGTTTTAGGATGCAAAAATATTAATTAGATCATGCATTTTCATTTTTGCTTGCATTTTTGTATTTTAATTGATACTGAATAATTGGTTTGTGATGTGTCTGCCTTGTTGATTTTAGTTCTCTCACTTGGTATTGAATTTTGCTCTAGCTTTTTAGTATGTTGTACTAGACTGATGCATGCTCCCCATAGATTTTTCATAGATTTTTCAGAGCTTGATTGATGTTGTTTTAGGGTTAGAGAATAGAGACCTCCTAACTTGCTGGTTAACCCTTGACCATTCATATGTTAGGGATTGTTTAGTAGCCTTAGAAGTTGACTTAGGCTTTGAGATTTGATCTTGGGATCATAGAGCCATGTAGGTTTCCCCTAGATTTTTGGTAGTTTTTTATAGAGTGTTTTGCTATTTTTGGCCTGAGCTTGAGAATAGGAGAAGTCTTGAGGGCTTCTGACTTTGAAGTTCAACTGTGGTTGAACTTCAGAGATAGTTTCTTGTGGTTTGAGGGCCTGTGGTTTCTTCTTGAAGGTGGAGGTTGGGTGAAGTCTTGATGGAGCTTGCAAGGATGCATGGATTGAGGCCTAGTCTAGGAGCTTGCTCTCTGTTTGTGAGGTTTGAGATCCTGAGGTCTGAGGGAAATTCATGGTACTTTCCTGAGGAAGGCACTATGGATGTCTTTCATTCTTTCTTCTCACCTCTTTCTCAAGTATCCAATGATGGTGGAGCCTTCATGTGAGTTTAGTTTCTCCTTAGGAGGAATATAAACCGATCACAGTTGTTGAGCCGCATGGGATATGATTCCTAAGTGGAAGCCCCCTAGTACTTTCCCGAGGAAGGCACTATGGGCCTGTTCACTTAGCTCCCTTAGTTCATCTAGGATTTCTTAAGTATCCAATGATGTTGGAGCCTTCATGTGAGTTTAGTTTCTCCTGAGGAGGAATATAAACCGATCACAGTTGTTGAGCCGCATGGGATATGATTCCTAAGTGGAAGCCCCCTAGTACTTTCCCGAGGAAGGCACTATGGGCCTGTTCACTTAGCTCCCTTAGTTCATCTAGGATTTCTTAAGTATCCAATGATGTTGGAGCCTTCATGTGAGTTTAGTTTCTCCTGAGGAGGAATATAAACCGATCACAGTTGTTGAGCCGCATGGGATATGATTCCTAAGTGGAAGCCCCCTAGTACTTTCCCGAGGAAGGCACGATGGGCCTGTTCACTTAGTTCCCTTAGTTCATATAGGATTTCTCAAGTGTCCAATGATGTTGGAGCCTTCATGTGAGTTTAGTTTCTCCTGAGGAGGAATGTAAACCGTTCACAGTTGTCGAGCCGCATGGGATATGATTCCTGAGAAGGAGCCTCCTAGTACGTTCCCGAGGAAGGCACTATGAGTTTGCCTACTTAGCTCCCTTTCTTTGGTAAGCTTGTTTTGAAGCTTGAAGACTGGATTGATTTCTCTTGTGTAGGGTTTTGCTTAAGGTTTTGCTTAGATATTTGATTAGGGTTTTGATTAGGGCTTTGCTCAGAGGTAGATTATGGTTTGTTTTAGGGTTGTTCAGGGTCTTGCTCAGGGGTAGTTTCTTGTTTTGGGATAGGGGTTTGTCAGGTTGGTTAGCCTTCTCTTTGTGTTGTTTGACTTGTGTGGTGCTGTGCTGCATTAGACTTAGGGGCTCATCTAGATATTTCTGAGGTAGATGCATCTTAGAGATAGGCTTTGTGTGCATGAGAAGTTGAGGTGGTCCTCCTTCTGCTTGTTTGTTATTGTGTGGCTTTGCTTGCTGGTATTTGGTAGAGCTGAGCTCCCTTACCTCTGTGGGTTGCGGCCTTTGCGCCTTGATTGTTTGGTTGTTGCATTCATGCATATTTCCAGTATTTCTTTACTTTGCAGTTGATTCCTCGTACCATACGAGAATATGTAGGCATAGGATGCGATATCCTAGCGAGCACACTAACAACTAACCTTTTGCTCTCTCGCTGCTGTGCGATCGAGACTTTCCCGCTGACGACTGACGTTACCCTTTTCTCTCGCCCGAGGGCATTTGAGACCATACCGTAGTTTTTCCCATAGGGTCCCGAACCCTTAAAACCAGATTAATTTCTCGCTGCTGTGTGAGAGTACCCAGATTAGCCGTAGTTAGCCGAACTACGTTTGCTCTGATC
The DNA here is from genome assembly GCA_963859935.3 of Lathyrus sativus. NCBI lineage: Eukaryota > Viridiplantae > Streptophyta > Magnoliopsida > Fabales > Fabaceae > Lathyrus > Lathyrus sativus. Next base: position 605,180,341 of record OZ012735.1, read on the forward strand.
TTCCATGCCGTGTGGAAGTACGTAGGCACAGGATGCGATGTCCTGGCGAGCAACCTCCCCCCGTTTAGCCGTAGTTAGCCGAACTACGTTTGCTCTGATCTTCCATGCCGTGTGGAAGTACGTAGGCACAGGATGCGATGTCCTGGCGAGCAACCTCCCCCCGTCTAGACGTAGGTAGTCGAACTACGTTGACTCTGACTTTCCCATTGCACGAGGAAGTACGTAGGCCCAGAACAGCGTATGTTCTGTCGAGTCCTGTCCTTTTCTTTTCTTTTCAGACTGACCATTAGCGTAGATAGATAAACACACCCTTTTCCTTATAAACACCAAGCGTGGATCCCGTCGAGTACGACGGACGTGAGGGGTGTTAATACCTTCCCCTTGCGTAACCGACTCCCGAACCCAGGTTTTGGTTGCGATGACCATACCTTTTCCTGTTTTGTTGCGAGGTTTACTTCGAGCGTTTCCTTTCCCTCCATTGGGATAAATAACGCACGGTGGCGACTCTTCTGTCAGCCGGCGCCGATTTTCGCAGTAGCGACACTTAGGGGGAGAGGTCTAAAAAATCAGTCTTTTAATATCTACAGTCCATAAAAGGGATAACAACATCAACTCTACTTCGAGGATGGAAGAAAAATTGTTGGGAAAACAATAACAACTCAAATCTTCTTGACTCTTCCTGGGGATAAGGAAAACCCATATGAAATTCACTTCAAAGAGATAAGGAGATCTCCTGCGAAAAATATTGGATCTGTTGGGGATTGCAATCATGTAAATGATTATACAAACTCCACTTGAGAATAACACAGATCTACTGGGGATATAAGAAAAGGTCTATGAGGACTAGGCAATTCTGAGAAAAACATCCTAGACTTGCCGGAGGAAATAAGAAATTAATATCATAGCAAGAAGTCGAGTTGTGGGGGATTTTAAATCAATACTTAACATAAGGTGAGAGAAAACCCGATAGGTGACTGCTATATCAACACTTCTTAGAAGATAGCAACATTCCTCTCTATTTGGGGAACATCCAAAGTAATGATGCACAACCTCCGTTGGTAATCAGCAAGGATAAATCTTTGCGTGGGGATTCCACATCAAGGAGAAGTGGAACTTAAAAACTGCTCGACTACCTGATTAAAACCTGGTTGGAGGAAAGAAATATACTCGGCTGAAGAAGATCTAAATCAAGACTTAGCTGGGGAAAAAGCTAGACATCACTCGTCTGGAGAAAACCCAAGCCGGTATTCAACTGAGGAATATTGGATTTCATGAGTCAATACATCATAACAAATCTTGAGGAAACCTATCATCTGGTTAACAACTATAGGGGAAACCTGGTTACAAATTCTGCTGAGGAATTATCAACAAATTCTACTGGAGAGAAAAAGAACGAAACCTGCAGAGGAAGACACTAAGCTTTGTATTCCGCAATTTTTCTATTCTTGGAGTAACTGTTGACATTCCTTTTTTATATTCACAAATCAAAGGAAGATGTTTTTCATAATTTTCAAAAATTTAAATCAATTATTCACATTTTGTTTCAAAAACCATCATCAACAATAAATGAAATTTTGCAAACAGAAATAAAGTCAGAATTACAAATAAAGGGACAAAAGCCCAAACTTTATTAATATAATGGTAGTCCGCAAATGGCGTAACTCCATGGATCATTACAAAGTTGAAAAATGGTAAATACATGGAAAGGGTTACATTGAAATATAATGACCATTATTCTCTCTAACAACTTTGAATTCCAATATGCTTGAGACTTCAGTTAGGGATGATTGAAGTGAAATCCTTCATAGGAAGTGTTGCTTCAAGCGATCAAGACTGGTCAGACGCTGTTACTTGCCATATCCCTAAGTTTTGTCTAGATTTCCCTCTCAGGTTTTCAATCTACCGGGACAATTATTTTTGTTTTTGTCTCTAATTTTTTCTTGGACCGTCCTTTTGGGTTTTTAGTCCACCGAGACGCTCATTTTTGCATAAACCGCCCTTTCGAGTTCTAGTTTAGCGAGTTGTTCTTTTTATTTCTTTACGCGAAGTATTTCTTGACTGCATCGGCATTCACAGGATGAGTGAACTCTTCACCATCCATAGTTGTAAGAATTAATGCACCGCCAGAGAAGGATCTCTTAGGGGTGTGCAAAATATTCGGTTGTGTAATCCAAATCTATAATCAAATTCAAATTCATTTAAAATATCTATATATAATCAAATAGTTATTAACCAAATTAATTATTAATGGTTGGTTATCCAACCATATTTTATTTTTGGATCCGGTTATAATCTGGTTATTATCCAAAATCCAAATATTTCAATTCAATTAATTTTTTTTTTTCGAATAAAAATTTAACTTTTTAAGGAAAAAAATTCTTTTTTGAAAAAAAAATTCATGATATATTTGAATCGTAAGATACTACTAAAATGAAAAATAATACTATATATTTGAAGTATTTTTATATGATATTTTGGTAAACAAGTGTTTTGTGGGAAAATGAGCGCCGCCAGATCATAATTGGTGCACGCTTGCATCTTTTCATCCTTCTTGGATTATAATAGAGACAGACGGAAAATAGTCGAATATTGCTGGAACTGGCCAAGATCAAATTAAATCAATGATTTTGTGATTTTTTTTACAATTTGACTTCAACACACGGTTCTATTTAAGATTTGGATCATTAGGGTGAGTAAAATTGCAAAATCGTAAGATTTCAAGATCTAGATCGAGATCTTGACAACCTTGTTATTAGTAATTGCATTTTTAAAAAGTTTGTGTCAAATAGACTCGTTCTTTGATAAGTAGACTAATGTTCCGGTAACGATGTACTGGTACTGTTTAAACATAACTAGTAATTTAGTAGTACTATATAATCTTAAATATTGCATTATAGAAAAATCACAATTGCTACTTTGTTATATGTTGTTGGACACATACACACAATTCACCAAACTTTGTTGCTAATCATCGCGCTCTTATGCATTTATTAAACTGTTGAAACATAACTGTACAATGTAACCCCAAACTCATGAATATTCTGCTTTTGTTTATTAGTATTAGTAACCTGGGAGTAGGTTCTGCTGCACTACATTCAGTTGAAACACAGCAAAATAATTTGCATTTGAAGTTAAACATGCAATATTTCTTGTTCTTTGTGATGTAAAAAATATAAATTAAATTTTTTTGAAAAAAAAAAAATTTTTTCGAATAAATAAATAAATATTTTGAAAAAAAAAAAAGTAATTTTGTGAAAAATATTTTTAAAAAATAATTAAATTTTTTTGAAAAAAAAAAGATTAATTTTTTTAAAAACTAATTAAATTTTTGGAATTTTTTTTTTAAATAAAATATTTTTTTGAAAAAAATATTAATAACCGGTTATATAATCATAATCAAATTTATAATTGGTTTTATAACCAATTTTAATTGAAATGTGGTTATGGTTATAAATCAAAATCATTTAACTGGTTTAAAAATAGTTATGGTTTGGTTTCTAAAAATAACCAATCATGCACACCCCTAAGCTCTCTTAACAACATATGGGCCTTCATAATTAGGAGTTCACTTGCCCCTAGAATCATTGGTATAAGTCGAAATCTTTTTGAGCACGGGGTCGCCTTCTCTAAACACACAGGTCGAACCTTCTTGTCAAAAGCTTTCTTCATTCTCTGAACACTGAGTCGCCTTCTCTGAACACACGAGATCGAACCTTGCTATTTACTTTATGCAATTAGGATAGTCTCTTCATCTCCTCCCCTTCTTTAATTTTCAAAATCTTCTTCCTTTTTCAAAACCTTCTTATTTTCAAACTTGAACCACTTTCTCAATAAACATTGACTTTGTCAAGTGATTTTCAAAACTCTTTTCTTAAATAAATGCTAATACATCTTAAGCATATCAAAACAATCTCAAAAGACTTACAAAACACAAAACTCATTCAAATCTTTTGTGTCTTTGTGCACCTTTTCCTTTTAAACTTTTTCTTAAGGATAGTCATTAGTTGTGTTCTTGTAGTGATGCAACTCCTATACTTCCACAATAGTGTAGAGAAGTGATGACATTGTTCACTTAGATATTGAGTGATAGACTTGTTGATTTCAATCCAAGAAAAAATTCTCCATCTCTAGATGATGCAAATGTTCCTTCCTCATTAATTTCGGGTAGTAAGTTGAGTTTTCCACTCGAATACAACAAAATGTCTATTAATTTAAAATCAACCAAAACAAACACTTTTGATTTGTACCACGAACTACGAGGTTTTAATCCTCCATTGAACTTTGTTGGTACGTAGGCACGAGGCTTAGGAAGTCTTGTCAAACAAAAAAATCTTTAAAAAAATTTCTTTTTCTCATCTATCTAATCTTTTACAAACAACACCCTTTTTAATCAAACACAGATTTTCAATAGGTTCCTATAGAGTACTATAGATGTGAGGGGTGCTAACACCTTTCCTTCGCATAACCAACCCATTTACCCTTATCTCTTTGTTTTATTATTTTTGTTTTAAAATTTTTGTGGGTTTTATTTGTTCTTTTCCCACTCCTTTAAAAACAATAAAGAGCGGTGACGAATCTTACTTTGTGAGTTAAGTTAATCAATAGCTTAATCTCAATTTTTCTCTGCTACAGTAAGATTGTCATAAATATGTCTTTGACATTTCATTGATCCTTATAAATCTCCAACATGATATTTTCCTCGCGTTTTTTATACATGACATTTGCATCGTCAAAGCTTTGTTGAAACTGGGAGGGGATGTAATTTCCTCAAAGATTCCTAAAGAAGAATACAAAAGAGGTATTCAGGGATTTAAATAAAAATTTATGGCATATTACATTCTAAAGGCGACTCAGCTATCAAAACTAGTGATTGTTTAGTCAAGTAATCTGAGTGAAATCCTTTCTGTCAATGTAAGATGGTCACTCTAGGAAAGAGCTATTATAAAATTAGTGTTGCAGATCTAGAGGATTTGGGAAGTATATGGACTATTGGTGTGAAGATAGTAAAATGTTCATTTGTCAATTTGTTTTGGGCATTACTCTTAGCAGTGGTTCTCACACACCCTAGGGAAAAAACAATAATGCCCTTAAAATCTGAAAGTTAACCTCTAGACGCACAAAAAGTGTAACTATAGTCAAGGCTCAGACCCAGGCCAGAACAAAGTTGAAAACCTCACGAGGTTAATTTCCATACTTTTTACAGAGGTTGTTATCCGTATTTTAAATGGAGGTTAAGTTATGTCCTATTTGATTTATATATCGTGTCAAACCTTCCCTCTTCCTTCTTCATTTTAGAAAGTTTACTCAGAACCTAAAACATAGCTCGTGAGTAAACCACATTTCCATCTTTTTTTAAGCTTTCTCTCTACTTCTACTATATTTCAGTCAAGCCTAGAACATCAATAAACCTCTATTCCACTTCATTTAATAAAAAACCACCGGCTTCTCACATTCTGTAAGTTTTTCATTTTACTTATTATTTTTGTTTTGTGATGCATTAGTTTGAACTTAAACACATAATAGGTTGTATATAGTACATTAGGATGGATAATAGGTTGTTTAGTGAGGCACGTGTATAGATTTTTTGAAGTTAGAAGTTATAGCATTTGGCATGCCATGCTTCTGCGTTTTTTGGCTTTAGGATGGTAGGGAAGTTAACTTTCTGATTTTGTTGTTTTGAATTTTTTTTCTAATTTTTCATGTTTTTCCCCTGGGTTTGAATTATTTGATTATGATATAATTTTACTGGTTAATTAAATTTAAAATGTCTAAAAATTAAGAAATATTGAGACATGGTAGAATGGCTCAACATCCTTCCGTCTGGAGGGAAAAAGCTAGACCCCCTCGTCCAGACATTGGTGCCACTTCTTTTGATGTTCCTCAGGCACCTAAATGCTTCCCCAAAAGTATAATTTGTTGTTGATGTTCCTGATGTTTTTCTATGAGGCTCCTCAGGCACCTAAGTGCTTTAAGTGTATGCATACCATGTTGCTAGGCATGTGTGGGATGGGGAAATAAAATAAATTTGTATTTATTCTTTTAAACATGTGTAATTAAAATTTGAAGCTTTTCATGTTAATGTATTTTTTACAGTACCGTGGGTCGTTAAAATATATGAACCACGGTAGGAAGATTCCAAAGTTGTCGCATCCTGGTGAACCATAGTTTCATGATGTCATGCGAATATCTGGGCTACAAGATTCATGTAGGACTAGGTATACTTTTTATTAATAATTATGTCTTATCTGCTTTCATTGAAAGATGGAACTCAGAGACTTCTTCATTCCATGTTTCAATCGGTGAGAGGTCTATCAAACTTGATGATCTGTCATCCCTCCTACATCTTCCGATTAGGGGAAGATTACCAAACTACTCCAGACACACTAGAGATGGTGATGCAATATTTGGGAGCTAAATCCAGTTATTCCCAGCAAGAGGCCAGATGATGTTATGCCAGATTTGGATTTCTTGAGAGGTTGTACATATACCACCTGGATGTGGTAGTTGAGGCTAATGGTGATGATGCACAGGTAGCACATCATAGACTATGTGCATTAAGGTCGTACCTCTTATATCTAGTTGACACATCCATATTAGTGGACAAAAGTGCATACTATGTTGATATTCTCTATCTGAGATACTTCATTAACTTAGATAGAATTCATGAGTATAACTAGGGGGTCTCTTGTTTGATTTACATGTACTCAAGTTAGGTGAAACTTGTTTATGGGAGAATGAAAAAATGACAACAAGCAACACCCTCTTTATGATAATACATTTGCACCTTTATAATTACTAATATTTCATAGCATTTGTGCTACGATGTTACTAATATCTCATCTGAACCATTTTCATTCATGGATCCTCAAACACTTTGTACGCTTCTCTGATTGGACATATGGGGATGAATACGAAGAAGTTTTTCAACATGTTTTTCTCCTTCATCCCGTTTAGAGAGAATCTGGAGATCAAGTCATTTTGAGTTTATCTTGACCACATCATGACAAATGTTATAAACTTCACACCATACGGTGATCACCGTGAGACACGCATCTTCGATGGCATATCCTTCTTCTTTTGATGGTTGGCTTATGGGTCATGACTTAAGTATCCACATCTACTTGAGCGAGTCATGTGCTAATTTGGGCATATGCAAGATATTCATAGAGCCCATAATAGCCGAGGTACAACATGCCTCATAGTACAATAGGCATGTGAGGCATCGGAGGGTCTGACATACCTAGTAGTTGACTTTTATTTTATATTTTGGATTGTATTTTGTGAACAATGTATAATTTTCATTTTGAATTAATATATGGTATTTTGATATAATTAAATAAATGTATGGTTTGATTGAATTATATATTGTATTTTGATTGTATTTTGTGATCATTGTGTGGTTTGATTGAATTATATAAAGTTTATTAAAAATATATCAATTTTATAACAAAAATAACTACCCAAAAGGGAAGTTTAATGTCTTGGATTAATACAAAACTTAACTTTCATATTATTCATTGATAGTTGTGAAATTAACACACTACCATGAGTATATTAATATACAATAATTGTATTTTGTGATCATTGTGTGGTTTGATTGAATTATATAAAGTTTATTAAAAATATATCAATTTTATAACAAAAATAACTACCCAAAAGAGAAGTTTAATGTCTTGAGGATTAATACAAAACTTAACTTCCATATTATTCATTGATAGTTGTGAAATAAATATACAATCATAAATTTAAAATGTGTTTAAGAATTAATCTGAAACTTAACTTTCGAATTCACCTTCTCATTAATATGAAAATTAACTCCGTACTATTTTTTTTAAGAATAATAGTAACTCACCGAAATTTAAAATTTTATTATTTCAAAGGTATTTTCGAATTTCTTAAAGATAGCTCTTCCCTTCTTTGTTTTTGTTCAATACCTAATTGCCCTAATAATCAAATGCAATCACATAATCACATGCTCAACATTCGATCTAGGTATGTGCTTTTCCACAAGAATATGAGCAGCCTAGAATTATTTTATAAATCGCATAAGGATGAAGAAACTACAAATTAGGAACGTTTCCAATCATGCTACTCTTTCTCTCTCAATTATCCACTTTATCACACTTTCCTCCATTTTTTCTAAACTACCATTGTTTCAAACAATCTTAAAATTCCAGAGTGAACTCGGCTACTGGCACCCTAGGCAGGTCACTCATTTTCTTTTTGTATTGTTTGAATTGTCTAGTAAATATTAAATTATTTATGTAATTGTATTTAAAATATTTTATTAAATAAATAAATACTATATATTGCACAAAAAGTTAAATAAATATTAAAAATAAACTAATTTATGATATATTTTTAAATAATTTATCAAAAATTAAAATTAAAATATTAATAGTTTATAAAATAATGTTAACAAATAACTAATTATATTTTTATAAATAAAAATTTAAAGAAATAAATAAAGGGGTGTGTGGGTCTGCTACCAACGCAATTGGCAGATTTATTTTTTTACGATAAATGTGAGATCTTCAATGATAAATAGTATGTTTGGTTTGAATTTTGGAAGAGATAAAATAATTTTAAAGGTATATAATTGATTTTAAAGTGATTGGCAGTAGAGAAATTGATTCTATTTGAAACTATAATTTATAGCTTCTGAGTTTAAATCTGATTTTTATACTGAAATTTGTTGTTCAAATCGCTTTTACATAAATGTATTCTAAACATAAATCAATTTTGCTAAATTTAATTCTGATAAAATGAATTCTATCAAACTCAATTCTATAATATTCAATTATGTCACGGCCATTCCAAACACATAATAGTTTAATAATAGTTTGAATTTTGTATTCCACTTTGCAGAAATATTTTAATAAAATGGTTTGAAATATCAAACCAAACACATAATAGTTCTAAAATTCCAATCCAAACACATAATAGTCTGGATAATATTATGAAAAGGGTGGTAAAGTGGAATATAAAATGGAAAACAATGGTACCTGCAGAAAAAATACACAAATAAGACTTTGACCATTTTGCTAGGGTATTAGTTGTTCTTTGATTTAACCAAGAAACTACATGAAGAAACATTGGTGGAAAGACAAGGGTTTGCATTTGATGTCAAAATACACAAACCACATTTAAAATTTTTGACCAATCTCAAAATCAAACCAAATTTGTTATAGCACGTCAAAACAATAGTTACACATGTTCGATGAAATAATTTATATGAATAGATTTGCAAGTTGCTTATACATTCAATGAAACACTAAACCTGCGAAAAAATTACATAAAGAATTATGCAATACTATGAAGTGCACATAAAGTTCAAACTTCTAAGGAATTTTAGAAAACATACTATAAATAGACCACCATTCCTTCATAAGCAAGGGGGCATCCCTTCAGTCCTTTAGCCATTAACAGCGCATACAAAAAAAAAATCCTTTCTTACATTTATGAAGGAGATGATGTTTGGGATATTACGTGCCTCCTCAAATTACAACAGTGAAGAGCAAACTACAACAGAAATGACATTTTGACAGCAAATATGTTGTCAGACACCGTAAATATACGGGGCTAAGCTTTTATTTATTTCTTCATCTCTTTCAATCATGTGGACAGTTGTGTTGGGTGTGTATTATTCCATGTCCATATACATGGTAGTTTCTTTCTATAATAACCAACCCATTAGACCTTCTCCAAGAAACCGATGTTATATAACTACGGTAAGTACCTGTACTGTGAACTATCAAATGAAGAAATTATTCACCTTAAGTTTTATTCTTCTTGGTCAAGGCAATGACATCACTGTATATAGCCACAGCATTTGACAAGACTGCAAGGATTATCATAAGGACAGCCAGAATCCTGTCTGTTTTAGTTGCTATGTTGTATTTATCCCTGTAAGAAATGAAATGCTTAATGATAATTGTTGCAATAATTAATCATCAGCAAAAGCATGAGTAAAAAACCTTCTGAAAACTTCTTCAAGCGAATGAAAAGTATTTTAGAATTCTTATACCATTACCCGGCGCTGTTTAGTAAAACTTTTAGTATGCATTTGTTTCGAGCTATGAGTATATTTCTTGGAAATGTACCACAAATATTATTCTCAGACTCATTCAATAAGTCTGTTTGTTTAGTAAGTGAATAATACTCACCTAAGAGTGATTGCAGCTGGACATATGAATCCTACACAAGCAGCAGCTGTTGCTCCAGTGAACTGGAAAATATCCCAAATGCTAGGTATGAAATTTGCTCCTAGGAAGATAGAGACAACAAGACCGATAGTAATTGATGCAAATCTGAAGTTATCGGCAACCAACGGCCTTCTTGATGAGGTAAATATCAGACCATCTATGTTGACCCTTAATCCATAGAAAACTACAGGAAATACAAGCACAAGATGCGCAGCATAGCTAAAACGAACAATGTCATTGAGCACAGAACCAAAAGGAATTCCAAGATTAGTATCAAAATTGGAATTGGATACAATCATGTCATCTTCCCACATAACGGAAACTTTTGCAATAGTTGACAATGTTTGGAATTGGATTAACAAAATTTAGCATTTCTATAATAGACGGGATACATTGATTATTCAATGAATCTAAAAAGTAAATTTGCTCTTATAAATAGGACCAGAGGGAGTATGAAATTCGACTTTTTTTTACTCATACACAATTGACACGTGTGGTTTCTTTTCAGATTAGTTGTAAATGGAATGAGGTGATGCTTATGAAAAAAGTAGTCAGAAGACCTCAACCCTTCTTCATACAAATCCATAAACAGGTTAGAATTACACATTACACAAGTCTATTATGAGTAAAAACATTAAAACAAGGGAACCAGGTCCTATGAAAAGGTTTCAAACATTTCCGTACCATTGTAGTGACAGATGTAGGCTGACATCACCACAGGGGTTACAGTGAATAGATCAAAAACTGAAGCTACATCAGTAATGATTGGGAAGAGTCTTGGCATCCCAATGCCTCCACTTATAATCTTGAAAACTGAGATCCCCACAGCAATAATAAGGAAAACAACTGCTAATCCAATTGACAATGCAGATGAGAATCTCAATGAATCTGCAACAACCACAGAGAATGAATACCGGTATTGATATGGGGAGTATACTAGTGTACCACAAAACATCTAAAACCAAGGTATAGAAACTTAAACAGTGTGCATTAAAATCATAATATGAGTACAATTTTCTATCTCACTTAAGCAAAAATATGAAATGAGGTGAAGTGGCAGTTTGTTTTATTTGGTAACAAACCAAACAACTTAGCAACAAAACTTGATTTTATAGATAGACCAATTTGTACTTTAGTGATAAGTGGGTATTGGGAAAATAACCATGTGTACCTCGATAAACATAATTTCCAAATATATGGCCAGTATATGTACAACAATTACTCCGATAGTTTGGAGTACTCATGCAACATAGATTTTAAAGGATGGGCTTAAATATATCCGGGTGAGGTAACTCCCATCACATAACTTGAACACAACATTGCATAAAGGATTTAATTTTTTGGTATCGAAATGCAACATGTATAAATTTCGAAGTAATAGAGTGTTGAACACTGAGTATATATATATTTTAAATTTTCATTTCTTTAAGTTTTGCCATAAAATATTGTTTTGAAATCATAACTAAAGGGAGTAATAGAAGAACTAGAGCATCTAACATGTAACTCATAGGGGGATAGAGATTCCCAACAAATCTCGAGCCTTACACTATGGATGTAATTGTTTGGTGATTAAAATAGGACGGAACAGAATGAAATCACTTCCATTGGATATCTCTATTTTTCTTCACCTAGTTTGGAATGGATGGAACCAACTAGTTGTTTATTGGTTTCGTTACCATTTTGTTCAATTTATAAACCATGTAGTGAAAACTTTCATTAGTACCATTACCACCGGTTATTGAGTCATCTTCCAAACATTATTGTCGAATCTATGATCATTTCAGTGATAATTTTTTTAACAAGTGACACAATTATATGTTTATATTTTTTACATCTATTAATGCAGGAAACATACACTCACTCACCAATTCGCTTAAGGCTGACCAAAGGTGCAAATACAGCAAGTGTTGTGAAAACAAGAACAAATTTACGCCCAGTCCACCAATGGACACCAAACCATCCTTCAAGGATACCAGAATGGTGAATTTCACTTGAAGCAGTTCCAGAAATCACATCACCTACGAATATGAACAAAACAAAATTGAATACAACCTTACGTTCTTGTCTAACCAGATTGATGGGGGGTAATAATCAACTAAAACCAAAACTGATGATAACAGTAAAAGTCCATCCATATAAATTCTTAAGTAAAAGATTTAAGAACATGTTCTCACCAATAATAATCATGTAAACTATTAGAATACCAACGTTCGCGACTACAACACATGTTTCTATCAGTGCTTTTCCGTATTTCCCAAAGGCATCCCCCATCAGATTTCCATAGGAAGAAAGGTTTCCTGCCCTTGAAAACCTGATCATGAACTCAATTGACTTCCCTGTCAATAATGCTGTTAAGATTATGGCAAGAAGACCGGGCACCATCCCCAACTTTTTGACGCAAGCAGGCAAGCCCATGATTCCAGCACCAATAACTGTGGTGGACAAATTGAAAACAGCCCCAGAAAATGAAGCTCCGTTAAATTCATTAAACTCGCCATCTGTTTCTTGAGACTTAGGTAACAAAGGCGCATTCTCATTCGAAACTTCTCTCTTCTTCCTTATATTCTTATTCTCTGCCTCAGGTGCAAGAGTTCCAATTGTCATTTTCAGCTTTCAAGTTTCTCTCTCTCTCTCTCTCTCACTCTCTCTTCCTTCAAAAAAACAAGCTTCTCTTTTTCTAATTTTCAAATCAGCTTCTTGATACTCTGTCAAAAACTATATTGTATCATGACTCAAAATCCATATATCAACAGCAAAATAAGTACCGAATCAAAGAATCAAACAAATCCAGAGATATTGACTAAAGAATCAAACAAATCCAGAGATATTGACTTTGAGATATCTTATAAAAGTGCAAACAAAAACACAAAACCAAAGTAAAATAATTAGAATTCCGGTCATATATTGCCCGATGTGGGTGACCCGATTGCAGAAACTGATGGCTCGTGGCCTAACAGATCTTAAACCTGTCTCTTATACCATCTTAATGAATGTGATTTAACCTAACTCAACCATACAAAACCGGCTCGTAGAGTGAGAATTACATTGCCCCACTTATAATTATTACAATTATATTCATGAAATTGGGGTAAAGAGAGACACAGAGAAAAACACAAATATAAACAGTATTATCGATTGAAATTGAAAATTGATGCATTGGGTGAATTTGATAATCTTCACCAAATACAACAAAATCAGTAAGTAAATGCAATTAACAAAGGGAAGACGAAAACAAAAATGAAATCAGAATCAGAATCATTGGAGTAATTTCAATTTCAATTTGAACGGAACTAATTCGTGAATAATGAAAAACCTGTTTGGCGCGAAACAGTTCGAGAAGAGAGAAACCAAGAATAAGCTATTCCACTGAATAAGTTACCATTTTCGTACTTGAAATTGAAATTATTGTAAAGGAATCATGCACTGATCTAATCATTCAATTGTATGAAATAGGGATCTAGAAATTTATTCTACTCATAAATTCTTTTATCAGTAAATTTACTTATATTATTAAAATATTGAGTTTAATTGTTGTAAGTTTAAGATATTTTATAATCCATCACGATCACCTGTTTTTATTATTTTACATATGATTACTATATTAAAAATTAATTTTTTTTTGACAAATCAGTGATTGTAATTAATTAATAATGTAAATAAGTTATCAATATATTTTATTAAATTTTAAATATTTTTATACTTTCAATATATTTTAATTAAATTTTAAAATATTTATCTTAAAAAACATTATATCTCATTAAATATCTAAATATGGAGAAAAAATTATACATTAAATAAAATTATGGTATGATTTAAATTAAATTATTGAATCTGCAATTTTATATTCAATGTTCTTACTATATACAAAAGAGTTTAAAGATAGTATATTGTACGTGTAAAAAAAATATTAGACCGATATTTTATTAAATTATTTTAAAATAATATATGATAATTATATTTTAAAAATAAAAGTGTAATATCATATAATACGCGACTAAAATAAGTCTATATTTGAAATGATTTAATGAAATTATTTATCAGAATTTTAAAAGTTAACATTAAAAAACCACTGGATTCTATATAGGTACGTAGATTTTAATAAAAATATTGTTCTAAGATTCTCTTCTATGAATTTTTGTCACTTTCTTTTGTTTTCTACTCTTCATTTTATTCTCCACTTGTGTGTACGTAACTCTTTCAATATATTTATCTTTTTCTCTATCAATCACCGTCACTACTAATTTATTTAATTTCATTTTCCATCCTATAAATCTTACAATGTGAATATTTTTTTTTAAAATAACCTATATTTTTAATTAAATACTAAATAAACTATAATTTTAAATTATTTACTAAATTAACTATGTTTTTAAATAAGACAAAAAGAATATATCAATTCATTTGACAAATACATTTATTTTTAAATTCATGTGCCAAATAAAATGGTTTATACATTTATTTTTCACTCTCTTTTCACATGCGTCATTTTATACTGGGATTGATGAAGGTAGAGTAAAATAAGGGCAAATACCCAACTAATGTGATAGTAATTATTAAATATAATTGTATTTTTCTTTAGTAATAATTAAATAATTAAGATATTGTCACTACTAAATTAATGGATTAATTTAGTATATAGAATTTGATTGATAATGAAACTTTTGCATATGTTTAATAAACACCTTTTTTAACAGCTTTAAATTCATTAAATATAAATTTTGTTTGGAACACTAAGTAATGTTATTGTTTAATCATATATATATATATTTTTTGTCTTATTTTTATAAATAATATTTATAATATTATTAAATTTATATGTATTTAATAGGAATCTTTTAAAAAATGGTTTGAAGGTGAAAACTTACTATTTTAAAATAATTGATGAATTTTATAATAAAAATGAAAAATAAATATAATATTTTTTTCAAAATTTACCAGAAAATAAAGATTTTATCAATAAACCAAATTCATATTAAAGGACTTTTACAATTTTGCCCCCACTTGCTAAATTGTTTGGATCCGTCTCTAATTTCATATAAAATATTGTCATATGAAAATGCGTATCCTCTTTAGTGTTATTGTATATGGTGCATACACTACATACATAATATATACTCCATATAAAATAGCGAATGAGTTTAAAGAGAGAGTGAAAAATAATTGCACAAATTATTTTATTTGACGCATGAGCTTAAAAATAAATATATTTGTCAAATGAATTGATGTATCCTGGTTGTCTTATTCAAAATATAAATAATTTAAAAATATAATTTATTTAGTATTTTAATTAAAAATATAGATTATTTTAAAAAAATTCTTATAATGTTTTAACTAATTTTTCTATAAAAGTAAATCGGTTAAAAAGGATTTTCCCCTATCACAGTTAAAAAATTCTTATAATGTTTTAACCAATTGTTTAAAAGTTCGCCACAAATATCACATCATTATTATTTTCTTTTGGCTATTGATATAATTAAAAGGATAAAAAATTACAAAAATTAATCCTAATGGATGTTGAGCTTGGAACCCATACAATCAGAGACCAACACATATTCACTAGACCATGCATTTTCATTGGACAATATTTTCATTCGACTATATTTAGATGTTAAAAATAGTGCAGAAATTAGTTTTACACCATTATTTAATAAATTTATAATATTCTATTATGTTAAATTAATATTTTAAATTTAAACGTGTAGTTTAATAGAATATACGTCTCTAATTGATTAACAATCTAAAATAGTTTTTTTTTCTCATATATTTATAGTATAAAACGTTTCCGTAATTATTTCTTCAAACTATTTAATAATTATTCTTTCAATCTATTTTATCATTATTCAAAATTTGGTATCTATTACTTATTTATTTTTAATGTGTTTAAATATTTTAAAATGAAATTGAATTTAATAAATATTTCCAAAAAGTTTCCAAGACAGTCTGAAGGGTGCTTCCTCAAAATGGTATCTAACTCTGGATCAGTCTCGTATCAAATGTTTTCAAGATCTATCTGATGCCTTCATCAAACACTATAAATATAACATGGATCTGGCTCCTGACCGTAGACAACTGTTCAGTATATGTCCCAGAAGAGTTCTAAATCATTCAAAGAGTATGTTCAGAGGTGGAGAGAGATTGCTTCACAAGTAGAACCTCCGTTGACTGAGAAAAAGCTAGCCGATTGGTTTGTCGACATCGTTCGTCCAAAATTTTATGAAGGAATGGTTGGTAGTGTGACTGCAAATTTCTCTGACATCGTTGTTTTTGGTGTAAAAGTTGAATTGGGTCTGAAGAGTGGTAAAATGTCAGGTACTGTTGGTAGTTCAAGCTCTAAAGGTCATGCAAAGAAGTCTTCATTTATTTCTCAGAAGAAGAAAGAGGGTGAAACTAATGCTGTAACTGCAAGTAGACAAAGAAATCAACCCTGGAAACATCAACAGAACTATGTTCAACAACAAGGTTATCCTGTACAGTTTGCTCAACAACCGCATGTAGCTGCTGTTACACCTGCCTTCAATCAACAAGTTCCTGCTTATCAGCTTGTGCAACCAGCTCCTGTCTATCAAACTCTGGTATATCAACAATCTCCTAGTTATCAGCCTGCACAGGTTTCATCCAATTATCAACGAGCGTCCAACGCTCCTGCTCATTAACAATCGAAGAATCAGGCACCTCGCTAGAATGTTCCTAACAGGAGACAGTACAAGTCGATTCCTCTGATTCCGATGACTTATACTGAGTTGTACCCTTCATTAGTGAAACAAGATTTGATAACTACTAGAGCTTTGAGTCCGCCTCCAAATCCACTGCCAGCTAATTACAACCCTGCCGCTCATTGTTTATTTCATGAGGGTGTGCCTGGCCATGATCTAGAAAGCTGCTATGCTCTCAAGAACCTTGTCAGAGAGTTAATGGAAAAGAAGATCCTGTCCTTTGATGATCCTCAGCCAAATGTCAAGAACAACCTTTTCCTAATCATGGGGTTGTTAATGTCATTGATGATATATCTGATGAAAGCCTTATCCTTGATGTTGCTCAGATCAAGACTCCTCTCCGGGTTTTCCATTTGAAGCTATTTGAAGTTGATTTAGTATCTACTTCTCATGTCGACTGTACAGATTGTGATATCAGTTCCAAGGGTTGTTTGTCGGTGCAGAATGCTATTCAAAAATTGAGCAGCGATGGTTTCTTACAAGTGGTTAATAAAGTGAAGAAGGATGAAGTTGTTGTGATTGAACCCGCCTTCAACTTACCGAAACCAAGTGCTAAAGTGCCTGTCTTCAACTTTCCAAGATCAAGTTCTGCAAAGCCCGTGTTCAACATATCTAAGCCAGTTACTCCTACAGTTAATCAGCCAAAGTCGATAATTATTCAGAAGCCTAGTCCTTTTCATTTCAGTGATCCTAAAGCTGTACCCTAGAAATACGATGTGACCATGATTGACAAAGAATCTGGGAAAGTTATTCCAAGGGAAGAATTGAAGACTGTTAATGAAGATGTGACCAATATAGTTGGGGCAAGCAAGATAACATGCAGTGGTCATATTTATACTCCCCGTTTCAACCAGGCTCCGCCTAAAGAGACTGTTACCGCTGTGCCAGCCAAGGACAAGGGTAAAGAAGCGGTTACCAACAATGAAGATGTTGAATTTTTGAGGATCATCAAAAAGAGTGATTACAAAGTCATTGATCAACTTCACCAGACTCCTTCTAAGATCTCAATCTTATCTCTGTTGATGAGTTCACCTACTCATAGAACTGCTTTACAAAAGATATTGGCTCAAGCTCATGTCGCTCAAGACATTACTACCGGTCAGTTTGATAGTGTGATTGCCAATATTACTGCCTGCAATACTCTTAGCTTCAGCAATGAGGAGCTACCAAGAGAAGTTCAGAATCATAATTGTGCCTTACATGTATCAGTGAAATGTCAGGAGGATAACTTATCAAGGGTGCTTGTGGATACCGGTTCATCTCTAAACATCCTACCTAAGAGAGTTCTTACCAAGTTGGCTTACCAAGAAACTGCAATAAAGCCTACCTCGCTGATCGTCAAAGCTTTTGATGGTTCTCGTAGGGCAGTGATTGGAGAAGTTGAGTTGCCAATTTTGATTGGACCACATGTTTTCAACATCACTTTCCAAGTAATGGACATCAATCCTAACTACAGTTGTTTACTTGGAAGACCTTGGATCCATGCTGCTGGAGCTGTAACTTCAACTCTACATCAGAGGATGAAGTTTGTGGTCGATGAAAAACTTGTTATTATACACGGCGAGGAGGATTTAATGGTCAGCAACCTATCTTTTTTCTGTTACATAGAGGCCGATGAAGACGCTTTGGAAACTTCTTTCCAAGCACTTGAGATCGCCAATGCTATCCTATTGGAAGTTGAAGAAACACTAGGCTAGAGTAATCCATCTTTTGCATCTTTCAAGAGCACCAGATCAACAATCGACAGAGGCATACCTGAAGGTTAGGGAGAAGTGATAGATGTCCAGACCAAGACGAATCGTCACGGGTTGGGTTACAAACCAACTCATGATAAAGCTTCTACAACTGTCAAAGGACGTCTGAAGACTGTCCAAGAAGTGTTTGTCAGCGGAGGTTTCCAGATCAATGCTATCAGGGAAAATGATGAAGATGAAGACCTGAACAACTTGGTATTCAAGAGCGATGCAGCTTTGAGCAATTGGGAGGCTATAGAGACTCCTGTGATTTTTCCCTTTTCAAAGTAATTTAATGCTTTTATTTGCTGTTTTCAAAAACTCCATAGCTATGCCCAAGGCTACTGGACTATTTTGTAGGGTTACCTTTTCACTTTTAAAAGGATATTACAATCTGGTCAGCTGTATAGTATTACAATCTGGTCAGCTGTACAGTAATAGTTCAACAACATTCATGAAAGACGAAGCTGCCAAAGCCAACACACATGTGGTCACAATATTTGACCGTAATAAAGGTTGGTTCAGTGTTGCTGAGTCAATTGATCACAATAAAGGAAGTCCTAGAGGATGTTACCGAGTGGAAATGGATAGGAACTGGTGTGATTATGGAAAGTTTCAAGCATTTCATATGCCTTGCTCTCATGTTATAGCAGTATGTTTGAAGGCGCACCAGGACCCAACAAACTATCTTTCTACTGTTCACCAAGTGATAAGTCTATGTAATGTCTACACATGTAGCTTTCAAGTGGTGGCAAAGGAGGACTATTGGCTTCTATACGAAGGTGAAATTGTCTGGCATAATGTATTGATGCGAAGAAAGAAAAAGGGTCCCCCTAATAGCACGCGCATTCGAACGGAGATGGATGCAACAAACAAGATGGTCAAATTATGTAGTTTGTGTCGGCAACCAGGACACAATCATATAAAATGTCCTAATGTAGGATTAAGCACAAGATCATAGTTTCTAATGTAACTATGTCCCTTTAAATTAACAGCAAATTTCATTCCATTTAAAGCATATTTAAGTGATTACAATTAGCAAGCAACATAAATTAAACAAACATAACTTAATATCACAACAACATTCCGAAAATAACAACAACAAACCCATATAAAACAGAACAATGCACCAAGTTGTCTACGATATCACAACCATCAACGTTATCTTCTTTGGTGTTAACATCATCACAAGGACACCAGCATCATTTTCCACTTTTCTCCAATCACGAGTAACTTCGTTTCTCCCTGACTCCTCAACCAACCTCTCAATTTTCCTAATCTTTTCACCAGCAGCAATATCTCCTTCTAGCCAGCGGTTCAGTTCCCTATGCAAATGCTCCAAAGTCTGCATGTTCCACAGTAGCACCTTCATCAGAGGCTTTGTTGCTGAAAAATAAACTAGGGCGTTTCTTTTCATTAGAGGAAATGTTGGAAACGGTTCCTCCAATGGTGATGACGACGACGATGAACGTTGATTTAGAAATGCAGACATTCTAAACTGAATTCAAAATTATGAAGACTTGAGTCTATTGGTAAAAATTGTTGTGAAAAACTATATGAGTGTGCAGTCTTATTTATAGAAAAATAAAATAGTACGGATCACATATGATATGCCTTAAATACCCTTACAAAACTTATATATATTTTTTCAACAAATATGAAATATAAAAAATTAACAATGTAGGGTTTAAACAAATATCAAAAATTAAAAATATCATGAATTATATTTATTATGTTTTAAAAATATCAAATATCAAATTTTAAAACAAATGTTAAAAATAAATAAAAAATGACAAAAAAAAGTGATAAAATAACTAAAAATTATAATTAAAAAATATAACAAATAATTTTAATAAGGTTTTTAAAAAAATATTAAAAATTAAAAAAAAAACAAAAAAAAAACCCTACATGAGATGCGTCATATGGTATGACGACTTAATGTAGGGTACTCTAACCCATGCACCATATGAAATGGCGAATCAGGTCTTCCAGACTTGAGTAGTCATTTCATATGGCAACTCCTCTGCAAAAACATGGTCATTTCTGTAATTTTTTTTAAAATTTTATTTTATTTGAAAAACAATGTTATATAAAAAATAAAAAATCTTGTATTGATGAGTGAGATAATTTATCAATTAATATCTTTCATATTAATATTTTTAATATTTTTATAAATTTAATTAATAACTAATAATTTTACTTAAATTTTTAGAAAAATTTTATTTGAAATTAATTCATTTATTAAAGGTTTTTGAGCTTAAGGCCTAAATTCATACAAAATTATTTCAAATACAAGACATTTGTTCTCATTTAAATTAGCTATATAAAGCCTAAATTAGTAGTTAACAAAATGATGTGGAACAAATAAACCTTATTTTTTTGTGTATTTAACTAAAGCTTATTTTCAGTAGATTCTTAAGTCTCAAACCGCCTTTCATCTTATTATTAGGGGTGGCAAAATGGATGGATTGAATGGATATGGATTGGATTGTTAATGGATGGATTAAAATAATCCATTAGTCCATTAACAATCCACTAAAATTTTCTTAAAATTATCCAATCCAATCCATCCATTAAGAATAAAATTCATTTAATCCATCCATTAACATATTTTTAATTGATGGATATCCATCCATCCAACTTTTTTTTTTATTTCGTAACAATAAATATATATTTTTATTTTTAAAAAATTGATTTTATTTTATTTTTGAAAAATTCATTTTTTGTATTTTAAAAAATTATTTTTTAATATATTTATTAAAAAAACTGAATTTTTTGTATTTTAAAAAAAAAACTGATATTTTAATTTTTGGAAAATATCGATTTTTTTCCAAAAAAAAAAATCGGTTTTTTTTCGAAAAACAAATCAGTTTTTTATTCTGAAAAAAAAAACGATTTTTTTTCCAAAAAAAAAAGTCGGTTTTTTTTCGAAAAACAAATCAGTTTTTTATTCTGAAAAAAAAAACCGATTTTTTTTCCAAAAAAAAAGTCGGGTTTTTTTTCGAAAAATAATTTTTTTTTTCGAAAAACAAATCAGTTTTTTATTCTGAAAAAAACACCGATTTTTTCGGAAGAAAAAAAAAACAATTTTTTTCAAAAAAAATATATAGTTTTTTAATTATTTTAAAAAAATAAATCTAACGAAAATAAAAATAATCCATTGGATCCTTAAAATATGTTGGATGGATTGAATCCATCCATGCATATAAATGGATGAATTAAATCTAATCCATTAACTTATTTTTTGTGTGGTGGATGGATTGGATGGATTTTTTGATGGATGGATTGAATGGATTTTGTCTTAATGGATTCAATTGCCACCTCTACTTATTATATGTTCCAATTCATTTTGAAAACACGGCTATGTTCTCCATTATCACTGCCAAGTCTGAATCTTGCAATTGGTTGTCATTGTGTTGATGTGCAAGCCAAAGTTAATAATAGTTTTCTCCCGATTCAGCTTATACTTTTCTGCCAAAGTCATTGTTCCCTGATGAAGCTCTGTTTCTTAAACTCGTCTTCATTTGTGCGTTCTTCGAATTCCATAAAAAATAAGCAGATTTTGACGATGAGGAAGTGATAATTAGAAGGGAAAAACTATTTTAGCAGTGATGCTTTTGGTTATGTAGACATCATAGTCATTCCTCATCATGTCACAACAAAATAATGGTTGTTAAATTACAAAATACTGGTTTAAATGCATCATCTTAGATCATAAAATAAAAGTATACATATCATCTTGATCATGCATGTCAAACAAAATATATTCAGCATTACCTTTTTGGTTAATTCCACGGTTGTATTATAATGTTGCACTGTGAAAGTTTGAAAAGAGACTAATTTATAAGTTATTCATTGGAAATGTTAGTCACGGTTGTTAGAAGTTGTAATTCTATATTCTGATTAAAAGCTAACATTCAATTGGATTAAAGCAGCTAGTCGAAGTTGTAATAGTTAGTTGTATTCAACAGAGTCGAATACAACATATAGTAGCATCAAAATGTAACTTGTGATTTTGTATTTTACATTGTTTACGTTTTGGGCTTGAGTTGGTTTATATAGTTTGAGCTTGGGATTTAGTTGCCTATATAAAGGGCTTTCACTACTACAAAAAAATGCTTTTAACAACGTACGCGAAATGCAGATGGATAAATTAATTACATGGGTTCGAACCCCAACATCAACATTTTTATTATTTATAAAACTAGTGCCTCGTACATCTCAGATTATAATAAAACCGAGGGATAAGATAGATTGTTTTTTTAATTGAAATTCATTACATTGTTTACACATAAAATAAATAAAAATAATTTGTTTACAAACTACAATGTTTACCCAAAATATTACATTGTTTATCCAGAATATTAATATAAAAATTAATTTATCCCTGAAGATCATATGTTGAATCTTCGAGTCATTGATATTTCGGCAAGATCAAATGCTTCACCTTGCAAGTATTTGTTTTTGATATAAAGAAACAAAAAAAGTTAGAAAAATAAATGATTGTCTGCTCAAATGAATATTTAAAAATATAAACCTTAAATCCCGATAATTTTCTGCACTTACAATATATCATAGAGAACTCCTAATAGAAAACGTTAAAGTGGAGGATGTAGATAGTTTCAAGCGTTTCATGACGTTTTTTTTTATTATCAATTATTAGATATTAGAATGCCTTTATAATGGAGATTTTTTAGAATTCACGCAGATCACTAATGGTACTGTCTTGAGCGTTAATAATCATTAAATAGACGACAAAGATTTGTTTAAGGACGGTGATCAATATCTAAGATTATCAAGCTAAGTTATCCCCTCAATTTAAAATCGATGTGAACATGATTTTTTTATTAAAAAAAAACTATATTGTTTACGCATAATATTGAAAAATAATAATACAGCAAAAGAAATTTTTTTGTGTAAGAAGTTATCTAGTCCAAATATTGCACGCGTCCAACTTGTAAAGGAATTATCTGTTCCAACTATTGAAAAAATGTTTTCCTGCACTTGCAATTCATCATAGAGATTTTTTGCAAGCGTCTAAATACAACAACAACATTTTGTGAGATGGATCCCAAAAGAATGATGCGTTCGAGTTTGGAGCGGCTACATATAAGTTAGGATTAGGGTAAAATTTATTTAACGAGTGTTTTTATAGTAAAATCTGATTATCTAATCCCTCGATTATTAAGGAAACCGACGAGATATATCATTTAGTTTACAAAAAATTATAATAATAAAAAAAGATTCCTGAATTATTTTTCCCCTC
This sequence comes from Lathyrus sativus, assembly GCA_963859935.3. Taxonomy (NCBI): domain Eukaryota; kingdom Viridiplantae; phylum Streptophyta; class Magnoliopsida; order Fabales; family Fabaceae; genus Lathyrus; species Lathyrus sativus. The sequence continues at coordinate 605,204,258 of OZ012735.1, forward strand.
ATATTTTTTGAATAACCGAGATAATAAGTTGATTATCCCCTTGGTTTTTAAAATCGGGGTAATATGTGGTTTCTATTTCTAAAAAATAAAATAAAACATGATGCCCATTAGAATGATATCACTAGAATAGCAATGATCATCCATATTAAAAAATGTAATGTATCTTTTGGATTTTTAAGGAGGCGTCTGAGTTTCTCTGGTTGTTTCACTTTCTATTCTCCATTTTATTTAAACATTATTCCTAGTTTCAACGTCTCATTTTTAACTCTTTGTGTCTTTAAAGTCTTTTCTTTTATTCAAGAATATTTTCAACAATCTTAGATGAAAATCTTTTATTCTTTATCAATAAAAAGTTGTTGATTTTGATAATTTGAAAGACAAAGGTTTTGATCTAAGGAAAACTATTGGCAAACAAAAACTAATGGTTACTTTGACATTCTTCATGGACCTATCTATATTAATCTTGTTTAAGTGTTTTGGTTAATTCCTCCATTGGGCCATTTGGTCATGATGTTGAGTCAATTCAGTCTTATGTCAATATCTCTCCTATCATAATTACTTAATCACTTATTGCTCAGACAATATACTGTGAAGAGGAAGGTTGTTGTGTTAAACATTATAGATTAAACAACATCTACTCAAATCACCTTCACCTAATTTATGCCAACTACGATAATTTCAGCAGTCCTGCTACTCTACTACCAATTGGGAAAAAATTGTATCAACTTCTAGTGTCAAATCTTCGTCCATGAGAGAAAAAAATGGAAACGCTTACTTGGGATGACAAACATCTCTTGTTATTCCTTATCAAGAACATCAGAGTTAGTCTTCCTCTTATCATTTTTAATTTCTTAAAGAAAATGATAATCATCTCTAGAGAGGAAATGACTTTCTTCATACCATATGGAAGAGTTCTTTCTGAACTTTTCTCTCAGTTAGAGGTAGTTAATAGTGATACTATTGAACTTGAATGGAGTCAGAAATTTGAATATGTGGAACAATTATTTGTTATCCTATTTTTAATTAATGAAATATTTCATTTCATATTATTGCCTATTCATCTTTATTGATTACAAAAAATTTGAGAATGACTAATTAATAAGAAAAAATGAAGAAAAAAAAGGAAGATTGGAAGGCGCCAAGTGCGAAATCATTGAAAAATACTTTAAATACAGTTACAGGGATTCGAAGCATGTTCCTTTATAGGTTTATTATTTTTTATATGAAGAAAATATGACACTTACTTACAGCTATATTACCTCGATTTTTTATAAAGCCGAGGGAAAAGGTTGTTTTTCTTATAAAGAAATCAAACATGTCGCTCCCATGACCTATATGCTCGGTTTTGCCATGTTCGAGGTGAAAGGTTCGTCGTAAAAAGTGTTATTTTTCAAAGTGTTTGTATGATGTAAACATAAAACAACACTCAATTCTAATTTTCATAATTCAGTTTACAGTTTTCTCTCATTTCTTACTTCTTTTTCTTTGTCTTTCGTCTTTCTTGAAAATATATGCTCCAACAAATTGGTATCAAGGAGCCCGATTGCGATTCAGAGAGAATCTGTAATGGCAAATAGAACAACAACATCAATACAATTTCTAGCGAATCTACCGGTCTTAAAAGTGGAGAACTATGAACGGTAGGTTGTGCAGATGAAGGTCATTTTCAAATTTCAAGATGTGTCTGAAATCGTGAACGATGGAGTACCAATATTGGAAGTAAATGCAGATGATACTTAGCAAGCTGCACACAAAGAATGAAGAAAGAAATATGGAAAAGGTATGTTCTTGATTCACCAGTGTGTTGATTCTAATGTGTTTGAAAAGATTATCAAAGAAGAAACAGTGAAAGGAACGTCGGACAAGTTGAACAGCTTGTACGATAGAGATGAAAAACTGAAAATGGTAAAGTTGCAAGCAATCGAGATGACTTAGATTAAGGAGGATGAATTAGTCATAGAATATTTTTTACATGTGGTGTTGCTGAGGAACCAGATGAAATTGTGAGGTGAATTAATCATCGATTTATAGAAGATTGAGAAAGTGTTGAGATCTTTGATTACAAAGTTTGATTATATTGTAGTGTTAATTGAAGATTCCAAGAACCTATATGAGATGAAGTTATAATAAATTCAATCTTCATTAGAGGCTCATGAGATGAGGCTGAAGCAGATGGACTCGGAAAGGGAGAAGGTGGTTGAACAGGCACTACAAGCAAAAATCATTAAGAAAACAGGGAAAGAGAAGGGTAAGAATCTTGCTAATGATGAGAAATCAAGCAAGAACTCAAAGAATCACTTTGATTTGATTAATAAAGGCATGGGAAACAAGTATTTTGGGAAGAAAGTTATCAAGAAAGAGTTGCAGTGCTACAACTGTCAAGGATTTAGTCACTATGCTCGAGACTTTTGAAGAAAGAAGGAAGCACGAGCAAAAGATAGTGATGAAGTGCAATATGCATATGCTAAAAATAGTGATTTTGATGATGTGCTAATCATAGCCAACACTCAATCGAACACTGAGCGAACCAACATGTGGAACTTGGATTCAGGATGCAGTAACCACATGATTGACAATAAAACCTGGTTCACCAAGCTAGATGAATCAGTCAAGAAAGTGATAAAGTTTACAGATGGCAGGCACATTGCATCATGTGAAAAAGAAGATATTTCTATTGTCAAAAAGGATGGTGGAAAAGCCATCATCACCAATGTTTTGTATGTACCATCGATGAAAAGTAACTTGATAAGTGTAGGTTAATTATTTGCAAAAGGGTACAACATGAAGATAGAAAAGAATCATATGAAGACCTAATAGAGAAATTGCAAAGCATAAGGCAAGACTAGTGGCAATAGGTTTTCTTCAAAAACCTAGTATCGATTTCGATGAAGTCTACACACCCGTTGCAAGGTTGGAGACAATCAGAATTATTATGTCAACAATAGTATATAGAGGGTGGAAGATACATCATTGGATGTAAAAATCAACATTTTTAAATGGACCTTTAGAAGAAGAAGTCTATGTCAATCAACCACCGGGATTCGAAATCTAATAACAGGAGTCAAAGTTGTACAGATTGAGGAAAGCTCTCTATGGTTTGAAGCAAGCTCCAAGAGCTTGGAATAAGAGAATAGATGGATTCTTGATCGAGGCATGACTCACAAAGTGTGTCTTTGATCATAGAGTGTATGTAAATGATGCAGACAGAGCCACTCGAATCATCATATGCATGTATGTAGATGATTTGTTGATTACATGTGCAGATGAAGCAAAGATAATAAAAGTCAAGTCGAAGCTGAAACAAGAGTTTGAAATGTCTGACCTAGGGAATCTGTCATATTTCTTAGGGATGGAGTTCAATGACACAAGTGAAGGAGTGTTCCTGCATCAAAAAAAGTATGCCCAAGATATCTTAAAGAGGTTCAAGATGAGAAACTGCAATGCATCTGTTATGTCATTAGAAGCTAGAGAAAAGTTGAGGAAGGAGACAAATGATAAGTTTGTAAGTGCTATAGTGTAAAAGCAAATCATTGGATCCTTGAGGTATTTTTTTAATTCCAGGCTAGACATTTGTCGAAGTATTGGATGGTTAAGTAGATTTATGGAGAAGCCCCAAGAATGTCATCTCACTGCATTTAAGAAGGTGTTGAGATACATAAAGGGAATGATTGTTCATGGTATGTTGACGCCGAGGCTGGAAATGACCAACACAGATGCAGAAATATATGGCTACAGTGATTCAGATTTCAGTGGAGATCAAGACAAAAGGAAGAGTACTGCAGGATACATATTCATGATCAAAGACGCTCAAATATCATGGAGCTCAAGGAAGCAAATAATTGTGTCTTTGTCATTGTGTGAAGCTAAGCATGTGGCTGCATCATATGCAACATGTCAAGCAGCATGGATAGAGATGTTGCTCGAAGAGATCAAGTTAATGGAACCTAGAAAAATGAAGTTATTTTTCGACAACTAGTCAGCTATCAACCTAGAGAATCATCATGTACGTTATGGTTGAAGTAATAAGATAGAGAGGAGATATCATTTTCTGAGGGATCAAGCCAACAAAGGAAAGCTTAAACTTGAGCATTACAAGACAGAGGTGCAACTAGCTGACATACTCACCAAACCCCTGAAGAAAGTCAGGTTCGACAAGTTGAAGAGAAGCATCGGGATGAGAAGTCTCGAGAACATGAATTAGGGGGTGTTAGAAGTTATAATTCAATGTTTTAATTAAGAGATAGACTTAGACTAAGTTGAAATTATAGTAGTTATTTGTATTTGACAGAGTTGAATACATCATATAGTAGTGTTGAAATGTAACTTGTGATTTAGTATTTAACATTGTTTACGTTTTGAGCTTGTGTTGGTTTGTATAGTTTGGATATGGGCTTTAGTTTCCTATATAAAGGGCTTCGTATGATGTAAACATAGAACAACGCTCAACCCTAAATTTCATAATTCAGTTTACAGTTTTCTCTCTTTTCTCTCTCTTTCTGCTCCATCTTTCATCTTTCTTAAAAACATTTGTTCCAACAATAGTCACTTGGCAAAGTCGATTTCTCGTGATTTCTCCAAGTTTGATATGTGAGTGAAACTTTCTAATTAGATGTATTTTAAATGATATCAAAAATAGGATACTTTAGCGTTTATGTGTAATGGACGGTATCGCTTGAGTCTATTTGTGCATTTTAGCATTAGGAAAGATGTCAACTTGTTGGTAAAAGGTTTTAGAAAAGATTCATGCATCAAAAACTCAATTTTGTGGGAAAAATGACCTATGTATCGATACATACATGTTTCAGGTTGACACATAGAAGAAGAACACTTGTATGTGTCGACACACCTGTGTTTCAAGTTGACACATTGAAGAAAAATAAATTGTGTCAACACATCCATTTTTCAGATCGACGCATGTTGTAACACCCTTTTCTACCTCACAGTTTAAAGGCAAAATATTCACATTTATCAGAGTAAAATATTAAACTCAATAGAAATCACCTCAAAGGGTGTACATTTCCCGATAAATCAAATATAGGTCAAGGCTCCGTTAACGCGTTTTTCCAAAAGATATCAAAAATTGCTCAAAAGGCAGCGGAACTCAAAAAGGCATAATCCAAAGTTTTCCTTGTACGAAAACATAATCAAAATAATAAAAATCAAATAAAACATGGTTTAACTCAAAGACCCCAACCCGATGTTACACTATCAGAGCAAGACCTTCTAAGTTAACCAAAATGGCCAACAACTCAAAACTCAAAAAAGATCTTCGACAACATTCACGGCTAAACCTGGTTATCTGCATGTTACCCACGTGAAGGCAACATTCAAACAGGCAGGGTGAGTAAAACGATTCATAATAATCAATATAAGAATCAGTATATAAAACAACTTCATTTTCATATTATGCATCATCATATTCATCAAGGAACATCAAGGCCACAACATCATAAATTACTCAAGATTGCCTCATAGGGTCATCAAGGAACATCAACGGTCATAATATCATAAATTACTCAAGATTGCCTCATAGGGTCATTAAGGAACATCAAAGGTCATAATATCATAAATTACTCAAGATTGCCTCATAGGGTTTATCAAGGAAACATCAAAAGTCATAACATCATAAATTACACCAAATTATCTCATAAATGCAAATGCAACAAGACTCGTGCATGTGGTACCAATCATCACAGCTCGATGGACACTAGGCCATCAACCCTCCACATATCCCCATCAATAGGATCGATTCTACTCGAGAATCGAAGCACATCAAAATACTTCACATCCGCACAATGGGACTGAAGCCAAAGAAATAAAGGTCCTGAACCGAAGTCCGGATGCACATGAATGCATGATGCACACGTCAATAATCATCCTCATAATAACATCATAAGTGCATCATCATTCATCAAAATCATCATCATCAAAATCATCATAAATCATGTCATCATAGAATAATCAAAACTCATGGAAATATCATCATAACTCATCATCATTACTCATAGGGATCATCATCATACAATCATGTATTAATCTCATCGGAATCATAGTTATACTCATGGTAATTCATCATATAATTACATATTTAATCTTATAAAAATATTAGACAAGTGTCGCTACCGCGAAAATAAGGTGCCGGCAAAACAGAAGAGTGGCCACCTTTCGTTATTTATCCCTCAGAACGGGAAAGGAAACGATCGGAAAAACCTGACGAAAAGGTATAAGACAAGGTCATCGCAACCATGTCTGGGTTCGGGAGTCGGTTATGCAAGGGGAAGGTATTAGCACCCCTCACGTCCATCGTCCTTGATGGGATCCACGCTTGTTGTGTTTATCTGACGAGTTTATTTACTATCTACCTATCAAGGCCGGTCTGAAAAGAAAAGAAAATGACTCGGCAAAGCGTCACACTTTATGCCTACGTATTCTCATCAGAGAATGGGAAATCAAAGTCAATGTAGTTTAGCTAACTACGGGGTACGGGGAAGGTGGCTCGCCAATAAATCAGTATTGTGCCTACATACTCTCAACGGATATGAGAGATCAGAGCTTACGTAGTTCGAGATAATACGAATTACGAGAATTCATATTCATCTGTTTTTCCGAGTAGGGTTAACAGACAGTTCCAGCAGTTTGGCATACGCAGCTCGACCCTTGGAGACTTAGGAGTTATCGTTTATGGTAGAACTGGGAGTTAACGACACTCTTTTCTTCAGAAAAGCTTCCTTTGAATTATAGGCCCACAGGGCAAAAAGGTTTGAAGTTTGTTTTCTGTCTTTTACGGAAGAACTGTTTTTTATGGTTGTCTGTAGTTTGTACGACACTAGAGACTATGACCTGGGAACGAATGTGTCGCATATTGTCCAAAGGACATATACTAAACATCCTAGATGATTAAGAGGAGACCGCTCAATCATCATTTCCCAAGTAGCTTAAGGCTCATAACGCGCTTGTACTAACTTGCCTTTATTACATTTTTTACTGTTGTTTTGAGATGAGGAGAGAACAAACTCTATGGGGAGATTGTCAAGTCCTAATGTTGTCATGCCAAGGATTCATCCTATGGTTGAGGTTTGAAACAGGGAACTCCTAGAAGTTATCATGCATAGGTTTCAACTTAAAGTTCTAATCATCACTTCCTTATCAAAGGAAGTGAGATTCCTAGGGGATCATGTCAATGGTATACAGAAACAAATAAAGCATCAGCTTAAACAGTAAACAGATATGCACATGCAATGCAGCAACACAAGCAGAGGGAGACTCATTCAACCTCCAGGCAATCAAGAAAAAAAAGGAAACAGACAAACAGAGATAGACAGACTCAACCTCTAAGGCTTACATACAAATGAAAGGAAAAACAACACACAAGCAAGGGGAGGATCACCTCAACCCTTAATGCAAACAAGCAGAGGGAGACCCACTCAACCTCTAAGAAGTCATTCTTCTAGCTTAAAACAATCTAAACATGATCCTATTCTAATGCATAGAGCAATTCAAACAAGGGAGGTAAACCAAAATGAGCAACAGAGGAGTCATCCTAGGCTACATCAGGTTGGAGGTGAATCACCACCAGAGTCCATCATGGGCTCAACCTCTTGAGGAATGCACAGAATCTAACCAAAGGAAGGATTAGGCTCTCCCAAGAGGGATCCTATGTCAATAGGACAGAAAAGACTGAGTATTGGTCCTAGATATCAATCTAAGGGTAACTGATTGTAGTGTATCAACATAGAATGTCCATCTCAGGCTCAACCTATTGAGGAATGCACAGAATCCAACCAAAGGAAGGATTAGGCTCTCCCAAGAGGGATCCTAAGAAAAGGACTTTGAGATGGATGACAGCGTATAAACTAAGGGAATATACCATGCCAAGAATGTCAATCCAAGGCTCAACCTCCTGAGGAATGTGTCGCTACTGCGAAAATCGGCGCCGGCTATGACAGAAGAGTCACCACCATGCGTTATTTATCCCACAGGAGGGAAAGGAAACACTCAGAGTAAACCTAACGCAAAATGGGAAAGGAATGGTCATCGCAACCAAATTCCTGGATTCGGGAGTTGATTACGCAAGGGGAAGGTATTAGCACCCCTCACGTCCGCCGTACTCGACGGGATCCACGCTTGTTTTCTAGTACGGGTTGTTATTCTATCTACTATAAAGGTCTGGGTTAAAAAGAAAAGAAAATGACTCGGCAAAGTATCGCACTTTATGCCTACATATCCCCGTCTGGAACGAGAAATCAGAGTCAACGTAGTTCGCCTACCTACGGGAAAGGAGGGGAAGGTTGCTCGCTAGGATACGACATCCTATGCCTACGTACTTTCATACAGCATGAAAGATCAGAGCAAACGTAGTTCGGGCTACGGAAGACACAAGCTTGTCTGATTGGTTTTTTATTACCTTCAAAAAGGGTTTTCCTTGATTAAGAGTCCAAGTGGACAAAAATGACACTTTGATGTTTGTTTTGAATCTTTTATGAAAGAAGTGTTTTTTAGTTTGTGTGCAATCTCTGATGTACTAGAGACTATGATTTGAGAGTGACTACGTCGCGTGTCACCCAAAGGGTACCACACTAAGCAGCCAAACTACTGGAAAGAAGATCTCCAACAACCCTTTCTCAAATGGCTTAAGGCTCGTAACGTACGACATCGATTAACCTTATTACTGTGTTTTTGAGTTGTTTTGAGATAAGAAGAGAAAGAAGCTCTAAAAGCCTAGGGTTGAAAGGGGAATAAAACTAACCTAATGTTGTCACGCGTGGATAAGAATCCTAATGTCTGTCATAATTCCCTCCTGCATAGAGGAAATCAGAAATCCTAGGGGATAAACATAAAAGAAAGCAAGCAAATACAGTAAAATGCATGCAATGCAGCAATACAAGCGAGGCAAGGGAGTCCCACTCAACCTCGAACCTGGGAAAACAATAGGCAAAGTGAATCAACATTCACCTCAAACCTAGGGGGCAATCTACACAAGCCAACAAACAATACAGAAAATAAAACCCCAAAGCAGAGGAGGCAGCCCAAGCAGCAGCACCAAACTCCTACAGCAAACAGCACAAGCAACAGCTCTGACAGCAACAAATGATTAACCAGCAAAAAGTTGACAGCAACAACCTTCATCTTCATGAATAACTCCCATCTTCAAGCTTCAATAAACTTTCAATCTTCACTAGGCACCAGGCTTCAACAAGCTCCCAGCTTAAGCAAGCTCAAACCCCAACCAGTAACCAGCTTCAACAAGCTCCTGACTTCAACTTCAACAAGCAGTAAAACCCTGGCTTCAACAAGCTACCTCATCTTTTCCTTTACCAAGCTTCAACAAGAACCTCCAAGGGAGAATCATTCAACAAGATCAAGTTATAATATTAAGAGACTTAATGACAACCAAGGGAAATCACTAAGGACTTAACATTGCAAATGAAAGGTATCCTCAAAGTTCTACTCACTTGGGCATACCACTCATCCCTCCTAAGGAGAGATGGATATTCCCAAGGAGGAATTTATATCATTGGATAGAATGGATATGGACAAGATACTCCATGTTTGAAGAAAGAAGCAAAACTAGTCTAATGCTCTTCCTAAAACCCTAGTTTCCCTAAGCTCCTGACAAGCATCCACAAGATGAGAGAATCTTCACATCCAAGCTCCTTCAAGATCTCCAAAGCATATTCAATTGGTCTTCATGATCATCCAATCTCAAAAGCAACACCACCCTAATCTAAGGGGAACTATTGAATCAAACTAGCCAAATTAGTTCATCAGAAACCCCTAGAAGTTAGTCTTAAAACTAATTCTACTTAAAATACCAAACATGATTGTAAAATCCTACAAAAATTACTAAGGGTTCCTAAACCTCTTATGAACATTCCATACAAAAACCAGGGGGTTATCCATCAATTTGGACTTAAAACTATGCCCTAATCCTAAAGGTATCAACTTAAAACCCTAATTCTAAACTACCTAATGTTTAATGCTCAAAATAGCCTAAAATTCTCTCACAAAAATATGAGAAAATTACTGTGGGTACATGCATCTCTAAGCTATCTATCCCAAAAAGAATAAACTCAAAATTCATCACCAATCATTCACAATAAAATCAGCAAAATCCCATGTCAAACATATTAAAAATTAAAACCAATTAAAATACAAAAATTCAATTAAAATATAAAATGCATGAATTATGTTTTTTGTTAATCCTATTAAATTCTACACATTCTAAGGAATCAAGGAAAAAATATCTAGCTTAAAAAGATTAAATTTCCTATTTATTATGGATTTATTTCTAACTATATAAAAATGTAAAAATAAAAGAAAAACAAAGAAAATTGATAGAAGCGCGTGACAAATAGCAATTAATTCCAGTTGAAAACCAAACCTGGGCCCAAGGGGGGGTGTCAATAGCACGCATGACATAAGCCCAAACCAAAATTAAAACAACTCAGAAAATCAAATGGAAAATGGAAAAAACGTTGTGGCAAATAGCAAGTGATTTCAGTGTATTTTCTCATTGGGCCCAGACATGAGGTGTGAAGAGCAAGGATCCCTTAATCCCACCCACTCTGATTAAATGAAACAGGGCGTTTTGATCTCCTTCTCCATTCTCCTCAGAAATTACATTCACTCGTGGCCATTGGATCAAGCTTCAGTCAAGGGTCAAATGAAGATCCTCGGGCTGGGAGTCATCGTCCCTAAAATATTCAAACCTGGGAGGGAAAGTTCAGACGGTGGCCTGAGCTTGGCGCCACCGTCTTCTCCGGCGAGGCAACTCCAAAACCTCATCAATCCTTGCAACTAGATACCCTAATCCACTCCAAATTTCACCCTGGTCACGAATATGACTTCCATTTCCATTGATTCTCACCTAAACTCAAAACCCGATGGAAGTTGCAGAAAATTCATCTAATCTTGATCAACTCAATTCTTAAAATTAAAAGCCCTAGCATGAACTACATTCTTCCCTGATCAATCCCCAGCATTCCAACACCATTAAAACTTCAAGAACAAGGAGATACAAGCTTCAACAGAAAATGGCATCACCTTAATTTGGTCTCTAATTGCTCCCAAACCTATCCAGAAATGATCCTTATGCACTCTAGGCCCTAACCACATGCAAGATTATACTCAATTCTTCCTAGATCATGAGGAATTTGAAGGTTTACATACCTGGAAAAATTGGATCAACAGAAGTAGCAAAAGCTTAATTCAAGCCTCAAGACTCTTCAGACACGATCAGTGATGCACAATGAAGCTTCTTCAACCTTTAATTTGGCTTGAATGGGCTTGCAAATCCAAAACTGATTCTGAGTTGGAGTTGAAAAAGTTCAGTTGCTCTCTATGATTCCTTGCTCGATCCTTCCCAAAAAACTATCTGAACCCAATGCAATGCTTATATAGAAGCTAATAGAACCCTCTAGAAAGTTCTGTAACAACCACAATGAGAAATTCAATTTCTCATTTTTCTTCAAAATCTCATATGCCCAAGTTGTGCCTTGCTCTGTTCTAGCTCACCAACCTGCTTGAATTTCTCTCCTCATGATATTTAGAACTGAATTGGATGTGCAATTCCCTTGTTTTTGATCTTATGGAGTGTGATGGTTATGTTACTTCCATCTTAAGTAACAAAATGAAACCATGTGCAAATGACCTCAAATCCAAAAAACAACATTGTCATCCTTTCCAAAACATATTTTCTGATCAAATTGGTATATAACATTGCTTGGTTTGGCCATGAAATCAAGAAATCACAATTTTTGCCTTTTAAATGACTTTAATTTCTCCATTAAAAGCCATTTCAAACCAACTTCTCCTATGAGCCAATTAAAACCCTCCTTGATGCATGGTCAAGGTTAAAACCCCATTTTGAGCAACTTTCTAGTTGAACAATTTTCCACTTGAGGCCTCTAAGTTAGAGATTTGGACCCATGATCACAAATGACCTATAACCACCAATACCCAAAATACCCTTGGATTGCCAAGATCATAACTTGAGTTCTATACATCCCCTTGAGGACTTCTAGTACTCTATGGAAATCTATGATCAAGACCTACAACTCTTATGTTGTCCAAGAATCCATTTGAAACCTCCTTGAAGAGAAAAAGTTACTTGGAAGTCAAGTGACTTTCACAGATAAATTTCAGTGTCCTCCGGTGACCTGTAATTTGCAAAGACCATAACTTGAGTTCTACAAATCTTTTTGAAGACTTCTAGTACTCAAATTAAAGGTATTGAGAAGATCTACAAGTTTAATGTTTGCCAAAGATCCATTTGAAACTTGTATTTTGACTTATGTGGCTTTGAAGTTGGGCACTAAATAGGGGATTTTACACTGAAACCCTAATTTAGCAACTTCCCACATTCTTGATCTTTCTTTGCTTAACCTTGGCACAACACCACACATGTATCAACATACCAATCCATGAACCCCATGACCTCAAAGTAGGCTTTGATGCTCTTCAATTGCATATTTGACCCAGGATTGACCTAGATGAAACCCTAGTTGACTGCACCTCAACTGTGGCTCTTGTACTTGAATCAATGACTTGTCCCAGCTTCAATATGGCCCTCTAGGCATTCCATGAGATCCATACACACCTCAAATTCACATCCCATGTTTCTCATCCCACTGATGATTCTCAATGTTCCTCAAGATAGGAGCAAAACCCACATGTAGGCACTCAAACCTCTCAAGACTTCAAATCATTCCTTGATGGCCTGGATGACTTCTCATCTTGGATAAGACCTCTTGCTAGGCTTCTTCTGATAAGAATCACACTTAACCCCCTGTTGGATGAGTGATATGCTATGATATGCTAATGATTGAACTATGTACATGATGTAACTATGCAAATGAAATGCAATGAAACATAAATCAGGCAAGAAAAGGTTGAGCAAATTTTGGGGTGCAACAGCTGCCCCTATTCAAACGGCTTGGACCCGACTGGGTGAAGAGCGAACGACCTTCAAACAATCGAGGTGTTGTTGCACCCTAAAATTTTCTCAACCTTATTCACTGGGTTTATGTTTCAATATCATTAGCATTTGCATATAGAGTCATGTACATAGTCTAATCATCTGCATAGCATAAGCATAGCAAGTCATCCAGCAGGGGACCAATCATTATTCTCATATATATGAGCCTATCAAGAGGTTATTATCCAAATTCAATCTCATTCAAGTCATCAGGAAGAATTTGAAAGCTGGGAAGTCAATAGATCAAGCAAGTGCATCCATCTCCTATCTGAGGGTATCTAGGGATCATCAAGGAAAGTGTGAGCTGTGGGCTGAGCATGGGGAGTATCTAGACATCTTGGAGGACTTAGAAAGTCATTTGGAGAAGGAGACAAGTCATTGGTATGGTCACAAGAATTGCAGTTGAAGACAGTCAACTAGGGTTTCATCTGGGTCAACCCTGGGTCAACTTTAGGTCAATTGATTGATTGAAAGGCATTAAGGTCTATTGGAGAGATGTGGGGTTCATCATTTGACACATGGATAAGGATATGGTGATATTATAAGAAGAAATCAAGAGAAATCAAGGAGAAGAGGAGTTTCTAAATTAGGGTTTCTGTGTAAAATCCCCTAATTTAGGTCAAATTTCCAAGCAAGATAAGTCAGAATGCAAGCTTCAAATGGATCCTTGGCCAACATGAAACTTGTAGAGGATCTCATGACCTTTAATTTGAGTGGTGGAAGACATAAAGGAGATTTATAGAACTCAAGTTATGATCCTTGCAAGTTACAGGTCATATGAGGTATCTGAAATTTTGTCTGTGAAAGTGACTTGACTTCCAAGCTATTTTTACCCCTCAAGGAGATTTCAAATGAATTTATGGTCAACATAAGAATTTTTCCTCATTGTCTTAGATTTCTAGAATGGTATAGTATGCCTTCATATGATTTGTGGAACTCTACTTATGGTCTTAGCAAGCAAAGGGTATTTTGGTCATTTGAGAATTACAGGTCATTTCAAGCCTATGCCCAAAACTCATACAAGGAAGCTTCAAATGGAAAACGTTACAACATCAAACTTGTTCCAAATGACATTTTGAGTCTAGAAAAGTGACCATGAGAGATTGGAAAGATTCATAGCACAAGGTTTCAAAATTGTTGGATTTAATGAATAAAAATGACCTAAAAAATGAGATTTTTCATATTTTGGCCAAATGAGGTGAAATTATAGGTCATTTTGAATGGAAAGATCATTTTGAAAATATTGGCTAAAGTAAAATTTTGAGCTTGGTTCACATTTTGGAAGTTATTCATGGTTACTTATCATGGAAGAAACATAAGCCAAATCCAAGGGAAATCACACATGGGAAGTTTCTCCAAGTTTCTAGGAGGTTCTAATGACATGTATATATTGATATGAGAGGGTTCATGCCATGGTTGGTGAATCACTTTGTTCAAAACACAAGCTATACACAATTCTTCCATTTTTGCAAAATCAATTCAAACTCCATCAAATCTTCACCAATTTCCATTTTTCTTGATTTGATCATCATCAATATCTTCCATAGATCACATTCACATCAGAATTTGGTAGAATTGGGGAAGAAATCGTGCTGTTCAAGTTAATCATCCAAGAAGCAAGAACTTTTCAATCACAAGATCCAAGAGATTTGAGCCAGAATCTTTGCATACAGAATCAAGATTTGAGTGTGTGGATCAGTTTCCAATCATTGCAAGCATCAGATCCAAGAGGTTCCATAGTTGTTTTCACCATTTTGCACCAGGTTAGTTCCTCTTCGAATTGACTAAATTAGGTAGAATCATAGTGAATCATTAGGTTAGAATGGTTAGGCATAGTTAGGTGATTGATTTTGGTGAGTTTGGAGAGGTTTCATGGAGGTTGATCATGGTGTACCAATTCTGTTAGGGTTTGTATCTCATGGAATATGGCACGATAATCCTCATTATATGGCTTAAAATGATCAGGGTGAGGTAGAGATTAGGTTAGGATAAGATTTGGAGAGAATTGGAAGAGTTGATATCAGGTAAAAATGGTGGATTCCATCTGTTATACCTATCGGGTTCCATTGTTGCTTGAGTTTTAGAAGGAATGATTGTTATGACTGTGTAGAGGGAAGGATTTAGAGCAACTTTGCTTTTGGAATGGTGTGATTTCATGGTGAATGGAGAGAGAACAGAACGAGGGAAAATTCATGCATGGTGATGAAGTTGCAGAACCTAGGGTTTGCTGGAGGTTGAAGACAACCCCTGGGCCACACGATCAGGCATTGACCTTTGACTGGGGACTGAATCCAACGGCCACGATCAAAAGATGGAGACGGAGGGAAATTCAAATGGTGCAACGCACCGTTTCATTTAAATCCAGCTGATGGGCTTTGGAATTGCTTGCTATTGCCACCCCACGAACCAAGGCCCAATGATGTTATGCCTAAAATCTTTACTACTTGCACCGTTGCCTGTTTTTTTATTTTTTGATGAAGCTTTCTGAGTGATTGGGCCCAGACGCGCTTGCTATGCGCGCCCCCGAGTCTGGGCCCATCTTTGCATTTTAACTGATTTTATTGCTTATTGCACCCTTAGTCCATCTAATTCCATTTAATTTCTTTTAAAAATTTTAATTCTTTGAAAATTCATAACAATTTGAAAAATGCATATTTTCCATTGGTTCTTTTTGCATTATTTTCTTAATTTGGTCAAGAAAATTATCATCCAAAAAAATTAATAGTTCCTTTTATTTTCATATTTTTGGCATATTTTCCTTTTAATTAGGTGTAAATAATATTTTGTGTAATGCATGAATTTGTTAATTTTTGTTCTAATAGTTGCTTTAATATTTTTCACCCATTCTTTTTAGGTTGATTAGTAGATAAGATTAGCTTGTATATATAATTTAATTCCCCTTTTTAGGACTCAATTTTAAGTGTTTAGTTTAGGTGTGAACAACATGAACAAAATTAGGGTTTAAGTGATGACTTAGGAGAATTGAATCATTTCCCTTAGGACTTAGAGATTGAATATTTTAGATATGGGACTATAGGGACTATGGGTAGTTATTAGATCCCTTAGAAATCACTAGGATTCCCCTACTGCTATTGGTATATTACTGTCTATATTTGATTGATTGGTGTGGTGTGCCCTCTGGGATTATTGTTTGTCTGTATGGGTATTGGGATTGCTTGGGGATTGGAAGAGCTGAAGACTTGTGATGATGAAGCCATTGGAGATCCAGAGCTTGAAGACCAACTTCCAGAGTTGATGAGGAGATTCCTGCTAGCAGCTGTTGAGGAGATTAGGGTTTAGGAGCTAGGCAGAGCTCTAGACTAGAAGGCTTGATTCTCAAACATGGAAGGCCTTGACTGCCTCCATTCTTCTCTGTGATGCAGAGTCTCTCTAAGACACTCACCCCCTTCCTTTGGAAGGCTTGGTGCTACTGTCTAAGGGATAGAACTCTTGAGAGAAAATATCTTATGTGTTAGTAGCAGTTGGTTTTCCACCCTTGGTGGTCAACTAAGTGCTTAACACCCAATTCACTCTTGAGATTGATCCCTCAGCTTGGAGGATAAGACTTGAAGAAAAGCCCTTGTAGACTGAAGATTGATGACAAATACCTTGCTTGAAGGCTGTGGAGATGGGGATTGATGCTGGCTGAAGCTTGTAGCTGTTTGGAGATGACTTGAAGATAGGTGTTGATGCAGAGTTGCTGTGGCTGTTTATTTTTCTGCTGTTATTCATTCTGATGTATTGATTGGTTTTCCCTGACTGTATTGTTTGCTGTTTACCCTGTTGGGTTGAAAGTGAACCCTGTTCACTTTCGCCCATTGTTTTCCAGGTTCGAGGTTGAGTGAGACTCCCTTGCCTCGCTTGTATTGCTGCATTCATGCATTTTATTGCTTTCCTGTATATATCTGTTATTGTTTCTGTTTCCGTCTATTCCCTTAGGATCTCTGTTTCTCTCTGTGCAAGAGAGGAGCATGATAGACACTAGGTCTTAACCCATGCATGATAACAGTAGGTTAGTTCGATTCCCTTCGCAACCGTAGGTTAGAGTTCTGTCTCTTTCTTTCTCAAAATAAACAGAAAAACACAATAAAGATTTCAAACACAATAAAAGACACTTCTTCCGTAAAAGAATGTGAACTCATCAAAACGTCTTTTTTTTGTCCGCTTGGACTGCTAATCAAAAAAACCTTTTTCAGAAGGAATAAAATCAACCAAGACAGACTTGCGCCGTAGTTAGCCCGAACTACGTTTGCTCTGATCTTCCATGCAGTGTGGAAGTACGTAGGCATAGGATGCGATATCCTAGCGAGCAACCTTCCCCTCCTTTCCCGTAGGTAGGCGAACTACGTTGACTCTGATTTCTCGTTCCAGACGAGAATACGTAGGCATAAAGTGCGATACTTTGCCGAGTCATTTTATTTTCTTTTAACCCTTGACCTTTAGTTAGATAGAATAACAATCCATACCCAAGCAAGCGTGGATCCCGTCGAGTACGACGGACGTGAGGGGTGCTAATACCTTCCCCTTGCGTTACCGACTCCCGAACCCAGGTTTTGGTTGCGATGACCATACCTTTCCCCGTTTTTTGCGAGGTTTACTTCGAGCGTTTCCTTTCCCTCTGTTGGGATAAATAACGCACGGTGGCGACTCTTCTGTCAGCCGGCGCCGATTTTCGCAGTAGCGACAGCTGGCGACTCTGCTGGGGACTGCGATAGTTCCCTATGTGAGTCTGCTGGGGATCCAACGTCCCCTGGCTGCTAAGGACTGCGATAGTCCTTATGCGTGTGGGATCCAACGTCCCCTAAGAGAGATTCAATCCTAACGCTTGTTTTCCCGTCGAGGATTTTGTATGGATTTATATTTCTGACCTTTATTTTTAGCATTATATATATTGATTATTATTGCTGTATTTTGGGGTGTGACGGGTGTTCTGATATTGAGAGATAAGCCGGACCTGGGCTTGAGTGCACCTAGAATTAGAGTAGAGATTAGTTGGCGCCCGCTTGCTTTGCTTGCCTTGGTGTCCCGAGAAATCTACACTCAGACGAGGTTCCTCTGGTTGGCCTCCTGCCCCTTCCTTTGGTTGGCGTGGGTTGCTGGTTAGTTGAATTGTCGACTCTGGGGACCGATCATTTGGAAGTTGGCTAAGTGAGGCCTCTTCAGGATTTGATGATGCCACTCCTTCTGGGAATCGTATCATCAACCCTGAAAGTCTGTGACGCCGACGACCGCATAGGATGCCATACCTTTGTCAGTTACTAGGACATCCACCTGTGAGAGGGTTTGGGGATATGCAGGTAACTAGACCTTCAAACTACCAGTTATTTCTTGATCAGAGATCCTGGGTATTCAAGGAGAGTTATGAGGTCTGTCAGAGACCATTTGGAGATGTGTTATGAGGTCTGTCAGAGACCAGTTGGAGATGTGTCATGAGGTCTGTCAGAGACCAGTTGGAGATGTGTTCTGAGGTCTGTCAGAGACCAGTTGGAGATATGATTTGAGGTCTACCAGAGACCAGTTGGAGTTATGGTTTGAGGTCTGTCAGAGACCGTTGTGGGAGCCTTGTTTTAGGTCTATCTGAGACCAGAGTTTGAGGACTTCTAAAGAGTCTATCTGAGACTTCTTGATATGGTTCAGGCTATTCAGCTATGGCATTTGGTCCCTGTTGCATGTTACTTGCATTGCCTTGTTTGCATACCCATTATCATTGCATCCCATTAACGTGTGTCTGTGCTGCAGGTGCATTTGCATATCCTCCGATTCTAGTGCCCAGACTTCTGAGTATTGATTATGGCTGGTTTGAGGAAAACAGTTGCGTATAAGCTGCCTACACCTGATATTACTCCTTTGCTCGGTCTGATGTCTCTTACTGATGAGGAGGTTAGGAGAAGCTTCAGAATGAGTCATGGGAGATTACTGAGATTAGTCTACAAGCCCACTGCTGATGAGATGAATGGGCTGTACACCCTGATGCAGTTCTATGACCCCGCATTGAGATGTTTTATGTTTGCTGATTTTATTCTGGGGCCTACCATTGAAGAGTATGTGGAGTTTACTGAGCTACCCGTGCAGAACCAGGTTCCATTCATTCATTCTGGCGCTAAGCCCAAGCTAGAGGACTTGGCCAAAGCTTTGCACATGGATGCTTCTGAATTGTTGACTACGGTTTCCTGTGGAGTTCCAGGCTTCTCACTCCAGTTCTTGGTTGGTAAAGCCCAGGAGTACGCTAAGAGCGGGTGCTGGATTGCCTTCAATGCCGTGTTGGCTCTGTGCATTTATGGCATAATATTGTTTCCCAATGTACCGGATTTTGTGGACTTCGACGCCTTCTACTTGTGTTGCCGTTGGTAATCCTGTACCTACCTTGCTTGGAGATTTCTACCACTCACTGCATTACAAGAATGAGAAGGGAAGAGGGAAGAATGTTCACTGCTGTGTACCATTGCTGGGTATGTGGTTTAAGAGCCACCTTCCCATGAAGGGATCTTTTGTGGAGAGTGCGACCACAGCTAGTTGGTCAGAGCGCCTGATGAGGCTATCTTCCGAAGACGTTGAATGGTTTGATAGAGACCTGCTGGGATCTGAGCTCATCTTCAGTTGTTCTGGGTACCCTAATGTCCCGCTGATAGGAAGAAAAGGGTGTATCAACTACAACCCATCATTGTTGGTCCGTCAGTTTGAATATGCGCTGAAGAACCCGCCAAAGGAGGAAGAAGTACAGGAATCTCTGTACTTCACCGGAGACGTGAAGGGGGAGTTACTAGCCAAGCTGCAGCATGCCTGGACGCGTATTAACCGAAGAGGGAAGCCGTTGTTAGGGAAGAACGACTGTCAGGCCTATGCACCATACAGAGTTTGGATTCAGGATAGAGCAAGTCAGTTACGGATGCCATTTCCAGATGCACCAGTCCTTGTTCCTATTCCGGTAGCAGAGCCAACTACTGTTTCTAGGGAGGCCTACGAGCAAGTTGTGAAAGAAAAAGAAGCCTTGATGAAGATCAACGAAGGGTTAGAGCAGGAGCTAGCCCAGATACGCAGTGAGAAAAACAAGGTCGTGCATGCTTTCCAACAGCAGATTGAGCTAATGAGCAGACTAGGGGCTGAGTTGACTGAGGAGAGGAAGAAGCGCGAACGTCTGGGGCAAGAGTTCAGAAGCTCCCATGACATGCTGGAATCCAAAAAGAAGGCGCTCGACGCAGCACACCGAGAGATCTCTTCTTGCAATAAGACTTGGAATGCTACACTCACCAACAATAAGAAGAGGGAGGATAAGTTGAAGCAGCAAATTTCCGACCTCGAAGAGCAGTTGAAGTCCAGCATCAAGAAGTGTGAAGAAGAAGTGATGACCCGATATAGTCTCCAGAATGCACTAAACAAGGCCATCAAAGGCAGAGATGAAGCTGTGTCTCAGAAGCGTAAGCTAGAGGATCGCTTCGGAGAGGGGGCATGGGAAGAAACTGCTGAAGACGTGCGACGTGTTCTCAAGAGAAGAAACCAACTTGTTGAAGGGCTGCTTGCTCGACCAAGTCATCCGGAGACCAAGAAGTTGCTAGAAGAATACCAGACTTATGGGAGTGTTTGATCATTTCATGTAGTAACTTGTATGCTTTATTTGCATAGTGCTGACCATCACCAGGATTGTTGGTTGAGGTCATGCCTTCTTATTGTACTCTCAGTGATATTGTATTCCGGGCTTATTGGTTTCTCTGCAATATATGAGGCTTTCTGTGATTCAACTCCGATCTTTGTATTGTTAGCACTGTCATTTCACCGACACCTTCACACTAGAATCGGGGAATGAATTTCCCTAATGCAAAGACACACATTGCATTGCATTCATATTCATATTGCATTACAGGTAATCTTTGGATGGTGTCTTATTTCCTGCTCTGTACCAGGTACTTTCCAGGATTGCAGACCAGCACCCGTACCGCTATTCCACTCGCACCAACTGTCGAAGAATCATGGATCAAATGCAGAACGAGATGCAAGATGTGCGTGAGAAGCTAGCTCTCTTTATGCAGACCATGGAAGCTATTGCAAAAGGTCAGGAGAATTTGCAAACCATGGTGCAGCCTCTGTTGGTCAGAAACGCCGGTCACGGTAACGAGGATCATCAGTCTGTACGAGTCGATACTGTTCATGGAGATGGCACTCCCACGCCAGTGGCTCCACCTGTAGTCAATATACCTGCTGCTAATGTCAACAACGCTACCGCTGCTGGGAACGGTAACGTCGGAGTTGGGAACGAGACTGCTGTCCATAACGTTGGGCTTGGTGATGTCAACTTGGGTGATAATATGGGAGGCAACGGCTTCGGCAATGCTGGATTCGGGTTCAACGATCAGGGATTCGATAACGCTGGGAAGTATGGTTTCAATGCTCAAGGCTTTGGGCAAGATGGCTATGGTGTGGCCAATCAGGGTTACGGAGGTTTCGGAAATGGAAACGGCGCTGGGTTAATGGCTTTTGGGCCTGCTGGAGGTGTTTAGGGATACGGCAACAGAGGCCGAGGCCCGGCGATGAATCAGATTAGAGCTGGCCGCAATAATGAATATGATGGGTATGGAGCTGGGAATGGTATGTGGCAAGAGGATCAGCAGGAGGACGCTTTCTCCGGCGGAGGCTTCGAAGGGCCGATGGATAACTCCCAGAAGATCAGAATGCTAGAAGAGCAGATGAGGGGGGTCCTGAACCAAAGTGCTGTGGGCTTAGACATGTCAACAATGGGTCTGGTACCTGGCTTGAGGGTGCCAATTAAATTCAAAGCTCCTACGTTTGATAAGTATAAAGGGGACACATGTCCGAAAGTGCACGTGCGAGCTTATTACAGAAAGATGTCTGCATACTCAACTGATGAGAGAATGCTAATGCATTTCTTTCAAGATAGTTTGTCAGGCCCTTCCCTAGAATGGTACATGGGGTTGGAGCCAACTAATATCAAGACATGGAAGCAATTGGCAGAGGCATTTGTAGCTCACTACAAGTATAACAGTGACTTGGCGCCCAATCGGGTCCAATTGACAGGGCTGTCTCAGAAGAAGGGTGAGAGCTTTAAAGAGTACGCGCAAAGGTGGCGCGATATGGCTGCCAGGGTCCGTCCTCCTTTAGAAGACAAGGAAATGAACGACATGTTCATCGGCACGTTCACAGGCATGTTTTATGACAAGTTGTTTCACACATCCTTGGCTAGTTTCTCAGACTTAATTCTGATGGGAGAAAAGATTGAAAACAACATTAAGCAAGGCAGGTTCCAGGCTGAGGAGTCAACTGCATCTGGCAGTAATAGGAAGGCTTTTGGTGGGCGCCGTCAGGGCGAGGCAAGCGCAGTATTTAGAGGCCGAGGCCGAGGCTGAGGCAGGGTTCGAAACCAATATCATCAGCCGCAGCAGGTGGCGAGTGTTACTATTCCATATCAACAACAACCGTTTCAGCAGCAGCCAATGCAGCAACAATAGCAGCAGCAACAGCAGCAGCCTCAGCAGGGGGCACAACAGGCTCAGCGAAGATTCCAGGGTGGTAAACCAAGAAGAGTGTTTGAGAAGCCTCCCTCAACGTATGCTGATTTGTTGCAGACATTGTTGGGTTTGAACCTGGTAGAGAAGAGAACTCTGGCACCGATAACGGGAACTCCTCCGTATGGTTATGATGCAAGCAGGCACTGTGAGTTTCACTCTGGGGCTCCGAGCCACGATGTAGAGGGTTGCCATGCTTTTAAGCACGTTGTGCAGGATCTTTTGGACAATAAGGCTATCAACTTCGGAACGGCAGGTCCGAATATAGTGCAGAAGCCCATGCCTAATCATGGGGCAAACGCCATTCTGACTGAGGAAGGGTTGAATCTGATTATGAATGTCGACGATTTAAAGACGCCGCTGAGCGAGATAAAAAGTAGATTGTTGCAGGGGGGTGTTTACCCAGGATGTGACGAGTATTGCTTAGAATGCTGGACCCTAGCTGGGGGGTGTGATGATTTGAAGAAAGGCATTCAGGCTTTAATTAATGGAGGCACATTGCAGTTTGACCGAGCGGCAACTGAAGAGTCTGCAGGGGCAGTAGCAGATGATCAGAGTGATGTGGCCACCGTAACGATTCCTCGGAAGACAATCACTATTGCAGCACCGGTCCAGCGACCACCGATCACCATAACTAAGGCCGGGCCGATCCCGTACGAGAACACAAAAGCAGTCCCATGGTCATATGGGTTGGAGGTGTATTGTGACGGGATAAAGATTGATGTTAATAAACGGCCAGCCGAGACTGTAGAGAATGTGGTTGGTTCAGGAGGTATGACAAGGAGTGGTAGGATCTTTATATCACCTGAAGTGGAGGCCGAAAGACTAGCAAAAGGAAAAGGGAAGATGGTTGAGAATGTCCCAGTGCAAGCAAGCGAAAAAGAAGCGGCATCGAAAGACGTAGAAGAGTTCATGCACTTGATTCGAAAAAGTGATTATAAGATTGTGGAGCATCTGCAACATACGCCCTCCAAGATATCTATCCTGTCGTTGCTCTTATGTTCTGAAGCTCACAGAAATGCTTTGTTGAAAGTCCTGGATACTTTCTTCGTACCCCAAGACGTCTCCGTGAATCAGCTGGAAGGAATGTTGGCACATGTGAATGCAGGCCACAACTTGGGCTTCACCGACTTCGATTTGACCCCGAGAGGGAGAGATCATAATATGGCACTGCACGTATCTGTCGAGTGTAGAGGATCAGTGATGTCGCATGTATTGGTTGACACCGGATCGTCTTTGAATGTGCTGCCCAAGAAAGCGATGATGAAGCTGGATGTCAGAGGAATCTTGTGCACGCCCAGTGACTTGGTGGTTAGAGCGTTTGATGGCACGCGAAGAACAGTCTTTGGATCGATAACATTGCCTCTACAGGTGGGGCCGGAGGTATTTGCGACCGAATTTTATATCATGGATATACAGCCTGCATATAGCTGCTTGCTCGGAAGACCCTGGATTCATGGGGCTGGGGCAGTCACGTCTACCCTGCATCAAAAGTTGAAATATATGGTCGGAGACAGCGTAGTCACCATATGCGGAGAAGAAGACATCCTGGTCAGCCATCTGTCGTCATTTAAATATGTGGAGGTCGACGGAGAGATCCACGAAACACCCTGCCAGGCATTTGAAGGGTTGCGTATCAAGGACAAAGGTCTCGGGCCGAGCAAAGTGTCAGAGATAGCCGTCTCGTCATACAAAGAAGCTCAAGCTCTGGTGGAGGCAGGAGAAGCAAAAGGCTGGGGCAAAGTGCTGGATATTCCTGTAAAGATGGACCAATTCGGGTTAGGGTACCAACCGTCGTCATCAACACCTACTGTGGGGGCACCCCGTTTCAAAGGGCCAATAACCATCTCTGCCAGTGGAGTATGTCATGAGACCATCAATGCTGCTTCGGAGTCTGACGAAGGAGACAGTGACTGTGATATGGATGCCTGGATTCAGCCAAGCACACCAGGACAAGGACTGTGCAACTGGTCTATTCAGGAGCTTGTTCCTGTGACTCTTAAACAGTAATGCTTTGCTTTATTAATTGTCGAATAATCTGATGTCTTGCCCGGGGCATCGTGATTTGCTTAGGGCTGTGTTGTTATGAACATTGCGTGTTAATCATTAAATAAATGGCGTTTTTTCATGTGCAAATACTGTAATCTCTGTCTTTCTTGTTTTGTATTTTTCAATAAAATGGCAACGTGGTTATCCGCTTTATACGCATTTTGAAGCACTTAACCATTCCTTTTGCAGGATGACAGTTTCAGATGACATCCTTGAACCACCTATGACTCGTCCCGACTTTGAGCACCCGGTATTTCAGGCCGAGGAAGAGGTTGTCGAAGATAGTGACGTTCCTGAAGAACTGTCTTGGTTGGTGAAGCAAGAGGAAAGAGCCATTCTGCCTCACGAAGAGGTCATCGAAATTATCAACTTAGGGTCGGAAGGGGTTGAGAAGAATATTCATACCGGGGCCGCACTGCAGGGTGATATCAAGCGAAGACTGGTTGAAATGCTCCGAGAGTATAGTGATGTATTCACTTGGTCGTATGAAGATATGCCAGGGCTCGATACAGATATGGTTGTGCACCGTCTGCCACTGAAAGAAGAATGCCCGCCGGTCAAACAAAAGCTCCGCAGAACTCGACCAGATATGGCAGTGAAGATCAAAGAGGAAGTTCAAAAACAGTGGGACGCTGGTTTCCTGGCTGTGACAAAATATCCCTCATGGGTTGCTAACATCGTACCAGTGCCAAAGAAAGATGGCAAGGTTCGAATGTGCGTGGATTATAGAGATTTGAATAAAGCAAGCCCAAAAGACGATTTTCCACTTCCTCATATCGATGTGCTAGTTGATAATACCGCTCAATACTCCGTATTCTCCTTCATGGATGGATTTTCAGGCTATAATCAAATTAAAATGGCGCCAGAGGATATGGAGAAGACCACTTTCATAACGCCTTGGGGAACATTTTGCTACAAAGTGATGCCCTTTGGCTTGAAAAATGCTGGGGCAACATATCAGCGTGCTATGACGACTCTTTTTCATGATATGATGCATAAAGAGATCGAAGTTTATGTTGACGATATGATTGCCAAATCCCAGACGGAGGGAGAGCATCTGGTGAATCTGCTGAAGTTATTTAAGAGGCTTAGGAAGTTCAGGTTGAGACTGAACCCTAACAAATGCACCTTCGGGGTGAGATCGGGTAAACTGCTGGGGTTTATCGTAAGCAAAAGAGGAATAGAGGTTGATCCTGCTAAGATAAAAGCAATTCAAGAAATGCCGACGCCTAAAACAGAGAAAGAGGTGCGCGGGTTTTTAGGGAGGTTGAATTACATCGCCCGGTTCATATCTCACCTAACGGCCACGTGTGAACCATTATTCAAGTTATTGAAGAAAGATCAAGCTGTAACGTGGAACGAAAATTGTCAAAAGGCGTTCGATAAAATAAAGCAGTATTTGCAGAAGCCTCCTATTTTGATACCCCCAGTGGCAGGTAGACCTTTGATCATGTATTTGACGGTTCTTGAGGGAAGCATGGGTTGTGTTCTCGGTCAACACGACGAGACAGGAAGAAAAGAGCATGCGATCTATTACTTGAGTAAGAAATTTACCGATTGTGAATCTCGATACTCAATGTTGGAGAAAACTTGTTGCGCGCTAGCCTGGGCCGCCAAGCGTTTGAGGCAATACATGCTGAATCATACAATCATGCTCATCTCGAAGATGGATCCTATCAAATATGTGTTCGAAAAGCAGGCATTGTCAGGGAGAATTGCCCGTTGGCAGATGGTCTTGACTGAATATGACATCCAATACGTCTCGCAAAAGGCTATAAAGGGGAGTGTGCTGTCTGAGTATCTGGCGGAGCAGCCTATTGAAGATTACCAATCGATGAGGTTTGATTTTCCTGACGAGGATATCATGTACCTAAAGATGAAAGATTGTGAAGAACCGTTGCCAGACGAAGGACCAGAGTTGGGTTCCAAATGGAAGATGATATTTGACGGAGCTGTGAATGCTTACGGTAGCGGAATGGGGCAATCATCACTACGCCACACGGGTCGCACATCCCGTTTACTGCCCGATTGACCTTTGTCGTTACCAACAATGAGGCCGAATACGAGGCTTGTATAATGGGGCTTGAAGAAGCCATTGATTTGCGAATCAAACATCTGGACGTATACGAAGACTCAGCTCTGGTGGTGAATCAGATAAAAGGGGAATGGGAGACACGTCAGCCCAATTTGATACATTACATGAATTATGCAAGGAGATTGTTGCCTTTCTTTGACAAGGTTGAGTTGCATCACGTACCGCGGGCAGAGAATCAAATGGCTGACGCCCTCGCCACGTTATCTTCCATGTACAAAGTCAACTTCTGGAACGAGGCTCCCCGAATCGTTATCTCTCGGCTTGACAGACCAGCTTTCGTATTTGCTATTGATGAAGCATCCGACGACAAACCGTGGTATTTTGATATCCTTAATTTTCTGAAGAATAAAGAGTATCCGGCTGGGGCATCCAGTCAAGATCAGAAGACTCTCAGGAGATTAGCGGGTAATTTCTATTTGAATCCGGATGGCGTCTTATACAGAAGAAACCACGATTTGGTGCTGTTGCGTTGTGTGGATGAAAAAAAGGCGAAGCTGCTCATGGAGGAAATACACGAAGGTACCTTTGGTACGCATGCCGGTGGGCATGCTATGACGAGAAAGCTGCTAAGGGCAGGTTATTTTTGGCCGACTATGGAAACTGACTGTTTCAAGTTTGCGAGGAAGTGCCACAAGTGCCAAATCTATGCTGATAAGATCCATGTGCCGCCGAGTCCTCTAAATGTGATGTCATCGCCATGGCCATTCTCGATGTGGGGAATCGATATGATTGGAAAGATCGAGCCGACAGCTTCTAACGGGCACAGGTTCATTCTAGTAGCGATCGATTATTTCACCAAGTGGGTGGAAGCGGCGTCGTACGCAAATGTAACTAAGCAAGTGGTGGCCAGATTCATCAAGAGAGATATCATTTGCCGATATGGGATCCCCGAGCGGATAATCACGGACAATGGTTCAAACCTGAACAACAAAATGATGAAAGAGCTCTGTCAGAATTTCAAGATCGAACATCACAACTCCTCCCCTTACCGACCCAAGATGAATGGCGCTGTCGAGGCGGCCAATAAGAATATCAAGAAGATCGTGCAGAAGATGGTGGTGACCTATAAGGATTGGCACGAGATGCTACCTTTCGCTTTGCACGGTTATCGTACGACGGTACGCACATCAACCGGGGCAACCCCGTTCTCGTTAGTATACGGAATGGAAGCGGTATTACCATTGGAAGTTGAGATCCCTTCTCTGAGGGTATTGCGAGACGTTCAGCTAGACGAGGCAGAATGGGTGAAAGACAGGTTGAACCAATTGAGTTTGATGGACGAGAAGAGGCTAGCTTCTCTAGCATACGGTCGTTTGTATCAGAGCCGAATGAAGAAAGCATATGATAAGAAGATACATCCGCGAAGCTTTCAGACGGGCGACCTTGTGCTGAAAAGGATTCTCCCGCCGCAGGCAGATCACAGGGGCAAGTGGACACCCAACTACGAAGGGCCATACGTTGTCAGGAAAGTCTTTTCAGGAGGAGCGTTGTTGTTGTCCACTATGGACGGTGAAGACTTCACGTCGCCTGTGAATTCGGACGCAGTTAAAAAATACTTTGCTTAAAATTGACCCGCTGGACAAAAAGAAAAAAGAGAGTCCAGGCAAAAATGGGGCATCCTGGCGAACCAAAAACAGAATGAAAGGTTCGGGAAAAATTTAGGGATAAAATTGAAAAAATGTACACCCGCGAAGTTGAAAACCTACACTGGGCGGCTTCGGCAAAAAGGGGTATCCCGGTGACCTGAAAACCCGTAAAGGGCGGTTCACGCAAAAGTTAGGGATTTGAAAAGCAAATGACTGCGGTCCGAATTTGATACTGCAGTGAGCATCAATGCGGGAGAATACCTGAGGGGTCGATTATCAGATACAACCTCTTCGGAAGTGTGAATACCGGGAAAGCATTAGAGTCGGGCGAGTCATAGGGGGATCAGTTTGTGGTGTTCGTCTGCATCCCGTTGCCGACATGTGTACAAAATTTAATTTGTCAAAATATTTATGCTTCTTGTGCATACTTGTGTATTTGCCTTGCGTAGCTTCCTCTTTTTAGGAGTTAGATCCCGTGTACAAAAACTCCGCCCATTCAGGGGCCCAATCAATAAAATATGTTATTCAGTACTTGATGCTGGTTCTTTACTGTTTTGTGCATGATAAAGCGCCTAAGTTTACTGAAACTAGCAGGTGTATAACATCACTGGCCCTTGCCAACAATTGCTAAAGCTTTGAATTAACTGAAAATAACGTCACTAACCTGAATCGATTTGGTTGTATAGGCTTGTCTTGTCTTGTTTGTGTTGTTGCAAGTTACATAGCCGTACGAGGAAGACGATCAAGAGAGTGCAGTAATAAAAGACTTGATCCCCACGCAGGTCATGCATGTGCTTCCTGAAGAAGGATCGAATTCTCCAGCTGGTCGTAGCTTATCCAAAGGACATGCTCCAGCGAAGTCATTTATCCTCAGCAGAGTTTGGCGATTCCTAGATCGAAGGCTGTATCCAGACAGTGTATCTCAAGCAGAGTGGGTTTAATCGCAGAAGATTAATGTTTGTGAGCTGTATTCAAACAGTTTACCTTTCCCCGCAGGGACATTTACTCTCTCCCAGTGGAGTCAGTTAATTTTCCCCGAGAGAATCATCCCATCCCCAGCGGAATTCTCTTTGCAAGTGTTTTCATTCCTTCCAGTGGAACTCGAAGATTGAGACTCTCCCCGACAGAGTTGGTGTGAGTCCTGGCATTTATTTTGTCAGAATACCGTGTGACATCCGGTCACTCTCCAGCAGAAGTCCAATCATACCAAGCGCATCTGCTATTCTCCAGCAAAGTTATATTCCCCAGCAGGGTGTTCCCTCAATGAGGTGATTGGTATTAAGTGCCCAACGTCCCAGCTGAGTCGACTTCACTCTCCCAGCATTTATTTTGCTTGAATAATCCTGTAGCACCTGGCTATCCCCCAGCGGAGTTGGCATTATCTTCAGCATTTATTTTGCTGAAGCAGTTTCTGTACCCGACAGTTCAAGTCCGCATTTGCATTGGCATATAGTGTCATACTGGCATCCACCAAATGAAAAAGCGTAGCATTTCCATGTCAAATGGAACATGGCATCATTGACAAACGCATGCATTGTGAAACATAAACCAGGTTGGCTAACCTTTTGCTTCAAGTACTGTTTCTCTTGCAGGTAGAGAGAGCCCTCGCTCAGGTGAATCAATAAACATTCGAGGTCTCGGCATGAGACATTCGACGAAGTGTCAGCTTTGGCACTACTCCCCACAGAGTCAGCAGGATAAGTTTCTCTTTGTCCCCAAGCAGAGTTACTTATTTCCCCGCCAGGGTTTCTTGTTGAAGTTTCTCTAGTCCGACCAGCGGATTGTTTCCTTCAAGGTTGTTGTTATGTCAGCATTAAAAGGTTTCATGAACCAGAATTTCAGAGGCTACCGCCGGTTATCAGAACAGGCGTCCGGAAGTTTGGTTTCCAAATATCCCCAGTAGAGTCAGCCTCAAAGCTGCTGTAACGTCAGTGATAAAAAGTTTACGGACCAATGGAAGGATGAGTCCTAACGTGGACGGGTTTATTGACAGGTTTTTATGCTAAGGAATGTGGGGGGTCCTGACGTGGACATTTCCTCAAGTTGACGATATGTGTTAGTCCTAACATGGACAGGTTCGATTTCTCAGAGCAGAGAGAGAAGTGGGAGTCCTGACGTGGACATTTCCTCAGTTTGACGATATGTGTTAGTCCTAACGTGGACGGATTTGATTTCTTGGTATTGATCGAAGGTGGAGTCCTGACGTGGACAAAAGTGGGTTACTCTTCGTGTTGGTGTCCTGACGTGGACAATTTATTTCCAGCAGCTAACTTTATTCGTAATGGTGAAATATGCGTCCTGACGTGGGCAAAGTTATAGTTTTTCGCGATGACAAGATACGAGAGTCCTGACGTGGACAAATTTATCTGTCTTCGTGTTGTTGGCAGAGTGTGTGTCCTGACGTGTGTCGCTCGCGCGAAAATAAGGTGCAGGCATGACAGAAGAGTCGCCACCTTTCGTTATTTATCCCTCAGAGCGGGAAAGGAAACGATCGGAAAAACCTGACGAATAAGGGTAAGACAAGGTCATCGCAACCATTGTCTGGGTTCGGGAGTCGGTTACGCAAGGGGAAGGTATTAGCACCCCTCACGTCCGTCGTACTCGACGGGATCCTCGCTTGTTTGTTTACTTGGATGGGTTGGTTATAATCTATCTACCTATCAAGGCTGGCTGAAAAAGAAAAGAAAAATGACTCGGCAAAGCGTCGCACTTTATGCCTACGTATTCCCGTCTGGAACGAGAAATCAGAGTCAACGTAGTTCGGCCTACGAAGGATTATGGGGGAAAGGTTGCTCGCTAGGACGTCGCATCCTATGCCTACGTACTTTCATCTGGTATGAAAGATCAGAGCAAACGTAGTTCGGGAAACTACGGGTTATCTCCTAGAAGAAGTGTTTTTTATTGTGTTTGCGATTTCAACCGCACTAGAGACTATGACCTGAGAGTGGATGCGTCGCATGTCACCCCAAAGGGTACCATACTAAACATCCAATCTCAGATAGCTTAAGGCTCGTAACGTACGAAAGAAATCATTCATGATTAATGTATCTTAAACTGCTTCGAGATGAGAAGAGAACAGGCCCAACTAGGAGGGAGACTATCAAGTCCTACTGTTATCATGCCATGGATTCATCCTATGGTTGAGATTTAAACAGGGAACTCCTAGAAGTTGTCATGCATAGGTTTCAACCTAAAAGTCTATCATCAAATCCTCATCAGAGGAAATGAGAGTCCTAAGGGATCATGTCAATGATACACCAAAACAGACAAAAGCATCAGCTTTAACAGTAAAATGCATGCAATGCAAGTGAGGGAGGAAATGTGTGTGGGGCTTCAGCCTCCACAAGCTCGTCTCAACCTCAAGCCAGTCATGGAATAGCAGTAATCATACTGAAGATAAGCAACATGCTATCAAGCAATCTACAGATAAAGGAAATGAAGTGCCATCAGGCAAACAAAACACATGCTTGAGAAAGAATCATCTACTCTCTAATCCTAACCCTAACACAGAATCTGAATCAAATCTAAGCAAAGCCCTAAAGCAAAACCTAACCAAAAAAAGACAATCCCAGTCTTCAAGCTTCAGAACAAGCTTACCAAAGAAAGGGAGCTGAGTAAGCAGGCCCATAGTGTCTTCCTCAGGAAAGCACTAGGAGGTGTATACTCAGGAATCATACCCTATGTGGCTCAACCACTGTGATCAGTTTACATTCCTCCTCAGGAGAAACTAAACTCACAAGCAGGCTCCAACATCACTGGATATTTAGGAAATCCTATCTGAACTAGTGGAACTAAGTGAATAGACTCATAGGACCTTCCTCAGGAAAGTACTAGGAGGCTTCCACTTAGGAGTTGTATCCTATGTGGCTCAACAACTGTGATCAGTTTACATTCCTCCTCAGGAGAAATTAAACTCACAAGTTGGCTCCAACATCATTGGATACTTAAGAAATCCTAGATAAACTAAGGGAACTAAGTGAATAGACCCATAGGACCTTCCTCAGGAAAGTACTAGGAGGCTTCCACTTAGGAATTGTATCCCATGTGGCTCAACAACATGTGATCAGTTTACATTCCTCCTCAGGAGAAATTAAACGCACAAGTTGGCTCCAACATCATTGGATTCTTGAGAAAGAGGTGAGAAGAAAGAATGAAAGTCATTCATAGTGCCTTCCTCAGGAAAGTACCATGAACTTCCTTCAAACTTCAGGATCTCAAACCTCACAGACAGGGAACAAGCCAAGCTCTGGGTCTCTGAGTCTTGATCTACAATCTTCTCTTCATCATGCTCTCCAACAAGATCTTCAAGACAACACATGCCCCACAACAAATTCCTCAAAACAAACCCCAGAGATGAACAGATAACCACAGCACAGACAAAATTATCAGGCAACTTCAGAAAATACCTAAAAATACTAAACCAAGGGAGAAAAATCTAACAATTTCACAAGGGACCTACAACATCTACCCATAACATCCACATATGCCCCTCCCCAAAAATCAAGACAAAACTATCTAAAGAAAATGAATTCTTTCACCTATGCACAACCTAAACCCTAATTAGGATACCCTAATGCTACCCTAATTAAACTAATCAAAATTTAATCTAAAAATCTAGAAATAAATCCTATGGGGAACTATGATCTAATATCTAATCACACAAAAAAGAATGAGTTAAAAAGACTAAAGGAAGGTCCTAAAACAATTCTTGCAAAATCATGATATCAAACTAAACATTATAAAAGCTATTTAAAAGAAAAATCTATTAAAAATATGAAAAGAAAATAAAATGGAAATTTTATTTATCTATATTTTTCTAGACAGATGTATTTACATGTAGGAAAAAGAAGAATTAAAAAATATTAAATTCTCTATTTTTTATGAATTTTACAAATGCAAGAAAAATTAAATGGAATTAAAAATAAAATAAAACAATTAAAGGGGAGGGGGGGTGGAAATAGCAAGAAGCGCTAGTTGGTTTTCTAATGGGCCAGAAATAGAGGGGGTGCGGATAGGAAAGGGATCAAAGCCCAGGCGCAACTCACTAATCAAAACGACGATGTTTTGATTGTTTAAATTTCCCTCCAATTCTGAATAGATCTGGACCGTGGGATCGAGGGACCAAGTCCAACAAATTCAAAGCGAACCAACGGTGGAGATTACGTCTTCCACCTCCAGCCATCTAGGGTTTCACGAGACACCCTCCATGCACACGCTTTCCCCTCTCTCGTTCTCTCTAACCAGTCCACGAAATCCTAAAATTCTAACACGAAAACTGCTCTACTAATCAAGAGGAACAAGACTACACGCATACTTTTTCCTAATTCTCTTTAGATAATCCTAACAGAAGCCTGCAAGGTTGCGGTTCAAGCACATTCTCCTGATGTCAACTCTCATTAACCTTGATTCTAATGGCCTACAGTTACTCTACACACTACCCTAACCATTCTAAACTAATTCTTGCTAACTAAAACTAACAATCTAGCTAATTCTTGAAGATCAAAGATTCTTGGCTCTGTTATGGAACCTCATGGAATTGGCTCTAACTCTCAGAATTTCATCACCTAGTCTAGCCTAACAATTCTATACCTAAAACATGATCCATCTATGCATAATTAAGGTGAAAGAGGGAAGAGAAAGAACCTGTCAAGTGATGATGATAGGTGATGCTAGGGCACGATTCCAAGCTTGATTCTTCTCCACAATGATCCTCCAATGAAGAATAACTTTCTGTTTGCACAGTTCTTGGATGAGGAAGCTTGCAACAATGACTTTGATCTTGAAATGCAATAATGGAGCACCTTGAAACCCTAGCTCGAATCTCTCTCCTCTCTGCTC
Organism: Lathyrus sativus; assembly: GCA_963859935.3. Taxonomy (NCBI): domain Eukaryota; kingdom Viridiplantae; phylum Streptophyta; class Magnoliopsida; order Fabales; family Fabaceae; genus Lathyrus; species Lathyrus sativus. The sequence goes on from OZ012735.1 coordinate 605,238,317, forward strand.
AATTCACCAAGTTTCACCAACCTTGAACACTATGAAGATCACTCTTCTTATAATGGTGGATGGAAGTTACTAGAAACATCTAGAATCCTCTAGAAAGTTCATGAACTTCTCCTTAAAAGAGACTTTGAAAATCTCATATCCCTTGCATTAAACCTTGTATTCTATGCCAAAATGCCTTAATATGAGATATTGAGTGATAAGGAATGAAATCAGCCCTTTACTTTTCCTTGTGCAAGCCTTTTCAAAGTTGCCTTCTTTTGCAAGTAACACTTTTCCAAAGGAACCTCATTTTTTAAGCTTCAAATAAAAATTCTATCTAAACCAATGTTCTCAAAATGATGTTTCCAATCAAAATGATATATTGGATGACCTATTTTGGATTTGTGGATCTTCCAAACCAATTTCCAATTTCAACTTTTCAAACTTATAAGCCATTTTTAGTTCATTTTTGACCAAGCATGCAAATCCATGCTATGAGCTTTTCCAACAATTCATGACCTTCTTTCTAGACTAAAAATCACATTTTCAACAACTTTCATGTTTTGAGTTTTTCCATTTGAGGCTTGGAAATAGGAGATATGGCCTTTGCTAAAAATGACCTATAACTGACAAATGACCAAAATACCCCTGTCTTGTTCAAACCATAAGTTGAGTTCTACAAATCCTATCAAGGACTTCTACCACTCAAATTAAAGCTAAGAAGATGCCCTTTAACATTCATGTTGACCAAGAGATCATAGGAATCATCCTACTAGGGCAAAAGTTGTCTGCAAGTTGGGTGACTTTCAAGGACCCAGATTCACACACCTCAGCTGACCTGTAATTTGTCAAAACCATAACTTGAGCTCTGTAACTCCTATCAAGGACTTCCACCACTCAAATTAAAGCTAAGAACAAGAACTACAACATTCATGTTGTGGGGAAGGTGAGATATCAATCACATCTAGAGCTAAAACTGCCTGGAAGATAGGGATCAAATTAGGGTTTTTCACTGACAATCCTTGGAAACCCTGACTTGAAACTTCTCAAACTCCTCAATCATGATGAGTTGGTATAGGAATCATCTTTATAACATCTCTATGCATCATTCCATGATCTCATGGCCCTTGGATTAGGTCTCAACCTTCTCCAAATCTTCAGCTGATCTAGGGTTGACCCAGTCAAAACCCTAATTCTACCATTCATGGTTGAATCCTCTGGATTCTTGCATAATGACTTCTCTGGGCTTCATGATGGCTATCAAAACATCTCATAGGCTTTCTCAAAAAATCAAGTTCATTCTCAAAGTCTCTGAATCATCTGAGGGGCACCCACAACTCTCAAGCTATGAAGCACACAACCCTGGTTTCAACCAATTCCTCTGAAGATCTCTTGAACTGCCTGATGAAGGTATCCATTTTCAAACACTCAATGAATAAATAATTGTTGGTCAAATTTTGGGGTGCAACAGCTGCCCCTATTCAAACGGCTTGAACCTGACTGGGTGAGAAGCGAACGGCTCTCACCCAATCAAGGTGCGAGACGATTGAATACCGGTAAACCCGAAAATTTGCCAACTGCACGAGCACACGGTACTCTGCGGGGAACAAACCTTCGAATATTGCAATGCTAGCTGCACGGCCGCTAGCTGGAGAGATACTGATCTGACATCGTCGCCAGTTATCCTCGTTAACTTCTTCTGACATTGTCATCAAACAACCAAAACACCCAACATCGTCGCTGGAAGACTAAACCACCTGACATCACCGTCAGAAGCAGACAAAATTCTGAGGAACACCCAACATCGCTGTTGGGAGACTAAACCACCTGACATCACCGTCAGGAACAACCATAACTCGGGGAAACAAACATCCAACATCACCGCCGGAGAACTAAATTTGACATCGCCGTCGATCAACCAAAATACCCAACCTCACCGCTGGAGAAATAAATCTGACATCGCCGTCGATCAACCAAAATACCCAACCTCACCGCTGGAGAAATAAATCTGACATCGCCGTCGGACAATCAAAATACCCAACATCACCGCTGGAGAACTAAATCTGACATCGCCGTCGGACAATCGAAATACCCCCACATCGCCGCTGGAGAACTAAATCTGACATCGCCGTCGGACAATCAAAATACCCCCACATCGCCGCTGGAGAACTAAATCTGACATCGCCGTCGGACAATCAAAATACCCCCACATCGCCGCTGGAGAACTAAATCTGACATCGCCGTCGGACAATCGAAATACCCCCACATCGCCGCTGGAGAACTAAATCTGACATCGCCGTCGGACAATCAAAATACCCCGCATCGCCGCTGGAGAACTAAATCTGACATCGCCGTCGGACAACTAAAATACCCCCACATCGCCGCTGGAGAACTAAATCTGACATCGCCGTCGGACAATCAAAATACCCCGCATCGCCGCTGGAGACTGAATCTGACATCGCCGCCGGAAACAAACATCACTCTGAGAGACACTCGACATCACCGTCGTACAAACATCATCTCTGCTGGGGATTTAAAGAGTCTGACATAGCCGTCGAACATAATCTTCTGACATCGCCGCCAAAACAGACATAATCTGACCTCGCTGTCAAAGCAGACATCCAACCTCACCGTCGGAAAGAAAGAAAAAAACATAATCTGACCTCACCGTCAAACAAACATCCAACATCACCGCCGGAAAACTACAAAGGAGCTGGCATCGCCGTCAGGATGAAGAAACTTCATTGGGGAATTGGTTACACGGTAACCGGTAGTACATAGTCGATCATACCGCTTCACGGTCAGACTTCAATCACGGAGTCTTCAGGAGAGATTCTAACTTCGCCGTTGGAAAACCTGCTGGGGATGACGCTTCGCCGCTGGGGAATCTGGAGAACTATCAAGCAACTCCGCTCCGGGGGTCCCGAAATCATTCTGGAGGAATCAACTCTGCTGAGGACTTCGAGAATCATCTTGAACAAATAACTCTGCCTGGGATCTTCAAGAATCATCTCGAACTGATAACCATTCTGAGCAAACACTTTGTTGGGGATTCCAGGAATTATCCTGGGCAACTCTTGCTGGGGACAAACCGATCACGGCTTGAGCAGCTTCCAAGGACTCGGCTCTCTTGGGGCTTCAGGAACCATCCTGGGAGATCTTCGCCGGGGACTCTAGGTATCAATTTGAGCAACCAACTCGGGAGACTGCACTGAGGTCTTAAGGATTATCTTAAGCAAACGGCCCTGCTGAGGATTTTAAGAATCATCTTGAACTGAAGACTTTGCTGGGATCTCGAGAATCATCTCGAGCGAGCGGCTGTGGGAATTACACCGGGGTCTTAAGAGTCATCTCAAGAGCGACCTTGTTGGAGAGAATATCAGGAACCGTCCTGAGCAACTGGTCTCTTGGTGGAACACCTGTAAGGCAAGAATAACAATGACCTAGATCATGCTCATGATGCATATGCTTCTGCGCTATGCCCCACACAGTGGGAATGATATGCGTTTATGCTAAATGCTGTGCAATCATGCACAATGCTATGCAGCGTTAAATGCTATGCAGTGTTGAATGCTATGTAGTCATGCACAATGATGCGATCCCGTCAGCAAAATAAATGCCGAGGGGGAAATCCTCCTGTCGAGGAGAAAGAACTACTCAGATAGAGGAATCATCCTGCTGAGGAGAACGTGAACACGCCAATATCAATTGGACTTCGCCTGGGGAAATGATCTTCCGGTTGACTGTTGCAGTGCAAACAACTTCAGCTGACTGCTGCAGGGGACCGAAGCTCTACGAGAACCTGGACTTGCTGATATCAATCGCGAGAATAAACTGCGTAGCCGTCATGGCTACTCTTCTGGGGATAACAACTCTGTGGGAAAACAACTTCAGCTGCTTCACACTCCACTGGGGAAAAACCAATCATGATCTGATCAACTTCCAAGGATTCGGATCTCTTGGGCATCTGCAAGCTCGGCTGAGGAAGGAGAAATCATTCTGCTTCGCTGGAGAGAGTGCGACTCTGGGGAAACACAACATTAGCTGCCCCACGCTCTGCTGGGGAAAATTGATCATGATCTGATCAACTTCCAAGGATTCTGCTTTTCTGCGGACTCAGCCGGGGAGAGAAATCATTCTACTTCACTGGAGGGTACGACTCTGGTGCGGAATTTCAATTTCGCTGGGGAAGAAGGAATCATCTGACTTCAGGGGAGAGTACAACTCTGCAGGGGAATACAACATCAGCCGTTCCAATACTCTACTGGGGAAGAAGAAATCATCCAACTTCAGGAGAGAGCCTGATTCTGGTAGGGAATCTCAATTCCGCTGGAGACTTTACTGGCACCATTAGTTACTGCATCCTTCGGCATATGACCGGCTTCCTACGAGACCTGCACTTGTGACCCGGGGCTGGGGGAGACACCGGCTTCGGTGACTTTACTGGGGAAAACACGAGCTTCGGCATCCGAACACTTCTCTGAAATCTGCACTTGTGACCCGGTGTTGGGGGAGGACGACATCATTCTTCGGTGCTTGACTCAGCTGATGGGATGACGCTCCTTCAGGATGTGTCTGCTTGGGGATGAGAATCGTCTCTGCCCGGGGAGACATATCAATGCTCACTATCTTGCGTTCAGATTCTGCAGATGAGAGACTACTGAACTCTGCTGGGGAAGGAGGACTCATCCTGCTTCGGGGATACACACGACACATCTTCTGGCAAGTGCTACACCTGCAACAACACAAACAAACAGACAGGATACCCTCCTCAAAGGGGCCTATCCAGGTTATTATCTCGTGACAATATTCAGTTAATTAATTGTTTCAACAATCAATGGGCCTAGGCCCGCAGGTTTATGTATGCGCATTTTATCAAAAAAACATCGGCGTTTTCATTCGCAAACAAAAACAGACAAATGCTAAACAGGCAAGCGGAATTGCTGAATAATGTGCATTTTATTGATGATGAACCCCTGAATGGGCAAAAAAATGTTTTACAACAGAGGCAAGCTCCTGGAATGAGGAAGCCGCGCAAAAATAAAACATAAATATACATCAGTATCTACAAATGTCGGCAATCGAGGCGTAGACGAACACCATGAGTTGATCCCTCTAAGACCCACTCGACTTCGATACTTCTCCGACGCTTCAGCTTCGGAAGAGATTGATTCATATGAACGGCCCTCAGGTCTTCCGAACCACTAAACAATGAAAGTCCACACGCGGAACGCAGTCATTTGCTTATTCATATCCCTAACTTTTGCGTGAACCGCCCTTTACGGGTTTTCAGTTCACCGGGATACCCTTTTTTGCCGAAGCCGCCCAGTGTAGGTTTTCGACTTCGCGGGTGTACATTTTTTCAATATATCCCTAATTTTTGCCCGAACCTTTTATTCTATTTTTGGTTCGCCGGGATGCCCCTTTTTTGCCTGGACTCTTTCTTTTTTTGTCCAGCGGGTCTCTTTCAAGCAAAGTATTTTTTAACTGCGTCCGCGTTCACCGGGGATGCAAAATCTTCACCATCCATCGTGGATAACAACAAAGCTCCTCCCGAGAAGACCTTGCTGACGACATACGGCCCTTCGTAATTCGGAGTCCACTTGCCCCGGTGATCGGAGTGTGGCGGAAGAATCTTCTTCAGGACGAGATCACCCGTCTGAAAGCTTCGAGGACGCACCTTCTTATCATAAGCTTTCTTCATTCGGCTTTGGTACAGGCGACCAAATGCGATCGATGCTAACCTCTTCTCGTCCATCAGGCTGAGTTGGTTCAAACGATTCGTAATCCATTCTGCCTCGTCGAGTTTCACATCAACCAAAACTCGCAAAGAAGGAATCTCCACTTCTAACGGTAGGACAGCTTCCATACCGTACACCAAGGAGAAAGGAGTTGCCCCGGTCGACGTACGCACCGTCGTACGATAACCGTGCAAGGCAAACGGAAGCATCTCGTGCCAATCTTTGTACGTCACAACCATCTTCTGAACAATCTTCTTGATGTTCTTGTTGGCCGCTTCAACAGCGTCATTCATCTTTGGCCGGTAAGGAGATGAGTTGTGGTGTTCAATCTTGAAGCTCTGGCACAGCTCCTTCATCATCTTGTTATTCAAATTCGAACCATTATCAGTAATGATCTGCTCGGGAATTCCATAGCGACAGATGATGTCCCTCTTTATGAATTTAGCTACCACCTGCTTGGTCACATTAGCGTACGAGGCTGCCTCCACCCATTTGGTGAAGTAGTCGATAGCTACCAGAATGAAACGATGACCATTGGACGCAGTGGGCTCGATCTTGCCTATCACGTCGATGCCCCACATGGAGAACGGCCAAGGGGAGGACATGACATTCAATGGGCACGGCGGCACATGAACTTTATCAGCATAAATCTGGCATTTATGACATTTCTTCGCGAATCTGAAGCAATCTGACTCCATAGTCAGCCAGTAATATCCTGCTCTCAGGATCTTTCTTGTCATGGCATGCCCGCCGACGTGCGTACCAAATGTGCCCTCATGGACTTCTTCCATGAGCATACTTGCCTCTTTCTCATCTACACATCTGAGCAGCACGAGATCGTGGTTTCTCTTATACAGCACTCCATCAGGGTTGAGATAAAAGTTTCCAGATAGCCTCCTTAGAGTCTTCTTATCCTAGGTTGACGCACCCGCAGGATACTCCTTGGTCATAAGGAAGGTCTGGATATCGTGAAACCATGGCTTGCCGTCAGTGGCATCCTCGATTGCAAAGACAAATGCTGGTCTATCAAGACGCGAAAGCACAATTCTTGGAGCCTCATTCCAATAATTGACTTTATACATTGAAGCCAGCGTGGCTAAAGCATCATCCATTTGATTTTCAGCCCGGGGTACATGATGAAGTTCTACTCGGTCGAAGAACGGAAGCAGCCTCCTAGCATAATTCATGTACGACACTAAATTCGCTTGACGAGTTTCCCACTCCCCTTTGATCTGATTGATTACAAGCGCTGAGTCACCATATATGTCTAGATTCTTGATTCTCAAATCAATTGCCTCTTCTAGACCCATAATACATGCTTCATACTCTGCTTCGTTGTTGGTAACTGGAAACGTCAGTCTCGCAGTAAAAGGGATGTGGGATCCGTGAGGAGTCGTGATGATAGCCCTGATACCACTTCCATAGGAATTAACCGCTCCGTCGAATATTAACTTCCACTGAGACTTCCTATCTGGCCCCTCATCGGGCAATGGCTCATCGCAATCCTTCGCTTTGAGAAACATAATGTCCTCGTCAGGGAATTCAAACTTCATCGGCTGGTAGTCTTCGATTGGCTGTTCGGCAAGGTAATCAGACAATACGCTTCCCTTAATGGCTTTCTGAGAGACGTACTGAATATCATATTCTGTTAACACCATCTGCCATCTGGCAATCCTGCCCGAAAGAGCCTGCTTCTCGAAGACGTACTTGATCGGATCCATCTTCGAAATTAGCATAGTGGTGTGGTTGAGCATATACTGTCGCAGACGTTTGGCGGCCCAGGCTAATGCACAACACGTCTTCTCCAGCATCGAGTATCGAGATTCACACTCAGTGAACTTTTTACTCAAATAATAAATGGCATGCTCTTTTCTGCCCGTCTCGTCGTGCTGACCGAGAACACACCCCATGCTATTCTCCAGAACCGTCAGGTACATGATTAATGGCCGTCCAGCCACTGGGGGTATCAAGATTGGAGGTTCTTGAAGATACTGCTTTATTTTGTCGAATGCCTTCTGGCAATCCTCATTCCAAGTAATCGCCTGATCCTTCTTTAACAGCTTGAACATCGGTTCACAAGTGGCCGTGAGCTGAGAGATAAACCTTGCAATGTAGTTTATTCGGCCCAGGAAACCACGAACTTCTTTTTCTGTCTTCGGCGCTGGCATTTCTTGGATAGCTTTTATCTTCGCAGGATCAACTTCAATACCTCGTTCACTAACGATAAACCCCAATAACTTTCCGGGCCGCACTCCGAAAGTGCACTTGTTAGGATTCAGCCTCAGCCTGAACTTCCTAAGCCTTTCAAACAGCTTCAGCAAATTGACCAGATGCTCTTCCTCCGTTTGGGACTTTGCAATCATGTCATCAACATAGACCTCGATCTCATGATGAATCATATCATGAAACAAAGTTACCATTGCTCGCTGGTAAGTGGCCCCTGCGTTCTTCAGACCGAAGGGCATTACCTTATAGCAGAATGTTCCCCAGGGGGTGATGAACGTCGTTTTCTCCATGTCCTCCGGTGCCATCTTAATCTGATTGTAACCGGAGAAGCCATCCATGAACGAAAACACGGAAAACTGGGCTGTATTGTCGACCAACACATCGATATGAGGCAACGGGAAATCATCCTTAGGGCTCGCCCTATTCAAATCCCGATAATCGACGCACATGCGTACCTTACCGTCCTTCTTCGGTACAGGCACTATGTTGGAGACCCACGGAGGGTAAGTGGTAACGGCTAGAAATCCCGCGTCCAACTGCTTCTGGACTTCTTCCTTGATTTTTACAGCCATGTCTGGTCTCGTCCTCCTGAGCTTCTGCTTGACTGGAGGGCAATCTTCTCGCAACGGCAAGCGATGAACCACGATATCAGTGTCAAGTCCGGGCATATCCTCATATGACCAAGCGAAGACGTCACTATACTCTCGAAGCATCTCGACCAGTCTATGCTTGACATCATTCTGCAGCGCAGCCCCAACTCTGACATTTCTGACGAGCTCCTCAGAACCCAGATTTACAATCTCAATATCCTCCTCGTGAGGCAGAATAACCTTCTCCTCTTGCCTCAACAAGCGGGCCAACTCTTCCGGAAGGTCTTCGTCTTCATCAATCTCATCCTCGGCTTGATAGATCGGGAAATCAAAGTCGTAGTGAGCCGTAGAGGGTCCAGAGTCGATGTCGTCTGTTACGTGGATCCTGCAATAACAAGGGTTAAGTTTAAAGCAGGAATATGCAGGTTAGCACGAACCTCGTTGCCATTTTGCTGTTTTTCGAAATAAACATAAAACAGGAATAACAGAGAACACAATATTTGATTACGAAGAAAACGCCTTTTATTTATTAACAAAATACATGCACATAATCCAACAAGGCCCTGACAGTAAAACCGCTATGCCCCAGGCAGGACATAGGGTTGTACAAAGATTGTAAAAAGCAAATAATTACTCTTCACTTGTCAGCTTGATAATCTCCTTGATGGTCCATTTGTGGAGGTGCTCGCCCGACTTGCTCGGTTGAATCCAGGCGTCCAGATCGCAATCACTGTCCCCGCTGTCCTCCGACGCAGCGTTGATGCTCTCGAAAATTACTCCCCCCTTGGTGAATAGGATCGGCCCTTTCCCACGAGACGAGCTGCCAGAAGAAGATGAAGCTTCAGCTTCAGGAGAATATCCCAATCCAAACTTATCCTGCTTGATTGGTATATCCAAAACATGCCCCCAGCCTGGGGTGGAACCGGCTTCGACAACGGCCCGAGCTTCCTTAAACGAGGAGAGATTCATCTCCTGCTTCTCTGCGACGACGGGAGCTACCTCCTTCACCCTGACGGTTTCAAATGCTTGGCAAAGAGTCTCATGGATCTCGCCATCCATTTCTACATATTTAAAGGACGACATGTGGCTTACCATAATGTCCTCTTCACCACAGACGGTCACTATGCTGCCCCCAACAGCATATTTAAGCTTCTGATGCAGCGTGGACGTCACAACACCGGCAGAATGGATCCATGGCCGACCTAAGAGGCAACTATAGGCGGGCATGATATCCATGATATAGAAAACCGTATTAAACGTCTCTGGACCAACTTGAATTGGCAGGGTCAATTCTCCGAATACGTGGCGCTTGGTCCCATCAAAGGCTTTCACGACCAGATCACTGGGCGTGCAAAGCAGTCCACGGGTATCCAACTTCATCAGTGCCTTTTTCGGAAGCACGTTAAGCGAGGAACCCGTATCCACCAGGACATGTGACATAATCGTGCCTCTGCACTCTATGGAGACGTGCAGGGCGCTGTTGTGACCTCTTCCCTTAGGAGTCAGCTCCAGATCTGTAAATCCCAGCCCATTACCAGCATTAACATGGGCCACCACCTCCTCGAGTTGATTTACTGATATCTCCTGCGGCACGTATGCAGCATTCAATACCTTCAGTAATGCGTTGCGGTGCGCTTCAGAACACAGCAACAGGTTAAGAATCGAGATCTTTGACGGAGTCTGATGAAGATGATCCACAATTTTGTAGTCACTCTTCTTGATTAGTCGCATGAACTCTTCAGCATCTTTAACCAGCAAGTCCTTTTCTGCCCCTGCAGGGACCTCTTCAACAGCTTTGCCTTTACCCTTATCCACAGCGTCAGCTCGGACCACTTTCTCTGCTGTAACTTCTGCTGGCGCAAACACTCTACCGCTTCTAGTGATACCACTGACTTCGGTAAGATTCTGCACAGTCGATCCGAACGGCTCAAGCTCTATCTTCTGACCATTATAATAAACTTCGGCGCCATAATGCCATGGAACGGCATTAGTACTCTCGAATGGGATTGGTCCGGCCCTGGTGATGGTGATAGTAGGCGGACGGGGCGCAGAAATAGTAATAGGGTGACGAGGAATAGTAATGGTAGCAACTTCGTCTGCCTGCTTCAGTACGACTTCCCCTAATGCACTTTCAATGCTCCGGCTGAATTGCAAAATACCCTCGGACATCAGACTTTGGATACCTTCGATCAGCTGCTCACACCCATCAGGAAGTGTAGCACAAGCCATACATAATTCTCCACATCCAGGAAAGAAGCCCTTCTTCAGCAACTTAGCCTTGACAAAACTCAACGGCGTCTTCAAATCTTTGACATCGGTCAGCAAGTCTGAACTCTCCTCAGTGATAACAGCATTCACTCCGCCCCCCTTATGATGAGGCATTGGATTTTTGGTGACATTGGGCACGTTGTCAGAAAAGTTGATAACCTTGGCGTCCACCAAGTCCTGGACCTTGTGCTTAAAAGCTTTACAATTCTCAATCGTATGGCCAGGTGCCCTAGTGTGGAATTCACAAGTAGCATTGGCATCATACCCCGGTGGTGGTGCCCTTGTTAAGGGAGCCATTGTCCTTTTTTGAACCAATTGGAGCTGAAGCAACGTTTGCAGAAGCTGTGCATACGACATAGGTGGAGTATCAAAATGACGGCTTGCCAGAGGACCCCGATTCTGATATCTTTTATACCCCTGCTGATTCTGCTGCTGAGGCGGCGGCTGCTGCTGCTGCGGTGGAGCAGCTGGGATATTTATGCTAGCAATCTGAGGCTGAGGGCCCTTGCCCTTTCTCCTAGCATTAGTGACAGCACTGGCATCTCCCTCTCGACGCTTGCCAGTATAGGGTTTCTTGCTACCTCCTCCAGCTGAGGATGATTCGCCCTGAATTTTTCCGATCTTTATACCGTTCTCAACATGCTCGCCCAGAGTGATAAGAGCCGAGAATGTCCCAGACATGCCACTGACCAGCTTTTCATAATAGATTCCGGGAAGGGTAGCCACGAACATTTGCACCAACTCACGCTCAACCATCGGTGGTTGAACCCGAGCAGCCAATTCACGCCACCGCTGGGCGTACTCTTTGAAGCTTTCATTGTTCCGCTGTGAGAGATTCTGAAGCTGAACTCAGTTAGGAGCCAAGTCGCTATTATATTGATAGTGGAGAACAAACGCTTCTGCAAGATCTTTCCAGGTGCGCACAGTAGCGGGCTCCAAACCCATATACCATTCGAGCGATGGACCAGAAAGACTATCCTGAAAGAAGTGCATCAGCAGCTTCTCATTGTCAGAATAAGCGGACATCTTTCTGTAATAAGATCGGAGGTGAACACGGGGGCAGGTAGTACCCTTATACTTCTCAAAGGTAGGCACCTTGAACTTGTGAGGTACTTTAAAGTCAGCAATCAACCCGAGGTTGGACATGTCAACGCCCAATGTGTTCTGATTTTCTATGTTTCTCATCTTGTCTTCCAGCGCCTTGAACCTGAGTCGAGCCTCAGCATTCAACTCTGCTTCTACACCTCTCTGAGAGAATATGTCATCGTGATGGTCCTCCAGCCACGGTTGAGGCACCACCAGATTTCCTGCACCAGCATTTCCGTTGACCGGCCCTATGTTAACATTGGCTCCCAAACTACCATTGCCGGCGCCTGCCGCATTGAGTCCGAGATTAGTCATAAGATTGCCGTTAGCACTGCCGTTGCCCCCGGCAACAGGAACAACATTCTGTGGAGTATCCCCTGGAGGAGGAGTGGGCACGGCCCCGCCGTGAAGTATTCCATTACTGTCAACCCTGGAGATGAGAGGTTGAACCAAAGTACGAAGCTGGTCTTGCCCGTTCGCAACTACTTGCATCAGCTCCATAAAACGATCCATCCGTTCACGAAGCTCCTGAACATCTGACTGTACCTGGTCCATTATCCTTGTCTGATTAGCGCGAGTTGAGTAGCGGTGGATGAGTCTTTGATCAATCCTGGAGATCGAAAGCAGCTCGGAACCTGAGTACCTGAAAAACCTGTCAACATTAAAGGTTAGGAAAAGCCACAAAATGTATGTCATGCAAGAATGCTTCATGCAGATGCATGCGTATGTCTGTGTGCTTGAGAGATTTCCCCCGATCCTGGCGCCTTAGTACCAGTGCTGACAATAATAAGGAGGGGGAATCTGGGCCCAATCATGGAAACAGCAATCTCACACATAGTATCAGCAATAGTCAGATTCGACACATCAAGGATCGAGAACTCGTACGCAACATTCTTCCTGAGAGAGGCTGCAGTAACACAATAAGAGGCGAGAGATCCTGGACCGGGGAAACGGTACCTGTCACAGACACACGCCAATGGAATGCGAATGATTATGCAAGCTAATGCAGAATGCAGGCATGCAACAATATATCCAGGTGGCTGCTATGGAGATTCGGTGTCAACAGTCACTGAAGAGAAGGGAACCCCGATATAAACCCACTGATCTGATCTGCTGAGAATAACCATCTGATAGGATCGAGATCAAAATTCTGCCCTAACAGGAACAAGTGCCTGATAATAAGGACCCCGGATGCATGATCAGAAATATACGGTGATGAAGTCTTCAGACCCCAAATCAAAAATCTGCCTTGTCGAGAACAAACACACAGCTGCTGATGAGATCTTCAGACCCCACTTACAATCTGCCCTATCAAGAACAAATAACAACTGCCGATGAGATCTTCAGACCCCACTCAAAATCTGCTCTGTCCGGAACAAACCTCTGGTGATAATACTCTGATCGAAACCTGCTCTATCAAGAACAGACAAACACCCGATGATAAGATCCTCTGATCAAACCCTTGCTCTATCAAGAACATATCTGCAACTGAGAACCCAACATAACTGATTCACTGTCAAGAAAACCAGGTGGTCTGGAGGTCAAAGTTTCCTGCAATATCCCAACCCCACTCACAGGTATGGACCTAATCCACGGACAAAGGTACGGCATCCTATGCGGTTGTCAGCGTCACAGACTTTCATGAGTGATAATACGATTCCCAGAAGGAGTGGCATCGTCAAGTCATGAAGAGGCCTCTCTTAGCTGACTTCCAAATGATCGGTCCCCAGAGTCGACAATCCTCACGTCTGGACTCCCCTCAGATCCTCAAGACCGGAAAGGAGCACCTCTGCAAGAATCTCGTCTGAGCGCAGATTTTCGTAGGGAACTGTGCCTGCTCAGCAGACAGGTTTGTCTACTACTTCTCCGCAACTATATCTAGGTGTGTACTCAAGCCCAGGTCCGGCTTCTCACTCACAGTAACATCCCTCTCCCACAGCAGCACAGATAATCATATCAAACTGGAAGTAAAATGCGGGAAATAAAATGCGGGAAGTAAAGATGCGGGAAGTAAAAATGCGATAAATAAACGCAACCCAGCAAGCAAACACACAAACGATAGGATTGACTCGCGTAGGGGATGGGAAACGGTCCCAGCATAAGGGATGGGAAAAGTCCCTAGGTGCTATATGTCCCCAGCAGAGTCGCCAGCTGTCGCTCGCGCGAAAATAAGGTGCCGGCATGACAGAAGAGTCGCCACCTTTCGTTATTTATCCCTCAGAGCGGGAAAGGAAACGATCGGAAAAACCTGACGAATAAGGGTAAGACAAGGTCATCGCAACCATTGTCTGGGTTCGGGAGTCGGTTACGCAAGGGGAAGGTATTAGCACCCCTCACGTCCGTCGTACTCGACGGGATCCTCGCTTGTTTGTTTACTTGGATGGGTTGGTTATAATCTATCTACCTATCAAGGCTGGCTGAAAAAGAAAAGAAAAATGACTCGGCAAAGCGTCGCACTTTATGCCTACGTATTCCCGTCTGGAACAAGAAATCAGAGTCAACGTAGTTCGGCCTACGAAGGATTATGGGGGAAAGGTTGCTCGCTAGGACGTCGCATCCTATGCCTACGTACTTTCATCTGGTATGAAAGATCAGAGCAAACGTAGTTCGGGAAACTACGGGTTATCTCCTAGAAGAAGTGTTTTTTATTGTGTTTGCGATTTCAACCGCACTAGAGACTATGACCTGAGAGTGGATGCGTCGCATGTCACCCCAAAGGGTACCATACTAAACATCCAATCTCAGATAGCTTAAGGCTCGTAACGTACGAAAGAAATCATTCATGATTACTGTATCTTAAACTGCTTCGAGATGAGAAGAGAACAGGCCCAACTAGGAGGGAGACTATCAAGTCCTATTGTTATCATGCCATGGATTCATCCTATGGTTGAGATTTAAACAGGGAACTCCTAGAAGTTGTCATGCATAGGTTTCAACCTAAAAGTCTATCATCAAATCCTCATCAGAGGAAATGAGAGTCCTAAGGGATCATGTCAATGATACACCAAAACAGACAAAAGCATCAGCTTTAACAGTAAAATGCATGCAATGCAAGTGAGGGAGGAAATGTGTGTGGGGCTTCAGCCTCCACAAGCTCGTCTCAACCTCAAGCCAGTCATGGAATAGCAGTAATCATACTGAAGATAAGCAACATGCTATCAAGCAATCTACAGATAAAGGAAATGAAGTGCCATCAGGCAAACAAAACACATGCTTGAGAAAGAATCATCTACTCTCTAATCCTAACCCTAACACAGAATCTGAATCAAATCTAAGCAAAGCCCTAAAGCAAAACCTAAACAAAAAAAGACAATCCCAGTCTTCAAGCTTCAGAACAAGCTTACCAAAGAAAGGGAGCTAAGTAAGCAGGCCCATAGTGTCTTCCTCAGGAAAGCACTAGGAGGTGTATACTCAGGAATCATACCCTATGTGGCTCAACCACTGTGATCAGTTTACATTCCTCCTCAGGAGAAACTAAACTCACAAGCAGGCTCCAACATCACTGGATATTTAGGAAATCCTATCTGAACTAGTGGAACTAAGTGAATAGACTCATAGGACCTTCCTCAGGAAAGTACTAGGAGGCTTCCACTTAGGAGTTGTATCCTATGTGGCTCAACAACTGTGATCAGTTTACATTCCTCCTCAGGAGAAATTAAACTCACAAGTTGGCTCTAACATCATTGGATACTTAAGAAATCCTAGATAAACTAAGGGAACTAAGTGAATAGACCCATAGGACCTTCCTCAGGAAAGTACTAGGAGGCTTCCACTTAGGAATTGTATCCCATGTGGCTCAACAACATGTGATCAGTTTACATTCCTCCTCAGGAGAAATTAAACTCACAAGTTGGCTCCAACATCATTGGATTCTTAAGAAAGAGGTGAGAAGAAAGAATGAAAGTCATTCATAGTGCCTTCCTCAGGAAAGTACCATGAACTTCCTTCAAACTTCAGGATCTCAAACCTCACAGACAGGGAACAAGCCAAGCTCTGGGTCTCTGAGTCTTGATCTACAATCTTCTCTTCATCATGCTCTCCAACAAGATCTTCAAGACAACACATGCCCCACAACAAATTCCTCAAAACAAACCCCAGAGATGAACAGATAACCACAGCACAGACAAAATTATCAGGCAACTTCAGAAAATACCTAAAAATACTAAACCAAGGGGGAAAAATCTAACAATTTCACAAGGGACCTACAACATCTACCCATAACATCCACATATGCCCCTCCCCAAAAATCAAGACAAAACTATCTAAAGAAAATGAATTCTTTCACCTATGCACAACCTAAACCCTAATTAGGATACCCTAATGCTACCCTAATTAAACTAATCAAAATTTAATCTAAAAATCTAGAAATAAATCCTATGGGGAACTATGATCTAATATCTAATCACACAAAAAAGAATGAGTTAAAAAGACTAAAGGAAGGTCCTAAAACAATTCTTGCAAAATCATGATATCAAACTAAACATTATAAAAGCTATTTAAAAGAAAAATCTATTAAAAATATGAAAAGAAAATAAAATGGAAATTTTATTTATCTATATTTTTCTAGACAGATGTATTTACATGTAGGAAAAAGAAGAATTAAAAAATATTAAATTCTCTATTTTTTATGAATTTTACAAATGCAAGAAAAATTAAATGGAATTAAAAAGAAAATAAAACAATTAAAGGGGAGGGGGGGGGGTGGAAATAGCAAGAAGCGCTAGTTGGTTTTCTAATGGGCCAGAAATAGAGGGGGTGCGGATAGGAAAGGGATCAAAGCCCAGGCGCAACTCACTAATCAAAACGACGACGTTTTGATTGTTTAAATTTCCCTCCAATTCTGAATAGATCTGGACCGTGGGATCGAGGGACCAAGTCCAACAAATTCAAAGCGAACCAACGGTGGAGATTACGTCTTCCACCTCCAGCCATCTAGGGTTTCACGAGACACCCTCCATGCACACGCTTTCCCCTCTCTCGTTCTCTCTAACCAGTCCACGAAATCCTAAAATTCTAACACGAAAATTGCTCTACTAATCAAGAGGAACAAGACTACACGCATACTTTTTCCTAATTCTCTTTAGATAATCCTAACAGAAGCCTGCAAGGTCGCGGTTCAAGCACATTCTCCTGATGTCAACTCTCATTAACCTTGATTCTAATGGCCTACAGTTACTCTACACGCTACCCTAACCATTCTAAACTAATTCTTGCTAACTAAAACTAACAATCTAGCTAATTCTTGAAGATCAAAGATTCTTGGCTCTGTTATGGAACCTCATGGAATTGGCTCTAACTCTCAGAATTTCATCACCTAGTCTAGCCTAACAATTCTATACCTAAAACATGATCCATCTATGCATAATTAAGGTGAAAGAGGGAAGAGAAAGAACCTGTCAAGTGATGATGATAGGTGATGCTAGGGCACGATTCCAAGCTTGATTCTTCTCCACAATGATCCTCCAATGAAGAATAACTTTCTGTTTGCACAGTTCTTGGATGAGGAAGCTTGCAACAATGACTTTGATCTTGAAATGCAATAATGGAGCACCTTGAAACCCTAGCTCGAATCTCTCTCCTCTCTGCTCAATTCACCAAGTTTCACCAACCTTGAACACTATGAAGATCACTCTTCTTATAATGGTGGATGGAAGTTACTAGAAACATCTAGAATCCTCTAGAAAGTTCATGAACTTCTCCTTAAAAGAGACTTTGAAAATCTCATATCCCTTGCATTAAACCTTGTATTCTATGCCAAAATGCCTTAATATGAGATATTGAGTGATAAGGAATGAAATCAGCCCTTTACTTTTCCTTGTGCAAGCCTTTTCAAAGTTGCCTTCTTTTGCAAGTAACACTTTTCCAAAGGAACCTCATTTTTTAAGCTTCAAATCAAAATTCTATCTAAACCAATGTTCTCAAAATGATGTTTCCAATCAAAATGATATATTGGATGACCTATTTTGGATTTGTGGATCTTCCAAACCAATTTCCAATTTCAACTTTTCAAACTTATAAGCCATTTTTAGTTCATTTTTGACCAAGCATGCAAATCCATGCTATGAGCTTTTCCAACAATTCATGACCTTCTTTCTAGACTAAAAATCACATTTTCAACAACTTTCATGTTTTGAGTTTTTCCATTTGAGGCTTGGAAATAGGAGATATGGCCTTTGCTAAAAATGACCTATAACTGACAAATGACCAAAATACCCCTGTCTTGTTCAAACCATAAGTTGAGTTCTACAAATCCTATCAAGGACTTCTACCACTCAAATTAAAGCTAAGAAGATGCCCTTAAACATTCATGTTGACCAAGAGATCATAGGAATCATCCTACTAGGGCAAAAGTTGTCTGCAAGTTGGGTGACTTTCAAGGACCCAGATTCACACACCTCAGCTGACCTGTAATTTGTCAAAACCATAACTTGAGCTCTGTAACTCCTATCAAGGACTTCCACCACTAAAATTAAATCTAAGAACAAGCTCTACAACATTCATGTTGTGGGGAAGGTGAGATATCAATCACATCTAGAGCTAAAACTGCCTGGAAGATAGGGATCAAATTAGGGTTTTTCACTAACAATCCTTGGAAACCCTGACTTGAAACTTCTCAAACTCCTCAATCATGATGAGTTGGTCTAGGAATCATCTTTATAACATCTCTATGCATCATTCCATGATCTCATGGCCCTTGGATTAGGTCTCAACCTTCTCCAAATCTTCAGCTGATCTAGGGTTGACCCAGTCAAAACCCTAATTCTACCATTCATGGTTGAATCCTCTGGATTCTTGCATAATGACTTCTCTGGGCTTCATGATGGCTATCAAAACATCTCATAGGCTTTCTCAAAACATCAAGTTCATTCTCAAAGTCTCTGAATCATCTGAGGGGCACCCACAACTCTCAAGCTATGAAGCACACAACCCTGGTTTCAACCAATTCCTCTGAAGATCTCTTGAACTGCCTGATGAAGGTATCCATTTTCAAACACTCAATGAATAAATAATTGTTGGTCAAATTTTGGGGTGCAACAACGTGGACAAAGTCTTATTTCCCCAGCAAGTCGAAGACGCGCAAGTCCTGACGTGGACAGGTTCTATTATTTCATCAGATGAAGATGTGAGTCCTGACGTGGACAAGTCTCACTTCCCTAGTGGGTCGAAGATGCACGAGTCCTGACGTGGACAAGGTTTTATTTCCTCAGCAAGTCAAGAGGGGAGTCCTTACGTGGACAAATCAAGACGAAATGTGAGTCCTGATGTGGACAAGTTTATTCCTCACGTGGAAAGAGAAGTTGTTTCCTTACGTGGAAAAGTTTAGTCCTGACGTGGACAAATCGAAAGAAAAGTTATGATTCCTAACGTGGAAAGAAGTTGATTCCTTACGTGGAAAGGAGTTGGTTTCCTTACGTGGAAAGATGTGATTCCTTACGTGGAAAGATTGAGTCCTTACGTAGACATATCAAGTTGGAGTCCTGACGTGGACAGATCGAGGTTATGTTTCCTTACGCGGAAAGATTGGAGTCCTGACGTGAACAAACTAAGATAAGATTGATTCCTTACGTGGAAAGAAAAGAAGTTCGTTTCCTTACGTGGAAGAAGATGGCATTCCTTACATGGAAAATTGTGTTCCCTATATGGACAGAGATGCATTCCTTACGCGGAAAAGTGAAGTCCTCACGTGGACAAACCAAGACAATGGATGGTTTCCTTACGTGGAAAGATAGTATTCCTTACGTGGAAAAAGGCTTGTATTCCTGACGTGGAAAGAAAGAGTGTGTTCCTGACGCGGAAGGAGTTTAGTCCTGACGTGGGCAGATGCAGAAGAGATGATTCCTTACATGGACGGTGATATTCCTAACGTGGAACGGTTATTCCTTACGTGGAAAGGTGAGTCCTAACATGGACGATGATATTCCTAACGTGGACGATGTTATTCCTAACGTGGAAGAGTTTATTCCTAACGGGGACGATTTATTTCTGACGAGAAGGCAGACGAGCCATCCCCAACAAAGTTGTGGAAGTTTTCCGAATCGACGAAGCAGGCGTCCTGACGTGGACAATGTTCTATCTCTGCGGTGATAAAATCTTTTTCAGGCTGATGAAAATAATCCCCAGCACGAGATCAGTGGGTTGCCGTAACAGTCAGATTCAGCCGATGAATGTCGTTCCCCAAGCAGGGGCGCAGTTTATTTCTGCGGTTGGCAAATTTCCGGGTTCTTAGTATTCAACCATCTCGTACCGCGAATGTCTGAAGGCTCCGGGCTTTTCACCCAATCGGGTCCAAGTCGCTTGAATAGGGGCAGCTGTTGCACCCTAAAATTTGCTCAACCTTATTCACTGGGTTTATGTTTCAATATCATTAGCATTTGCATATAGAGTCATGTACATAGTCTAATCATCTGCATAGCATAAGCATAGCAAGTCATCCAGCAGGGGACCAATCATTATTCTCATCTATATGAGCCTATCAAGAGGTTATTATCCAAATTCAATCTCATTCAAGTCATCAGGAAGAATTTGAAAGCTGGGAAGTCAATAGATCAAGCAAGTGCATCCATCTCCTATCTGAGGGTATCTGGGGATCATCAAGGAAAGTGTGAGCTGTGGGCTGAGCATGGGGAGTATCTAGACATCTTGGAGGACTTAGAAAGTCATTTGGAGAAGGATACAAGTCATTGGTATGGTCACAAGAATTGCAATTGAAGACAGTCAACTAGGGTTTCATCTGAGTCAACCCTGGGTCAACTTTAGGTCAATTGATTGATTGAAAGGCATTAAGGTCTATTGGAGAGATGTGGGGTTCATAATTTGACACATGGATAAGGATATGGTGATATTCTAAGAAGAAATCAAGAGAAATCAAGGAGAAGAGGAGTTTCTAAATTAGGGTTTCTGTGTAAAATCCCCTAATTTAGGTCAAATTTCCAAGCAAGATAAGTCAGAATGCAAGCTTCAAATGGATCCTTGGCCAACATGAAACTTGTAGAGGATCTCAAGACCTTTAATTTGAGTGGTGGAAGACATCAAAGATATTTATAGAACTCAAGTTATGATCCTTGCAAGTTACAGGTCATCTGAGGTATCTGAAATTTTGTCTGTGAAAGTGACTTGACTTCCAAGCTATTTTTACCCCTCAAGGAGATTTCAAATGAATTTCTGGTCAACATAAGAATTGTTCCTCATTGTCTTAGCTTTCTAGAATGGTATAGTATGCCTTCATATGATTTGTGTAACTCTACTTATGGTCTTGGCAAGCAAAGGGTATTTTGGTCATTTGAGAATTACAGGTCATTTCAAGCCTATGCCCAAAACTCATACAAGGAAGCTTCAAATGGAAAACTTTACAAAATCAAACTTGTTCCAAATGACATTTTGAGTCTAGAAAAGTGACCATGAGAGATTGGAAAGATTCATAGCACAAGGTTTCAAAATTGTTGGATTTAATGAATAAAAATGACCTAAAAAAATGAGATTTTTCATATTTTGGCCAAATGAGGTGAAATTATAGGTCATTTTGAATGGAAAGATCATTTTGAAAATATTGGCTAAAGTAGAATTTTGAGCTTGGTTCACATTTTGGAAGTTATTCAAGGTTACTTATCATGGAAGAAACATAAGCCAAATCCAAGGGAAATCACACATGGGAAGTTTCTCCAAGTTTCTAGGAGGTTCTAATGACATGTATATATTGATATGAGAGGGTTCATGCCATGGTTGGTGAATCACTTTGTTCAAAACACAAGCTATACACAATTCTTCCATTTTTGCAAAATCAATTCAAACTCCATCAAATCTTCACCAATTTCCATTTTTCTTGATTTGATCATCATCAATATCTTCCATAGATCACATTCACATCAGAATTTGGTAGAATTGGGGAAGAAATCGTGTTGTTCAAGTTAATCATCCAAGAAGCAAGAACTTTTCAATCACAAGATCCAAGAGATTTGAGCCAGAATCTTTGCATACAGAATCAAGATTTGAGTGTGTGGATCAGTTTCCAATCATTGCAAGCATCAGATCCAAGAGGTTCCATAGCTGTTTTCACCATTTTGCACCAGGTTAGTTCCTCTTCGAATTGACTGAATTAGGTAGAATCATAGTGAATCATTAGGTTAGAATGGTTAGGCATAGTTAGGTGATTGATTTTGGTGAGTTTGGAGAGGTTTCATGGAGGTTGATCATGGTGTACAATTCTGTTAGGGTTTGTATCTCATGGAATATGGCACGATAATCCTCATTATATGGCTTAAAATGATCAGGGTGAGGTAGAGATTAGGTTAGGATAAGATTTGGAGAGAATTGGAAGAGTTGATATCAGGTAAAAATGGTGGATTCCATCTGTTATACCTATCGGGTTCCATTATTGCTTGAGTTTTAGAAGGAATGATTGTTATGACTGTGTAGAGGGAAGGATTTAGAGCAACTTTGCTTTTGGAATGGTGTGATTTCATGGTGAATGGAGAGAGAACAGAACGAGGGAAAATTCATGCATGGTGATGAAGTTGCAGAACCTAGGGTTTGCTGGAGGTTGAAGACAACCCCTGGGCCACACGATCAGGCATTGACCTTTGACTGGGGACTGAATCCAACGGCCACGATCAAAAGATGGAGACGGAGGGAAATTCAAATGGTGCAACGCACCGTTTCATTTAAATCCAGCTGATGGGCTTTGGAATTGCTTGCTATTGCCACCCCACGAACCAAGGCCCAATGATGTTATGCCTAAAATCTTTACTACTTGCACCGTTGCCTGTTTTTTTATTTTTTGATGAAGCTTTCTGAGTGATTGGGCCCAGACGCGCTTGCTATGCGCGCCCCCGAGTCTGGGCCCATCTTTGCATTTTAACTGATTTTATTGCTTATTGCACCCTTAGTCCATCTAATTCCATTTAATTTCTTTTAAAAATTTTAATTCTTTGAAAATTCATAACAATTTGAAAAATGCATATTTTCCATTGGTTCTTTTTGCATTATTTTCTTAATTTGGTCAAGAAAATTATCATCCAAAAAAATTAATAGTTCCTTTTATTTTCATATTTTTGGCATATTTTCCTTTTAATTAGGTGTAAATAATATTTTGTGTAATGCATGAATTTGTTAATTTTTGTTCTAATAGTTGCTTTAATATTTTTCACCCATTCTTTTTAGGTTGATTAGTAGATAAGATTAGCTTGTATATACAATTTAATTCCCCTTTTTAGGACTCAATTTTAAGTGTTTAGTTTAGGTGTGAACAACATGAACAAAATTAGGGTTTAAGTGATGACTTAGGAGAATTGAATCATTTCCCTTAGGACTTAGAGATTGAATATTTTAGATATGGGACTATAGGGACTATGGGTAGTTATTAGATCCCTTAGAAATCACTAGGATTCCCCTACTGCTATTGGTATATTACTGTCTATATTTGATTGATTGGTGTGGTGTGCCCTCTTGGATTATTGTTTGTTTGTATGGGTATTGGGATTGCTTGGGGATTGGAAGAGCTGAAGACTTGTGATGATGAAGCCATTGGAGATCCAGAGCTTGAAGACCAACTTCCAGAGTTGATGAGGAGATTCCTGCTAGCAGCTGTTGAGGAGATTAGGGTTTAGGAGCTAGGCAGAGCTCTAGACTAGAAGGCTTGATTCTCAAACATGGAAGGCCTTGACTGCCTCCATTCTTCTCTGTGATGCAGAGTCTCTCTAAGACACTCACCCCCTTCCTTTGGAAGGCTTGGTGCTACTGTCTAAGGGATAGAACTCTTGAGAGAAAATATCTTATGTGTTAGTAGCAGTTGGTTTGCCACCCTTGGTGGTCAACTAAGTGCTTAACACCCAATTCACTCTTGAGATTGATCCCTCAGCTTGGAGGATAAGACTTGAAGAAAAGCCCTTGTAGACTGAAGATTGATGACAAAGACCTTGCTTGAAGGCTGTGGAGATGGGGATTGATGTTGGCTGAAGCTTGTAGCTGTTTGGAGATGACTTGAAGATAGGTGTTGATGCAGAGCTGCTGTGGCTGTTTATTTTTCTGCTGTTATTCATTTTGATGTATTGATTGGTTTTCCCTGACTGTATTGTTTGCTGTTTACCCTGTTGGGTTGAAAGTGAACCTTGTTCACTTTCGCCCATTGTTTTCCAGGTTCGAGGTTGAGTGAGACTCCCTTGCCTCGCTTGTATTGCTGCATTCATGCATTTTATTGCTTTCCTGTATATATCTGTTATTGTTTCTGTTTCCGTCTATTCCCTTAGGATATCTGTTTCTCTCTGTGCAAGAGAGGAGCATGATAGACACTAGGTCTTAACCCATGCATGATAACAGTAGGTTAGTTCGATTCCCTTCGCAACTGTAGGTTAGAGTTCTGTCTCTTTCTTTCTCAAAATAAACAGAAAAACACAATAAAGATTTCAAACACAATAAAAGACACTTCTTCCGTAAAAGAATGTGAACTCATCAAAACGTCTTTTTTTTTTGTCCGCTTGGACTGCTAATCAAAAAAACCTTTTTCAGAAGGAATAAAATCAACCAAGACAGACTTGCGCCGTAGTTAGCCCGAACTACGTTTGCTCTGATCTTCCATGCAGTGTGGAAGTACGTAGGCATAGGATGCGATATCCTAGCGAGCAACCTTCCCCTCCTTTCCCGTAGGTAGGCGAACTACGTTGACTCTGATTTCTCGTTCCAGACGAGAATACGTAGACATAAAGTGCGATACTTTGCCGAGTCATTTTATTTTCTTTTAACCCTTGACCTTTAGTTAGATAGAATAACAATCCATACCCAAGCAAGCGTGGATCCCGTCGAGTACGACAGACGTGAGGGGTGCTAATACCTTCCCCTTGCGTAACCGACTCCCGAACCCAGGTTTTGGTTGCGATGACCATACCTTTCCCCGTTTTTTGCGAGGTTTACTTCGAGCGTTTTCTTTCCCTCCGTTGGGATAAATAACGCACGGTGGCGACTCTTCTGTCAGCCGGCGCCGATTTTCGCAGTAGCGACAGGTATGAGATGGTTGAATACCAAGAAACCCGAAAATTTGCCAACCGCAAAAATAAACTGCACTGCTTGGGGGACAACATCCCCTATCTGAATCTGGTTGTTACGGCAACAACTGATCCAACGTCTGATAATAATTCTGATTTCAACTTCAACCACCCAGGTAACGCCTCAGGTGCTGAGCAATTTTCTGCAAAAAACACCTTCGTCCACAACTGGACTAACCTTGTCAACACAAGAAGAGAACAAATTCGTCAACACGAATAGAGATTATGTCGTCACAAGAGTAACCTTGTACACATCTGGACCCCGAATTTCGTCAAATCACGAATAAACACAAATCTGTCCATGTCAGGACTCACATCTCAACAACACAGGAATAAAACTTTGTCCATGTTAGGACGCTTGTTTCGTCAACACGAAGAAATCTCAACTTAAACTTGTCCACGTCAGGACTCCACCTGCCGTCAACACGGAAAAATCCCGGCGACTTCGCTGGGGATGACTCGTCTGTATTTCATCAGCACGAGGGGATCCTGTCAACATAGGAATGAATTGTCCATGTTAGGAATAAACCGTCCATGTTAGGAATAAACTGTCCACGTTAGGAATAAACTGTCTACATTAGGAATAAACTGTCCACGTTAGGAATAAACTTTCCACGTTAGGAATAAACTGTCCACGTTAGGAATTCACTTTCCACGTTAGGAATAAATCGTCCACGTTAGGGATACATCGTCCACATTAGGACTCACACCTCGTCTTGATTTGTCCACGTCAGGACTCACATCTTCGACCCGCTGAGGAAATAAAACTTGTCCACGTCAGGACTCACGCTTCACCAACACGAAGAAAGATAAATTTGTCCACGTCAGGACTCGCGCATCTTGTCAACCCGAGGAACTATAAACTTGTCCACGTCAGGACACACATTTTGCTGATACGAAGGAAGATATCTGTTAGGAATAAATGGTCCATGAAGATTAATCAATTTTTTCCACGTCAGGACTCCACATGCCATCACTGCGGAGAAATCGAATCTGTCCATGTTAGGACTAGCACATCTCGTCAACCAGAGGAAATAAATCTGTCCATGTTAGGACACCCACTTCACTAGCACGAAGAAATCCCATCAATACAGGAATAAATTGTCCACGTCAGGACTCATATCTCGTCAACACGAGAAACTCTTATCAACCTAGGCAATAAAATTCTGATGATCTTCGGGGAAATACTCTTGTCAACCAGTAAGAAAAAACATCCTTCTGTTCATACGGGAAGACACTCTGAATACAGTTTCTCTACTTATCCCTGCAGGAGCTAACTCCATTGGTCCCAACCCACAAACCTTTTAGCACTGACGTGACAACGACTTTGATGAGGACTCCGCGGGGGATATTTGGAAGCCAAACTGCCGGACTCCTGCTTCAATAACCGGCGGCACCATTCTGAAATTTTGATTCATAAAACCCTTTGATGTTGATGTAACAACAAATTTGAAGAAAATAATCCGCTGGCCGGATAAGAGAAACTGCAACAAGCAACTCTGGCGGGGAAAACAAGAGAAATTTAAACAAATAACTCTGCTCGGGGATAAAGAGAAGCTTAACCAAGTAACTCTGTGGGGAAAATGGTAAGATGAACCGTATCCTCACATGTCTCACGGCGAGACCTCGAATGTCTGGTCATAGATATAAGCTAGAACTCTATACTCCTGCTAAGAAAACACACCTGAAAGCAAAAGGTTAACCAACCTGATTTATGTTTCAAAAATGCGTATGTTTAAAAATGGCGTAATGCTCCGTACGGCACGGAAATGCTACACGCTTGAGTAGATGCGAATATGACGATATATGCAAATGCAAATGCAGGCTCAAGCTGCCGGGAAACTCTGGTAGTGTTGTCTCAACAACATGAATGCTGAGGGTAACGCCAACTCCGCTGGGGGAGAACAAGTATCACTAAATATTCTGCCAGAAATACAACCAACTCTGCCGGGGAAAGATTAAACATCCATTTCCCCTGGGAGGAAAGGACTAACACCTCGCTGGTGAACAAACTTAGCTGGGAAAGAAGCGACACTTCTGGGCAAAGCACACTGTCTGGGCACAGTTTACAAACTCGGAGCCTCGGACTCTGTTGAGGATCAACATCCTATTAATGGCATGACGACCTGTGGGGAGAAGGGAAATCGTCCTCCGGGTATAATCCTTCTGAACCAATAACTTGGTTAACTATTGTAGGACTCTCCCATGCTGGAGATTGAACGTGCATATCTTCGATTCACTGAGGAGCGCCACCTCTGCAGGGGACATTGATTTCGACTTGCTGGGATTAATCCTATGGACGACTTTCCATGAGGACACTCTCTTGGGGAAAATAATTCCCTGCTTCGAGAAGGGATAGATGTAATTTCGAATCTCGGGGGATAAGCTGCGACTAGCGGAGGAATGACATCAACTGGAGTCAGGTCTTATGTCAAGCGACCTTGGCTGGGGAATACGATTCCTGACCATTTGCTCCAAAGGTAAGAATCCCGCAAAACACAAACGAGACAAAACAGGCCTACACAACAGAATCTATCCGGGTTATCATCCGTGACATTACTTCAGTCAATTCGAAGTTTTAGCAATTATTGGCGAGGGCCAACAAGATTATGTAAGTGCGAGTTTATCAAAAACACAGGCGTCTTTCATAAACAAAACAGTAAAGAACAAGCATCAAGTACTGAATAACATGTTTTATTAATAATGGGCCACTGAATAGGCAAAGTTTTGTACACTGGATGCAACTCCTGAAAAGAGGAAGTTACGCACACACATTCATACATAGATGCACAAGAAGCATAAATAAAATACAAAACAATATTTGTTTACATGTCGGCAACGTGGCACAGACAAACACCATGAGCTGATCCTTCTATGACTCGCCCGACTCTGCGCTTTCCCGGTACTCGACCTTCGGAAGAGATTGTTTTTGGATAGACGGCCCCCAGGTACTCCCAAACCACTAAGCAATGCCATATCAAATCCAGACCGCAGTCATTTGCTTTTTCAATCCCTAACTTTTGCGTGAACCGCCCTTTGCGGGTTTTCAATTCACCGGGATACCCTTTTTTGCCGAAGTCTCCCTTTTCAGGTTTTCGACTTCGCGGGTGTACATCTTTTCAATTTTATCCCTAACTTTTGCCCGAACCTTTTATTCATTTTTTATGGTTCGCCGGGATGCCCCATTTTTGCCTGGACTCTCTTTTTACTGTACAGCGGGTCACTTTCAAGTAAAGTATTTTTTAACTGTGTCCGAATTCACAGGAGACGTAAAGTCTTCACCATCCATGGTGGATAGTAGCAAGGCTCCTCCAGAGAATACTTTTCTGACAACATAGGGACCTTCGTAATTGGGAGTCCATTTGCCCCTATGATCTGTTTGTGGTGGGAGAATCTTTTTCAAAACAAGATCGCCCGTCTGAAAGCTTCGAGGGCACACCTTCTTGTCGTAAGCTTTCTTCATCCGGCTCTGATATAACCGACCGTAGGCTAAGGAAGCCAGTCTCTTCTCATCCATTAAACTGAGCTGGTTCAGTCTATCTTTAACCCATTCTGCCTCGTCGAGTTGGACATCACGCAAAACCCTCAGGGAAGGAATCTCGACCTCCAACGGTGTTGCACCCTAAAATTTGCCCAACCTTATTCACTTGGTTTATGTTTCAATGTCATTAGCATTTGAATATAGAGTCATGTGCATAGTCTAATCATCTGCATAGCATAAGCATAGCAAGTCATACAACAGGGGGATCAATCATTATTCTCATATCTAGAAGCCTATCAAGAGGTTATTATCCCAACTCAATCTCATTCAAGTCATCAGGAAAGAATTTGAAAGCAAAGAGTTCAGCAGATCAAGCCTTGAGTCCATCTCCTGGCTGAGGGTATCTGGGGATCATCAAGGAAAGTATGAGCTGTGAATTGAAGGCACGGGGAGTATCTAGACATCTTGGAGGACTTAGAAAGTCATTTGGAGAAGGAGACAAGTCATTGGTGTGATCACAAGTATTGCAGTTGAAGACAGTCAACTAGGGTTTCATCTGGGTCAACCCTGGGTCAACTCTAGGTCAATTGACTGATTGAAAGGCATTAAGGGCTATTGGAGAGATGTGGGGTTCATAATTTGACATGGAGAATAAAGATATGTTGTTATGCTAAGAATAAATCAAGAGAAATCAAGGAGAAGAGGAGGTTCTAAATTAGGGTTTCTAGGTAAAATTCCCTAGTTTAGGTCAAACTTCCAAGCAAAATAAGTCAAAATGCAAGCTTCAAATGGATCCTTGGCCAACATGAAACTTGTAGAGGATCTCAAGACCTTTAATTTGAGTGGTGGAAGACATCAAGGAGATTTCTAGAACTCAAGTTATAGCTCTTGCAAGTTAGGGGTCACCAGATGGCACTGAAATTTGTCTGTGCAAGTTGACTGTCTTCTGACAAACTTTTGGCCCTCAAGGATAATTCAAATGGACTTTGAACAAGCAAGAGAGGTGTTCCTCATTGTCTCCCCTTTCCAAAAAGGTATGGTATGCCTTCATATGATTTAGGGAACTCTACTTATGGCTTGTGCAAGACAGGGGTATTTTGGTAATTTGGTGATTACAGGTCATTCATAGCATATGCTCAAAACTCCTACAAGGAAGCTTCAAATGGAAAACTTCCCAACATCAAAGTTGCTCAAAATGGGATTTTAAGGCTAGATAAGATGTTGTGAGAGTTTGAAAATGCATGGAGCATGGATATTTTAAAATGGTCAAAATGGCTTGTAAATGGCTTATAAGTTGAAAAAGTTGGAATTGAATTTTGGTTTGAGAGATCTACAAATCCAAAATGGGGCATATGATAGATGATTTTGATTGGAAACATCATTTTGAGAACAATGGTTTAGCCACATTTTTGAGTTTAGGCTTAAAAATTGGAGTTTCTTTGTAAATTTGTTATTTGCACTTTAAGGCATCAAAAGGAAAGATGAGAAAATGCTACATAAAGGTTTGTAAGACCTTATTTTCATGTCATAATACCATATGAGGAGAATTTAAGTAAGATTGCATGGTTTATCATGAGATGGCATGAGATTCACTCAAGATGACAAATTCAAAATCTCATTACGTGATACATTCTAGAAACTTCATGGAAGGTTCTACAAACTTCCACACATTTCTATTCTCATCTATATAAGCCCTAGAGTGACTCCATGCATTGGTTGGTGATTCTAAAAGCTTGCATGCTACACTTTGATTCCTTCACTCCAAAATTGCATTTTCATTCCAAACTCCATTAAAACACCATCAATCACTACAATTCTGATCATCATCATCATCTATAATCAACATTGAGCATTTGGCAAAGGAAAGGCTCAAGAATTCGTGGCTGGATTATGAGATCTCCAACTTCACTCCAACTTGCATGAAGAGTTGAATAGGTTGATTCAAGAAGATAGAACAAGAACTACTGCAACCAGAGGCTTCAACATTCATCAAAGACCATACAAAGCAATTGGCAAGGTCTGAATTGGAGGAGAACCATCATCACCATCATCACTTGCAAGGTATGCATTTTCTCATGAAACTCTCTATTTATCCATAGTTCAAGGATGTTGTTAGGAGAAATCTAATAGAGACCAATTAGGGATGTTGTATGATGAGTTTAAGGGCTGTTTGTGAGGTTTGCTTCCATGGTGTCAATTCTTTAATGATCAAGAACTCACGATTTAGTGTACTATAATCTTAGGTATTAGGCTTAGGATAATCCCCATAAGATGTAGTACATGATAGGTTAATATGAGACCATTTGATTACCATGCAAACTAAGGTGCGAAAATGGTGACCACCCCTTGTAGCCTTCGTATTTCTTTCTTGAGGGAGAGTTAGAGAATTCTAGTACCATGGCTGTGTAGAGGGAGAAGAGTAGATGAGTTTTCATCTTTGGATCGTGAAAAATGGTGGAGAAATGAGAGAGTTAGAGAGGGTGGAAGTTGCTTGCATGAGTTCTTTTTTTCTTAGAAACCCTAAGTGTCCAAGGTAGAAGAGATAATCTCTACCATTGATTCATGTTGGGATATTTGACTTTGTCCCTCAATCCAGCGGCCTAGATTTTATTAAACTTCAAAAATTCATAACTAAATGGAAAATGCATATTTTTAACTCATTCTTTTTTTAATATTTTCCTTAACATGTCTAGAAAATTAAAAAAATATAAAAATTGCATTTTATATTTTTTTCGCATTTTCCACATATTTTACAAATAAATGCATATTTTGAAGGTTTTATTTCATACATGATCTTGTAGATTTTTGTTCTTACACTTAGAAATAGATTTTTTGCCCATTCTTTTTTGTGGTGATTAATATTGAATTGTAGTATTCCAAGAATTTATTACTAGATTTTTTAGAATAAAATTTGATTAGTTTAGATAATTGAACTTAGGATAGTTTAATTAGGGTTTTTAAGTAGTATACTTGAACTTCAACATTTCATTTTTGAAAATTCATAACAAATTAGAAATTGCATATTTTTAATTCATTCTTTTTGCATCATTTTCTTTAAAAGAGTCTAGAAAATTATAAAAAATAAAAATTGCATTTTATTTTTTATTTGATATTTTCCCCATATTTTCTAAATAAATAGCATTTTAAATAGTTTCATTTCATGCATGATTTTGTTAATTTTTGTTCTATTAGATGCTTTAATATTTTTTGTCCATTCTTTTTAGGTTGTTTAGTTTAGACATTAAAATTGTAGATTCAGTTTAGTTCCCATTTTTAGAAATTAATTTTAGGTGTTTAGTTTAGGTGGGAACAACATGAACAAACTAGGGCTTTAGGTGATTACTTAGGAGAATCAATTCATTTCCCTTAGGACTTAGGGTTTGAATAGTTTAGCTATGGGACTATAGGGGCTATGGGTAGTTATTATATCCCCTTAGAAAAGTCAGGATTCCCCTACTGCTATTACTGTACTGTATATATCTGATTGACTGGTGTGGTGTGCCCTCTGGGGATTATTGCTTGCTTGCTTGGGTATTGGGATTGTCTGGGGACTTGGGAGAGTTGAAGACTTGAGGAGATGGAGACCATCGGAGAGCCAGAGATTGAAGATCAACTGCCAAAGTTGGAAAGGAGGTTCTTGCTAGCAGCTGCTGAGGAGACTAGGGTTTAGGAGCTAGGCAGAGCTCTAGATTAGAAAGCTTGTTTCTCAAACATAGATGGCTTTGTTTGCCTCTATCCTTTCTCTATGATTCAAAGTCTCTTTCAAATATCCACCTCCTTCCTTTGGAAGGATCAGTGAATATATTTGAAAGATAGAACTTTTGAGAGGAAACTTTCTGTTTAATGTTAACAGTTGATGAACCACCATTGGTAGGTAATTAACTGTCTAACATTCATTCACTTCACTCTTGTGACTGATTCCTCATCCTGGAGGTTTGAACTTGAAGAAAAGCCATTGCTTATAGAAGACTGATGATCAAAGCCCTTGCCTGAAGGCCATGAAGATGGAGATTGATGCTTGTTGAAGCCTGTAGCTGATTGGAGATTACTTGAAGCTAGATGTTGATTCAGAGCTGCTGATGCTGTTTCTTTTGCTGTTGTATTTCATTGCTGATGTATTGTTTGGATTTCCTGGTTGTATTGTTTGCTGGTTACCCTGTTGGGTTGAAAGTGAAGCCTGTTCACTTTTGCCTATTGTTTTCTAGGTTCGAGGTTGAGTGGGACTCCCTTGCCTCGCTTGTACTGTTGCATCCATGCATTTTACCGCTTTATTATATCTGTTATTGTTTCTGTTTCTGCCTATCCCGTAGGATCTCTGTTTCTCTCTGTGCAAGAGAGGAGCATGATAGACACTAGGTCTTAACCCATGCATGATAACATTAGGTTAGTTTGTTTCCCTTCGCAACCATAGGTTAGAGTTCTATTTCTTCTTCCTCAAAACAAACAGAAAAATACATAAAGATTTCAAACACAATAAAAGACACTTCTTCCGTAAAAGAATGTGAACTCATCAAGACGTCATTTTTGTCCGCCGGGACTGCTAATCAAGAAACCCTTTTTTAGAAGGAATAAAATCAATCAAGGACAGACTTATGTCGTGCGTGGCCCGAACTACGTTTGCTCTGATCTTCCATGCAGTGTGGAAGTACGTAGGCATAGGATGCGATATCCTAGCGAGCAACCTTCCCCTCCTTTCCCGTAGGTAGGCGAACTACGTTGACTCTGATTTCTCGTTCCAGGCGGGAATACGTAGGCATAAAGTGCGATACTTTGCCGAGTCATTTTTATTTTCATTTTATTTTCTTTTTAACCCTTGACCTATAGTTTAGATAGAATAACAATCCATACCCGAAAACAAGCGTGGATCCCGTCGAGTACGACGGACGTGAGGGGTGCTAATACCTTCCCCTTACGTAACCGACTCCCGAATCCAGGTTTTGGTTGCGACGACCATACCTTTCCCATGTTGTGCGAGGTTTACTCTGAGCGTTTCCTTTCCCTCCCGTGGGATAAATAACGCGCGGTGGCGACTCTTCTGTTCAGCCGGCGCCGATTTTCGCAGTAGCGACAGCTGGCGACTCTGCTGGGGACCTGCGATAGTTCCCTATACGAGTCTCGCCTTAGGTTTTTTCCTAGCTGTTTGGGGCAATCCCCAGCAGTTGGCGACTCTGCTGGGGATCCAATGTCCCCTGGCTGCTAAGAACTGCGATGGTTCTTATGCATTTGGGATCCAACGTCCCTTTGAGCGAGTCAATCCTAGCGCTTGTTTTCCCGTCGAGGATTTTGTATGGAGTTATTGTATATTTCTAACCTTGTATTTTCAGCTTTGTATATTGATTATTATTGCTGTATTTGGGGTGTGACGAGTGTTCTGATATTGAGAGATAAGCCGGACCTGGGCTTGAGTGCACCTAGAATTAGCGTAGAAAGTAGTGGGCGCGTGCCGGCTTTGCTTGCATTAGTGTCTCATGAAATCTACACTCGGACGAGGTTCTTCTGGTTGGCTTCTTTTTCTACCCTTTGGGTCGAAGGGGTTGTTGGTCAGCTGAATTGTCGACTCCGGGGACCGATCACTTGGAAGTTGGCTAAGTGAGGCCTCTTCAGGAATTGATGATGCCACTCCTTCTGGGAATCGTATCATCAGCCCTGAAAGTCTGTGACGCCGACGACCGCATAGGATGCCGTACCTTGTGCCAGTTATAGGGCCACCCACCTGTGAGGGGATTTGGGGTTATGCAGGTAACCAGACCTTCAGATACCGGTTTGTTCTCGATCAGAGATCCTGGGTATTTATGGAAAGTTATGAGGTCTGTCAGAGACCATTTGGAGATGTGTTCTGAGGTCTGTCAGAGACCAATTGGAGATGTGATTTGAGGTCTACCAGAGACCAGTGGGAGTTATGGTTTGAGGTCCATCAGAGACCAGTAATGGAGCTTTGTTTTAGGTCTATCTGAGACCAGGGTTTGAGGACTTCTGGAGGGTCTATCTGAGATCTCTTGATATGGTTCAGGATATTCAGCTACAGCTTTGGTCCCTGTTGCATGTTACTTGCATTGCATTGCCTGCACATCCATTACCATTTGCATTTCACTAACGTGTGTCTGTGCTGCAGGCGCATTTGCATTTCCCTAGTTCTAGTACCCAGACTTCTGAGTGTTTGATCATGACTAGCTTAAGGAGAACGATTGCTTACAAATTGCCTACGCCTGATATTGTTCCTCTACTTGGGTTGATCTCTCTTGCTGATGAGGGTGTTCGTAGGAGCTTCCGGATGAGCTATGGTAGACTACTGAGATTGGTGTGCAAACCTACAGAGGTAGAGTTAGATGGGCTGTATGCTTTGATGCAATTCTACGACCCTGCTTTGAGGTGCTTTACGTTCTCTGACTTTATTATGGGACCAACCCTGGAGGAATACGCTGAGTATGTTGAGATGCCCGTGCAGAACCAGGTTCCATTCATTCATTATGACGCCAAGCCCAAGCCGGAGGATTTGGCAAAAGCCTTGCATATTGATGCTTCTGAACTTGTGACTACTGTTTCCCGTGGAGTTCCAGGCTTCTCACTCCAATTCTTAGTTGGTAAAGCCCAAGAGTATGCCAAGAGCGGGTGCTGGGTTGCTTTCAATGCTGTGTTGGCCTTGTGCATTTATGGCATAGTACTGTTCCCCAATATATCGGATTTTGTGGACTTCGACGCCTTCTACTTGTTTGCCGCTGGTAATCCTGTACCTACCTTACTCGGAGATCTCTACCACTCACTGCATTACAAGAATGAGAAGGGAAGAGGGAAGAATGTTCATCTGTGTGTACCCTTGTTGAGTAGGTGGTTTGAGAGTCACCTTCCTAAGAGAAGATCTGTTGCAGAGACTACAGTCCCAGCTGGTTGGCCAGAGCGCCTAATGAGGCTATCGTCGGAAGATATTGAGTGGTTTGATCGAGACCTGTTGGGATCTGAGCTCATCTTCAGTTGCTCTGGGTACCCTAATGTGCCATTGATAGGAAGAAAAGGGGGTATCAATTACAACCCTTCTCTATTCATTCGTCAGTTTGGATATGCGCTGAAGAATCCACCTCAGGAGGAAGAAGTACAGGAATCTCTGTACTTCACAGGTGAAGTGAAAGGGGAGTTATTAGCCAAGTTGCAACATGCCTGGACGCGCATTAACCGCAGAGGGAAGTCGTTGTTAGGGAAGAATGACTGTCAAGCCTATGCACCTTACAGGGTTTGGATCCAGGAGAGAGCAAGTCGGTTGCGGATGCCATTCCCAGATGTACCAATCCTTGTTCCTATTCCGGTAGCAGAGCCAACCACTGTTTCTCGGGAAGCCTACGAGCAAGTTGTGAGAGAAAAAGAAGCCTTGATGAAGATCAACGAAGGGTTAGAGCAAGAGCTAGCTCAAGTACGCAATGAGAAAAACAAGGCCGTATATGCTTTCCAACAACAGATCGAGCTGTTAAACAGGTTAGGGGCTGAGTTGACCGAGGAAAAGAAAAAGCGCGAACGTCTGGGGCAAGAGCTCAGAAGCTCCCATGACGTGCTGGAAGCCAAAAAGAAAGCGCTTGAAGCGGCACATCGAGAAATCTCCTCTTGCAACAAGACTTGGAATGTTACACTCACCAACAATAAGAAGAGGGAAGATAAGCTGAGGCAGCAAATCTCCGACCTCGAAGAGAAGCTGAAGTCTAGCATCAAGGAGTGTGAGGAGGAAGTGATGACCCGGTATAGTGTCCAGAATGCACTGAACAAGGCAATCAAATGCAGAGATGAAATGGTGTCCCAAAAGCGAAAACTAGAAGATTGCTTCGGAGAAGCGACATGGGAAGAAACTGCTGGAGACGTGTGTCGTGTTCTTAAGAGAAGAAACCAGCTGGTTGAAGGACTGCTCACCCGACCAGGTCACCGAGAGACCAAGAAGTTGATAAAAGAATACCGGGCTTTTGAGAGTATTTGATCATTTCACATATTCGCTTGTATGCTTTATTTGCATAGTGCTGACCATCACCAGGATTGTTGGATGAGGTCATGCCTTCTTGTTGTACTCAGTGATATTGTACTCTCGGCTTATTGATTTTCCCTACAATATATGAGGCTTTCTATGATTCAGCTCCGATATTCCTATTGTCAGCACTGTCACTGCACTGGCACCTTCACACTAGAACTGGGGGAATAAATTTCCCTAATGCACAGGCACACACATTGCATTGCATTCATATTCATATTGCATTACAGGTAATTATTAAATTGTATCTCATCTCCTGTGTCTCTCAGGTCCTCCAAGATTAGCGACCGGAGAATTCCCTGGCGTTCAACCAGAAGCAGCAGCAAGGAAGTCATGAGTCAGGATCCGACTGAGATGCAAGAGGTGCACGACAACATAATGAGGCTTATACGGGTAATGGAGGCCATGGCCGAGAGTCAGAAGCAGTTGCAGGATACGGTGCAGCCTCTGATGGCACGGGTTAATGATAGAGCTGCCGACTTTGCTCAGCTAGAGAATCATGGTTTTCTCCCAGGCCGCATACGCCAACTTGTGGGGGTAGCCATCAAACAGGTTCAAGCAGAATTAACGGATGTTCGAGGCCAGCTGGGGCAGTTCACGAAAGATATGCAAGAGTTGCGCTCGAATCAAGAGACGCTAGAAGAAGAGAACTGCCGACTGAAGGCACAAATAGGGTTGATGGCTGAAGTATTAAGGAACGTACTCAGGAGAGAAGGAGGGCAAATGTTGGAAGACGCGGCTGGCTTATCTGTTCCTCAGGGGTCGAAAGAACCATTACCCACGCAGGATAGGCTTAAGAGACCCTCTCCACGGTTCGAAGCTCAGGAGTCTCCTCGTCAGCAGTCGCAATTGATTTTGCAGGATAACTCAAGGAGGTGGGGTAAGAGAATGAGGTTTTCTAACAGAGTATTTGAGGAGATCCCTGTGGATTATGATCAGCTGGTGCAACTCTTGTTCCAACTTCAACTGGCTGAACCCCGCATTTTGGTTCCACTGACAGGGCAGCCACCACCAGACTATGACCTGAACGCCCATTGTGCCTTCCACTCCGGAGCACCGGGGCATAACATTGCAAACTGCAAAGCTTTTAAGCATAAGATTCAAGATTTGCTGGATGAGAAAATAATTGAGTTTGTACCGGGGGGCATAAAAGTTGCAGGGACTGATATTCCCATTTCTCCGCCAGAGGTTGCAGATGAATCGAGGTATATCCCAGAGCCACTGGAAGCTAAGTCTCCATGTCCACAACAGTTGCCGATGCCAGGGTTGAACTTAAGGATGATAACGCGTGAGCCCAAGGAATCGCTCGAGCAAAGCCAGCAGCATACAAGATGCCAGTATACGACTCAGCAAAGAATTCGGGGAAAGAAGCCGAGGAGGGTGTTTGAGAAGCCTCCCTCAACGTACGCAGATTTGTTACAGACACTACTAAGATTGAACTTGGTGGAGAAAAGAACTCTGGCGCCAATAACCGGCACTCTGCCGGATGGCTATGATGCGAGCAGGCACTGTGAATTCCACTCCGGGGCTCCCGGACATGATATTGAAGGTTGCCACGCGTTCAAGCATAATGTCCAAGATTTAATCGACAGCAGGGTCATTAATTTCTCTGACATGGTTCCCAAGGCGGTGCAAGGCCATCGACAAGCGAAAACCGGGGTGATGAAAAGGTTTCCCATATTTGATCGGGCCGTTGAGAGAAGATCGAGACAGCAGTAGACTACCCCTGATGATAGCTTCTGAGAATGGTTGACTCGCCAATAAGTCAAAGTGTAGGAAGTCCAGTTCTGAGACACCGACATTTTTCATGTTACCTTGTTCATGTCCGCGCATTCGTAGTTTCTTTTCTGTGTAATTGCAAATTTCGCTCTTAAAACTTGTTGTTTTTCAATTGATATTAATAAACGAAATGAATATGCATGTTTTGAATTAATCCAGTCGTGTTCACTCTTTGTTTTTCTTTAATGCTTAATGCTTGTTTTAGCAGGAATCTGGGGAGGATGACGAAAACAGATGACGAATAATATTCCGATCGTATGCTTTTGGATAAAGAACCTGTTGATGAGATACAGGCATTGTTTCAATCCATGAACACCGGAGATATAAGGAAGATAATCCCTTGATAACCCCTTTGAGCCAGTAGTAGGAGTTTCTTTTGAAAATGAAAAAAAACCTAAATCTCAACCCGGGGCAGGGTAGGTGTCAGTTAGTTTGACCAAGCGTTCGAATCGTAGAAAGAGTGTCCGGTTGAGGATAAATCACACTTGTATAAGTCGTGCCTAAAGAACCGCAATGGTTAAACCTTGCCGACAAAGAGTGAAACAGTCACATTACTCCACAAGAAGTCAGACAAACCAGTGTCACACGACTTGTTCAAAAAAAAGAGAGAACGAAAAGTGAAAAGAATCAAGAGCCCGCTAAGTCAAAACTTGAAAACAAGCGACTTAAGCAAAAATTAGGGCATCCCGCTGGACTGGAAAATCAAAAGAATCTCAAAAGATACTCAGTCCAGGCAAAAGTTAGGGAATGAAAAAGAAAAAGAAAACAAAACAAAAGACGGAAAGGATTGTCAAAGAAAAAGAAAAATCCTCGAAAGGGACAAAAGTCGTGTGATTCTGGGTACCCAAAGACGAAAAGCAAATGACCGTCACTCAAAAAAGAAAAACGCGTGGTATCCTGAACCATCACTCCTATCATTCCACCTCTAATAGGTGAACGCTGAAGTCAGATTAGCTGAACATAGGATTGGAGAACATCACGAAGAATGGGTGGGTCGAAATAAATTTTGAGCCTATATCTTTCCTTGTTAACCGCGAACCTGACCACGTTACAACCCGCAAAAGTCCTAATTGAAACAGGTTTTGTCCGAGGGCATACGTCAGTAAAGATCTCGTCGATTCTGACTCCTAAAAGGGTTCCTCTTACCAGCTTTCATATTGACATTTTGATAATTGATTCATTACATGTCACAAAATTTTCAGTGAACAGGCTTGGATTTTGAAACTGTCATATGTATTGCGTTTAATATATCTTTTATGCAGAACAACTTGTGTTACTTGCGAGTAAGCGCATGCCGACAGGAAAGATTCCTACAGTGGAAGGTATGATCGGGATAAAATGCAGAAATGCCCAAATGTTTCGTGAACTGGGGCAAGCTATACTGATTAATTCAGGTAGAGTCAGTCATCCTAGAATCAGTAAATCTGGGGCAGTCAGGTCAAGGTGTGAAATGTAGAAGCCGTTCATGTCTGGTTGTCAAGATACGAAGACTGAAGGGTCCATTCCAAAATGGTCGCAGATTCAGGGGCAAGCTATACAAAATACAGACTGGGGGCATGTTAGTATCCCCGAAGCGGAGTTCTCTTTTTTCAGCAAGTGTTCTTTCCTTCCAGTGGAACTCGAAGATCAAGACTCTCCCCAGCAGAGTTGGTGGTGGGTCCTGGCATTTATTTTGTCAGGGATACTGTGTAATATCAGTTCACTCGCCAGCAGAAGTTCAATCATACCAGGCACATCCGCTACTCCCCAGTAGAGTTATATTCCCCAGCAGGATGTTACTTCAACAAGGTGCTCGGTTTAAGTTCCCAATTTCCCAGCAGGGTTGACTTCACCCTTCCAGCATTTATTTTGCTGGAATAATTCTGTAGCATCTGGCTATCCCCGGCGGAGTCGGCATTGTCCTTCCAGCATTTATTTTGCTGAAGCAGTTTCTGTACTCTAGCAGTTCAGGTGGAGAGAACTCTTGCTCAAATGAACTACCAAACATTCAAGATCTCGGCATGAGACATCCAATGATAATGTCAGTTTCGGCAGTATTCCCCACAGAGTTATCAGGATAAGTTTCTCTTTTGTCATCAGGGGTTCCATGAATCAGAATTTCAGAGGCCACCGCCGGTTATCAGAACAGGCGTCCGGTAGTTTGGTTTCCAAATATCCCCAGTAGAGTCCATCTCAAAGTCGCTGTCACGTCAGTGCTAAGAAGTTTGTGGGTTGGGATCAATGGAGAACTAAGTCCTGACATGGACAAGATTTATTCTCTCAGCAGAAAAGATGTAGTCCTTACGTGGACAAATCAAGACGAGATCAGTGTCCTGACGTGGACAAATCAAAGAGATTATTATTCCTAACGTGGAGAAGTGGGTCCTAACGTGGACGATGTAGTCCTTACGCAGACATATCAAGTCGGATTCCTTACGTGGAAAGAGATGATTCCTTACGTGGAAAAAGATAGTTTCCTTACGTGGAAATGACAGCATTCCTGACGTGGAAAGATTGGAGTCCTTACGTGGACAGATTAAGATGGTGTTCCTGACGTGGAAAGGTGGGTCCTAACGTGGACGATGTTCTCCTTACGTGGAAAGACAATGTTTCCTTACGTGGAAAGAAGATGGTTTCCTTACGTGGAAAGACGAATTTATTCCTTACGTGGAAAGAAGTTGGTATTCCTTACGTGGAAAGATTGAGTCCTTACACGGACATATCGAGATGGATTCCTTACGGGGAAACAAGTGCATTCCTAACGTGGAAGAGTTTAGTCCTGACGCGGACAGATCCAGACGAAGTCTTATTCCTTACGTGGAAAAATGGTGATTCCTTACGTGGAAAAGAGATTGATTCCTTACGTGGAAAGTTTAGTCCTGACGCGGACAGATGGAAAAGAAGTTGATTCCTGACGTGGAAAGAGAAGGTGTTTCCTTATGTGGAAAAGTTTGGTCCTGACGTGGCCAGATCAAGGTTTGATTCCTAACGTGGAAAGATCAGAGTCCTTACGTGGACATATCAAGAGCATTCCTTACGTGGAAGAAAAATGATTCCTTACGTGGAAAGACGAATTTATTCCTTACGTGGAAAGAAGTTGGTATTCCTTACGTGGAAAGATTGAGTCCTTACGCGGACATATCAAGAATGATTCCTGACGTGGAAAGAAAGTGATGACTCCTTACGTGGAAAGATTGAGTCCATACGCGGACATATCAAAAGTTATTCCTTACGTGGATAAGAGCATTCCTTAAGTGGAAAAGAAGTTATTCCTAACGTGGAAAAATGGTGATTCCTTACGTGGAAAAATGGTGATTCCTTACGTGGAAAGATTGGAGTCCTTACGGGGACAGAGAAAGAGTGCATTCCTAACATGGAAGAGTTTAGTCCTTACGCGAACAGATCAAAGAAGTCATTCCTAACGTGGAAGAAGAAGATAGATTCCTTACGTGGAAAGTTTAGTCCTGACGTGGACGGAAAGAAGAAACGGTATTCCTTACGTGGAAAGAAGAAGCATTCCTAACGTGGAAAGAAAGATTGATATAGTATTCCTCACGTGGAAAGATTGGGGTTCCTTACGTGGAAAATTTGTGATTCCTAACGTGGAAAAAGAAAGAGTCCTTACGTGGACAAAGCAAAATAAGACGTATTCCTTACGTGGAAGAGTTTGACAAAGCAGAGAAAAGTCACCCCTGACGGGGAAAAGCGATGTATTCCTTACGTGGAAAGGTGAGTCCTAACGTGGACAGTATTATTCCTAACGTGGAACGGTTATTCCTTACGTGAAAAGGTGAGTCCTAATGTGGACGGTGGTATTCCTAATGTGGAAGAGTTTATTCCTAACGTGGACGATTTATCTCTGACGAGAAGGCAGACGAGCCGTCCCCAGCAAAGTTGTTGAAGTTTTTTCCGAGTTGACAGCAGATAGAGTCCTGACGTGGACAAACAAAGGACGAAGTTTCCGATGATTCAATCTTTTTTAGGATGATGAGAAGAATCCCCAGCACGGTCGCATGAGATCAGTGGGTTGCCGTAACAGTTAAATTCAGCTGATGAATGTCGTTCCCCAAGCAGTGGCGCAGTTTATTTCTGCGGTTGGCAAATTTCTGGGTTCCTAGTATTCAACCGTCTCGTACCGCGAATGTCTGAAGGCTCCGGGCTCTTCACCCAATCGGGTCCAAGCCGCTTGAATAGGGGCAACTGTTGCACCCTAAAATTTGCCCAACCTTATTCACTTGGTTTATGTTTCAATGTCATTAGCATTTGCATATAGAGTCATGTGCATAGTCTAATCATCTGCATAGCATAAGCATAGCAAGTCATACAACAGGGGGATCAATCATTATTCTCATCTCTAGAAGCCTATCAAGAGGTTATTATCCCAATTCAATCTCATTCAAGTCATCAGGAAAGAATTTGAAAGCAAAGAGTTCAGCAGATCAAGCCTTGAGTCCATCTCCTGGCTGAGGGTATCTGGGGATCATCAAGGAAAGTATGAGCTGTGAATTGAAGGCACGGGGAGTATCTAGACATCTTGGAGGACTTAGAAAGTCATTTGGAGAAGGAGACAAGTCATTGGTGTGATCACAAGTATTGCCGTTGAAGACAGTCAACTAGGGTTTCATCTGGGTCAACCCTGGGTCAACTCTAGGTCAATTGACTGATTGAAAGGCATTAAGGGCTATTGGAGAGATGTGGGGTTCATAATTTGACATGGAGAATAAAGATATGTTGTTATGCTAAGAATAAATCAAGAGAAATCAAGGAGAAGAGGAGGTTCTAAATTAGGGTTTCTAGGTAAAATTCCCTAGTTTAGGTCAAACTTCCAAGCAAAATAAGTCAAAATGCAAGCTTCAAATGGATCCTTGGCCAACATGAAACTTGTAGAGGATCTCAAGACCTTTAATTTGAGTGGTGGAAGACATCAAGGAGATTTCTAGAACTCAAGTTATAGCTCTTGCAAGTTAGGGGTCACCAGATGGCACTGAAATTTGTCTGTGCAAGTTGACTGTCTTCTGACAAACTTTTGGCCCTCAAGGATAATTCAAATGGACTTTGAACAAGCAAGAGAGGTGTTCCTCATTGTCTCCCCTTTCCAAAAAGGTATGGTATGCCTTCATATGATTTAGGGAACTCTACTTATGGCTTGTGCAAGACAGGGGTATTTTGGTAATTTGGTGATTACAGGTCATTCATAGCATATGCTCAAAACTCCTACAAGGAAGCTTCAAATGGAAAACTTCCCAACATCAAAGTTGCTCAAAATGGGATTTTAAGGCTAGATAAGATGTTGTGAGAGTTTGAAAATGCATGGAGCATGGATATTTTAAAATGGTCAAAATGGCTTGTAAATGGCTTATAAGTTGAAAAAGTTGGAATTGAATTTTGGTTTGAGAGATCTACAAATCCAAAATGGGGCATATGATAGATGATTTTGATTGGAAACATCATTTTGAGAACAATGGTTTAGCCACATTTTTGAGTTTAGGCTTAAAAATTGGAGTTTCTTTGTAAATTTGTTATTTGCACTTTAAGGCATCAAAAGGAAAGATGAGAAAATGCTACATAAAGGTTTGTAAGACCTTATTTTCATGTCATAATACCATATGAGGAGAATTTAAGTAAGATTGCATGGTTTATCATGAGATGGCATGAGATTCACTCAAGATGACAAATTCAAAATCTCATTACGTGATACATTCTAGAAACTTCATGGAAGGTTCTACAAACTTCCACACATTTCTATTCTCATCTATATAAGCCCTAGAGTGACTCCATGCATTGGTTGGTGATTCTAAAAGCTTGCATGCTACACTTTGATTCCTTCACTCCAAAATTGCATTTTCATTCCAAACTCCATTAAAACACCATCAATCACTACAATTCTGATCATCATCATCATCTATAATCAACATTGAGCATTTGGCAAAGGAAAGGCTCAAGAATTCGTGGCTGGATTATGAGATCTCCAACTTCACTCCAACTTGCATGAAGAGTTGAATAGGTTGATTCAAGAAGATAGAACAAGAACTACTGCAACCAGAGGCTTCAACATTCATCAAAGACCATACAAAGCAATTGGCAAGGTCTGAATTGGAGGAGAACCATCATCACCATCATCACTTGCAAGGTATGCATTTTCTCATGAAACTCTCTATTTATCCATAGTTCAAGCATGTTGTTAGGAGAAATCTAATAGAGACCAATTAGGGATGTTGTATGATGAGTTTAAGGGCTGTTTGTGAGGTTTGCTTCCATGGTGTCAATTCTTTAATGATCAAGAACTCACGATTTAGTGTACTATAATCTTAGGTATTAGGCTTAGGATAATCCCCATAAGATGTAGTACATGATAGGTTAATATGAGACCATTTGATTACCATGCAAACTAAGGTGCGAAAATGGTGACCACCCCTTGTAGCCTTCGTATTTCTTTCTTGAGGGAGAGTTAGAGAATTCTAGTACCATGGCTGTGTAGAGGGAGAAGAGTAGATGAGTTTTCATCTTTTGATCGTGAAAAATGGTGGAGAAATGAGAGAGTTAGAGAGGGTGGAAGTTGCTTGCATGAGTTCTTTT
Organism: Lathyrus sativus; assembly: GCA_963859935.3. Taxonomy (NCBI): domain Eukaryota; kingdom Viridiplantae; phylum Streptophyta; class Magnoliopsida; order Fabales; family Fabaceae; genus Lathyrus; species Lathyrus sativus. Next base: position 605,283,058 of record OZ012735.1, read on the forward strand.
TTTCTTAGAAACCCTAAGTGTCCAAGGTAGAAGAGATAATCTCTACCATTGATTCATGTTGGGATATTTGACTTTGTCCCTCAATCCAGCGGCCTAGATTTTATTAAACTTCAAAAATTCATAACTAAATGGAAAATGCATATTTTTAACTCATTCTTTTTTTAATATTTTCCTTAACATGTCTAGAAAATTAAAAAAATATAAAAATTGCATTTTATATTTTTTTCGCATTTTCCACATATTTTACAAATAAATGCATATTTTGAAGGTTTTATTTCATACATGATCTTGTAGATTTTTGTTCTTACACTTAGAAATAGATTTTTTGCCCATTCTTTTTTGTGGTGATTAATATTGAATTGTAGTATTCCCATAATTTATTACTAGATTTTTTAGAATAAAATTTGATTAGTTTAGATAATTGAACTTAGGATAGTTTAATTAGGGTTTTTAAGTAGTATACTTGAACTTCAACATTTCATTTTTGAAAATTCATAACAAATTAGAAATTGCATATTTTTAATTCATTCTTTTTGCATCATTTTCTTTAAAAGAGTCTAGAAAATTATAAAAAATAAAAATTGCATTTTATTTTTTATTTGATATTTTCCCCATATTTTCTAAATAAATAGCATTTTAAATAGTTTCATTTCATGCATGATTTTGTTAATTTTTGTTCTATTAGATGCTTTAATATTTTTTGTCCATTCTTTTTAGGTTGTTTAGTTTAGACATTAAAATTGTAGATTCAATTTAGTTCCCATTTTTAGAAATTAATTTTAGGTGTTTAGTTTAGGTGTGAACAACATGAACAAACTAGGGCTTTAGGTGATTACTTAGGAGAATCAATTCATTTCCCTTAGGACTTAGGGTTTGAATAGTTTAGCTATGGGACTATAGGGGCTATGGGTAGTTATTAGATCCCCTTAGAAAAGTCAGGATTCCCCTACTGCTATTACTGTACTGTATATATCTGATTGACTGGTGTGGTGTGCCCTCTGGGGATTATTGCTTGCTTGCTTGGGTATTGGGATTGTCTGGGGACTTGGGAGAGTTGAAGACTTGAGGAGATGGAGACCATCGGAGAGCCAGAGATTGAAGATCAACTGCCAAAGTTGGAAAGGAGGTTCTTGCTAGCAGCTGCTGAGGAGACTAGGGTTTAGGAGCTAGGCAGAGCTCTAGATTAGAAAGCTTGTTTCTCAAACATAGATGGCTTTGTTTGCCTCTATCCTTTCTCTATGATTCAAAGTCTCTTTCAAATATCCACCTCCTTCCTTTGGAAGGATCAGTGAATATATTTGAAAGATAGAACTTTTGAGAGGAAACTTTCTGTTTAATGTTAACAGTTGATGAACCACCATTGGTAGGTAATTAACTGTCTAACATTCATTCACTTCACTCTTGTGACTGATTCCTCATCCTGGAGGTTTGAACTTGAAGAAAAGCCATTGCTTATAGAAGACTGATGATCAAAGCCCTTGCCTGAAGGCCATGAAGATGGAGATTGATGCTTGTTGAAGCCTGTAGCTGATTGGAGATTACTTGAAGCTAGATGTTGATTCAGAGCTGCTGATGCTGTTTCTTTTGCTGTTGTATTTCATTGCTGATGTATTGTTTGGATTTCCTGGTTGTATTGTTTGCTGGTTACCCTGTTGGGTTGAAAGTGAAGCCTGTTCACTTTTGCCTATTGTTTTCTAGGTTCGAGGTTGAGTGGGACTCCCTTGCCTCGCTTGTACTGTTGCATCCATGCATTTTACCGCTTTATTATATCTGTTATTGTTTCTGTTTCTGCCTATCCCGTAGGATCTCTGTTTCTCTCTGTGCAAGAGAGGAGCATGATAGACACTAGGTCTTAACCCATGCATGATAACATTAGGTTAGTTTGTTTCCCTTCGCAACCATAGGTTAGAGTTCTATTTCTTCTTCCTCAAAACAAACAGAAAAATACATAAAGATTTCAAACACAATAAAAGACACTTCTTCCGTAAAAGAATGTGAACTCATCAAGACGTCATTTTTGTCCGCCGGGACTGCTAATCAAGAAACCCTTTTTTAGAAGGAATAAAATCAATCAAGGACAGACTTATGTCGTGCGTGGCCCGAATTACGTTTGCTCTGATCTTCCATGCAGTGTGGAAGTACGTAGGCATAGGATGCGATATCCTAGCGAGCAACCTTCCCCTCCTTTCCCGTAGGTAGGCGAACTACGTTGACTCTGATTTCTCGTTCCAGGCGGGAATACGTAGGCATAAAGTGCGATACTTTGCCGAGTCATTTTTATTTTCATTTTATTTTCTTTTTAACCCTTGACCTATAGTTTAGATAGAATAACAATCCATACCCAAAAACAAGCGTGGATCCCGTCGAGTACGACGGACGTGAGGGGTGCTAATACCTTCCCCTTACGTAACCGACTCCCGAATCCAGGTTTTGGTTGCGACGACCATACCTTTCCCATGTTGTGCGAGGTTTACTCTGAGCGTTTCCTTTCCCTCCCGTGGGATAAATAACGCGCGGTGGCGAATCTTCTGTTCAGCCGGCGCCGATTTTCGCAGTAGCGACAAACGGTAACATCGCCTCCATTCCGTATACCAATGAGAAAGGGGTTGCCCCGGTTGACGTGCGTACCATCGTACGATAACCGTGCAAAGAGAAAGGTAGCATCTCGTGCCAGTCCTTATACGTCACAACCATCTTCTGAACAATCTTCTTTATGTTCTTATTGGCCGCTTCGACAGCGCCATTCATCTTGGGCCGGTAAGGAGAAGAGTTGTGATGCTCCATCTTAAAATTCTGACACAACTCTTTCATCATTTTATTATTCAAATTTGAACCGTTGTCGGTGATAATCCGCTCAGGGATTCCATATCTGCAGATAACATCTCGTTTGATAAATCTGGCTACCACTTGTTTGGTCACATTGGCATATGATGCCGCTTCCACCCATTTGGTGAAGTAGTCGATTGCCACCAAAATGAACCGGTGTCTGTTTGATGTCGCAGGCTCAATCTTGCCAATCATGTCGATTCCCCACATCGAGAAAGGCCACGGTGATGACATCACATTCAGAGGGCTCGGAGGCACATGGATTTTGTCTGCATAAATCTGGCATTTATGACACCTCTTTGCAAACTTGAAACAGCCTGTTTCCATAGTCAGCCAATAATAACCTGCCCGCAGCAGTTTTCTCGTCATAGCATGCCCACCAGCATGTGTACCAAACGTACCCTCATGTATCTCTTCCATGAGCAACTTCGCCTCTTTCTCATCTACACAACGTAGCAACACCAAGTCGTAGTTTCTTTTGTACAGGACACCGTCCAGGTTCAAATAGAAATTACCAGCCAATCTCCTGAGAGTCTTCTGATCTCGACTGGATGCCACAGTCGAATACTCCTTGTTCTTCAGGAAATTCTGGATGTCAAAGTACCAGGGTTTACCATCGGGAGCTTCTTCAATGGCAAATATGAATGCAGGCCTATCGAGCCGAGAGATAACAATCCGGGGAGCCTCGTTCCAGAAGTTAACTTTATACATTGAAGACAATGTCGCCAGGGCGTCAGCCATTTGATTTTCTGCTCGTGGCACGTGATGCAATTCCACCTTGTCAAAGAAAGGCAACAATCTCCTTGCATAATTAATATAGGGTATCAAATTGGGCTGACGTGTCTCCCATTCTCCTTTGATCTGATTCACCACTAGAGCTGAGTCTCCGTACACATCCAGGTTCTTGATTCGCGAATCAATGGTTTCTTCTAGACCCATGATGCAAGCTTCATATTCGGCCTCATTATTGGTAACAGGAAAAGTCAATCGGGCAGTAAATGGGATGTGCGACCCCTGAGGAGTAGTGATAATTGCCCCTATTCCGCTACCATAGGAATTTACAGCTCCGTCAAATATCAACTGCCATTTGGAACCCAACTCTGGTCCTTCGTCCGACAACGGTTCTTCACAATCTTTCATTTTCAGGTACATGATATCCTCGTTAGGAAAATCAAACCTCATCGATTGGTAGTCCTCAACGGGTTGCTCCGCAAGGTACTCTGACAGAACGCTACCTTTAATAGCCTTTTGCGAGACATATTGGACATCGTATTCGGTTAACACCATCTGCCATCGGGCAATTCTTCCGGAGAGTGCTTGCTTCTCAAACACGTATTTGATTGGATCCATCTTTGAAATAAGCAGGGTTGTATGATTCAACATGTATTGCCTCAAACGTATGGCGGCCCAGGCTAGCGCGCAACACGTCTTCTCGAGCATTGAGTATCTGGACTCACAGTCGGTAAACTTCTTACTCAAATAATAAATTGCATGCTCTTTACGTCCGGTCTCGTCGTGTTGACTGAGAACACAACCCATACTTTCCTCAAGAACCGTCAAATACATAATCAAAGGTCTCCCGGCCACTGGGGGTATCAAAACAGGAGGTTCCTGCAAGTATTCTTTTATCTTGTCGAACGCCTTTTGACAAATTTCATTCCAGGTCAACACCTGATCCTTTTTCAGCAATTTGAATAACGGCTCGCATGTCGCAGTTAGGTGAGATATGAACCGAGCAATGTAGTTCAACCTCCCTAAAAACCCACACACTTCTTTTTCTGTTTTAGGCGTCGGCATTTCTTGTATTGCTTTTATCTTTGCCGGATCAACCTCTATCCCCTTCTCGCTCACAATAAACCCCAGCAGTTTACCCGATCTCACCCCGAAGGTGCACTTGTTAGGGTTCAGTCTCAACCTGAACTTCCTAAGTCTTTTGAACAGTTTCAGCAGATTGACCAAATGCTCGTCCTCTGTCTGGGATTTGGCAATCATATCATCAACATAAACCTCGATCTCTTTGTGTATCATGTCATGAAAGAGCGTCGTCATAGCACGTTGATATGTTGCCCCAGCGTTCTTCAGTCCGAAGGGCATCACCTTGTAGCAAAATGTTCCCCAGGGAGTAATGAAGGTAGTCTTCTCCATGTCTTCTGGCGCCATTTTGATCTGATTATAGCCTGAGAAGCCGTCCATGAAGGAGAATACAGAGAACTGAGCGGTGTTATCAACCAGCACATCAATGTGAGGAAGTGGAAAGTCGTCTTTCGGGCTCGCCCTATTCAAATCACGGTAGTCTACACACATTCGCACTTTACCGTCTTTCTTTAGCACTGGTACTATATTAGCGACCCACGACGGATAAGTTGTAACGGCTAGGAAACCAGCATCCCACTGTTTTTGAACTTCCTCCTTGATTTTCACCGCCATGTCTGGTCTGGTTCTTATGAGTTTCTGCTTAACAGGCGGACATTCCTCTCACAACGGCAGACGGTGCACAACCATGTCCGTATCTAACCCAGGCATATCCTCGTACGACCAAGCAAATATATCACTATACTCTCGCAGTATCTCAATCAGCCTTTGCTTGATGTCGCTCTGCAGCGCAGCCCCTATACGGATATTTCTCACAACTTCTTCCGACCCCAAGTTGATAATCTCAATTTCCTCCTGATGAGGCAGAATGATCCTCTCTTCCTGTTTCAACAAACGAGTCAGCTCCTCTGGCAAGTCGCTATCCTCAACAATCTCTTCCTCTGCTTGGAATACCGGGTGCTCGAAGTTGACACGAGTCATAGGCGGTTCGTAGAAGGTGTCATCTGAAATATTAGTCCTGCAAAGGAAATGGTTAAACGCTTCAACACGTAAACAAAGCAAATAACCACGTTGCCATTTATTGTTAAAGCAAAAAACAAGAAAAACAGGGATCACAATATTTGTATATGAAAAACGCATTTATTTCATGATTAAAACAGTCCAATACACATAATCAAGTAGCCCTAATGTAACATCACTATGCCCCGGGTAGGACATAGGTTTATTCACCAATTGATAAAACAAATCATTACTGTTTAAAAGTCACTGGGACAGTTTCCCGGATGGACCAGTTGCAGAGACTTTATCCTGGCACGCTTGGCTTGATCCACGCGTCCATATCGCAGTCGCTATCCCCATCCTCAGCATTGGAAATAGCGTTGATTGTCTCAAAGCACACCCCGCTTGGCGTAATCGTTATCGGTCCCTTGAACCTGGGCGCTCCTGAAGATGACGCTGACGACGTCGGTCGATACCCTAGCCCAAACTTGTCATTCTTCACGGGAATCTCCAGTACCTGCCCCCATCCTTTAGTCTCACCAGTCTGCACTAAAGCCTGAGCCTCTTTGTAAGATGACACTGCCACATCTGATATTTTGCTGGAACCCTGAGCTTTGTCTTTAATCCGTAACCCTTCGAAGGCTTGACAAGGCGTCTCGTGTATTTTTCCGTCGACCTCAACATATCTGAATGAAGACAGGTGACTGACCAAAATATCCTCCTCCAAGCAAACGGTAACAACACTATCACCCACCATGTACTTCAACTTCTGATGCAATGTGGACGTTACGGCCCCTGCAGCGTGGATCCATGGGCGCCCAAGAAGGCAGCTATAAGCTGGGTGTATATCCATGATGTAGAATTCGGTATCAAAAATCTATGGCCCCACCTGAAGCGGTAATGTTATCGACCCAAACACTGATCTTTTCGTCCCGTCAAACGCCCTCACAACCAAATCGATGGGCGTGCAAATAATTCCCCGTATGTCCAATTTCATCATGGCTTTCTTTGGCAATACGTTCAACGACGATCCAGTATCCAGCAATACACGCGACATTACGGTGCCCTGGCATTCCACCGATATATGCAAAGCCATGTTGTGTTCTCGACCCCTGGGTGTTAGGTCAAAATCAGTGAAACCTAGGCTATGTCCAGCATTGACATGTGCCATTACCCCCTCTAACTGATTTACAGAAACTTCTTGGGGTATGAATGACGTGTACGGTATCTTCAGCAAGGCGTTCCGGTGGACTTCGGAACATAACAACAACGACAAGATAGAAATCTTCGATGGCGTCTGCTGTAGGTGTTCAACAATTTTGTAGTCGCTTTTACGAATCAGTCTCATGAACTCCTCTACGTCTTTGAGCGACATATCCTTTTCTTTCGACTGAGTAGGCCCACTTTCATTTACTTTGGCTTTACCTTTGGCCAACCTCTCTGCTTCTATTTCGGGTGAGGTAAAGATCCTTCCGCTACGGGTCATGCCCCCCGTTCCAACGACATTATCAACAGCCCCAGCTGGCTGGTTATTCACCACAATCTTTTCCCCGTTGCAATACGCTTCTAATCCGTAGGTCCACGGGACAACTTTCGTACTCTCAAAGGGAACAGGCCATGCTTTGGTAATCGTAATAGTTGGCTGCTGGGCGGGTGCCGTTATTGTTATAGTCTTCCTCGGGATCGTCACCGTTGCAATATTATTATGCTTACCACATAATGCCTCCACAGGCTTCTCCACCGCAGTTCGATCAAATTGCAAGGTCCCTTCGTCGATCATGGCCTGAATGCCCTGCTTCAAATCAGTACAACCCTCAAGCTGGGTCCAACACTCTAAACAGTATTCATCACAACCAGGGAATACCCCCCTCTGAGCACCCTGCTTTTCACTTCACTCAATGGTGTCTTCAGTTTGTTAACATCCATCACCAAGTTCAAATTTTCCTCTGTTAGGATAGCATTTGCCCCATGATTAGGCATAGGCTGTTGTACGATATTAGGCCCAGTTTGACCAAAATTGATGGCTTTACTGTCCAACAAGTCTTGAACTTTATGCTTGAAAGCATGACAAGATTCTACATCATGTCCGGGCTCCCCGGAATGGAATTCGCAGTGCTTATTAGCGTCATACCCATAAGGAAGTACCGGTCCTGTAGGCGGTTCCAATGTTCTTTTCTCAATCAAATTCAACCCCAGCAGTGTCTGAAGAAGCCCTGCATAGGTCGACGGAGGCTTATCAAATACCCTCTTCGGCTTTGCATTCTGAAACCTTCTCTGACCCTGATTCTGCCTTTGCTGCTGCTGCGGCGGTTGCTGCTGCTGTTGTTGTTGAGGAATTGGAATAGTAACACTGGCTATTTTTTTGACTGTACTGATTTCTACCTCTGCCCCGGCCTCTGCCACCAAACACAGCGCTTGTATCACCTTGTCTTCTCCCGCCGAACGCCTTTCTCGCACCCCCAGCTGAAGTAGATTCACCTGCCTAAATCTTTCCAATTTTAATTCCATTTTCGATCCTTTCTCCCATAAGGATCATATCAGAGAAGCTACCCATCGAAACATTGAGTAACTTGTCATAGTACATTCCTGTAAATGTCCCCACAAACATGTCATTCATCTCCCTTTCAACCAAAGGAGGGTGCACCCGAGCTGCCATATCGCACCACCGCTGCGCGTACTCTTTGAAACTTTCACCGCTTTTCTGTGACAGACTCTGCAACTGAACTCTGTTTGGCGCCAAATTGTTGTTATATTTGTAATGCGCAACAAAAGCATCAGCCAACTGCTTCCAGCTCCTAATCTGGGTGGGCTCCAGTCCCATGTACCATTCCAATGATGGTCCCGATAAGTTGTCTTGAAAGAAATGCATGAGCATCCTTTCATCATTGGAATATGCAGACATCCTTCTAAAGTAAGAACGTACATGGACCTTTGGGCAGGTATCCCCTTTGTATTTGTCGAATGTCGGTGCCTTGAACTTCAATGGCACCCTCAGCCCTGGTACCAACCCCATAGTAGTCATGTCTAACCTAGCGGAGTTCTGATCAACCACCCCTTTCATCTGCTCTTCTAGCATTCTGATCCTCTGAACAGGGTCAATAGGGCCTTCAGGTCCCATACCTCTTCCTGAAAAAGCGTCCTCCTGTTGATCCACCTTCCAGTCATTTCCATACCCATCGTAACCCATGTTACGGCCAAACCCTTGCTGATTGAACACAGGACCCTGTCCTCGGTTGCCGAACCCTTGATTGATCCCAGCAGGTCCAAAACCATTGTTGAAAGGAAATGCTCCAGCGCCGTTCACATTACCGAATCCACCATTACCGTAGCCATACCCCTGATTGTTGCCGTAACCGTCATTACCGAAGCCTTGATTGTTGAACCCGAAGTTCCCGTCCTGATTGACGTTGCCATACCCATTGTTTCCAAAGCCGACATTGTCAGCGAATCCTTGATCAGCATCCACAGTGTTGCCCTTATTGTTAACAACATGCCCATCACCACCATTTCCAGTGTTGCCATTACCAGCGCCAGCACCTGCACCAGTACCAGTGTTTCCGTTGACAGTCACAACAGGCGGAGTAACAACTTCCGGTATCTCATCCTCCCGGCGAGGAGTTTCAATAGAAATGTGGTCAGTGTTGCCATTTCCGTTTGCCCACGTCAGCAGCGGCTGCACCAAGGTCTGAAGGTTCTCCTGGCCCTTGGCCATGCTCTCCATGGCTTGCATGAACAAAGTCAGCTTCTCACGGATTTCCTGCATCTCAACTTGAACTTGATCCATTATCTTCTTGCAGTTGTTTCTGGTTGAATAGCGGTGGACTCTATGGTCGTCAATCCTGAAAAACCTGTGAGATGCATGAAATAAGATACAGATTCAACAAGTAACTGGAAATGCAAAATGAATATGCAGATGCAATATGTGTCTGTGTGTTAGGAAGATTAACCCCTGATTCTAGTGCCAAAGTGCCAGTGCAGCGACAGTGATGAGAAGCTTGTATTCATGTACAGAGAAAACATCTCATATATTGCTGCAAAGAGCCCAACAAGGCAGAAATACAATATCATTGAGTGTACAATAACAAGAAGGCATGACCTCAACCAACAATCCTGGTGATGGCCAGCACAATGCAAATAAAGCATATACAACAGTATATAAGGTAATCAAGTGCGACCATATGCCCGATACTCTTCTAACAATCTCTTAGTCTTGGGATGATCCGGCTGGGAAAGCAATCCTTCAACGAGCGAGTCTCGTTGTCTGATAACACGCTGGAGATCCCCAATGGATTCCTCCCAAACACCTTCTCCAAAGCACTCCTCCAGCTTTCGCTTCTGGGATGCAGACTCTTTCTTGCGCTTGATAACTTTGTTCAACAAATTCTGAACGGTGTATCTCCGTATAACCTCTTCTTCAAACTTTTTCTGGCTAGCTTTCAACTGATCTTCCAATTCAGAGATCTGCAGCTTCAGTTTGTCTTCTCTTTCTTTATTACTGGTCAGGGTGGCATTCCAGGTTTTGTTGAATGTGGAGATCTCCCGGTAGGCTATATCAAGTGCTTTCTTCTTGGACTTCAGCATGTCGTGAGATCTCTTGAAATCTATCCCCAAACGTTCACGCTTCTTTCGCTGTTCAGTCAGTTCTGCACCTAACTGGTTCACCAGCTTTGTTTGCTGCTTGAAAGAATATACGACTTCATTCCTTTCGTTCCTGAGTTGCACTAGCTCTTCTTCCAACTTCTCGTTGGCCTTCATCAAAGCTTCCTTCTCCTTCACAACCTGTTCATACCTCTCAATAGGCACAGTAGTTGGCTCCTCAACCACGGGGGGAGCAGGAGGTAATACTGCAGGAAACGACATCAGCGCCTGCTTTGCCCTATCTTGGATCCAGACTTGGTACAGAGGATAGGCTTGACAATCATTCTTACCCAACAATGGCTTACCTTTCTTGCGGATGTTATTCCAAGCATGCTGAAGCTTGGATAACAATTCTCCCTTCAAATCCCCTGTGAAGTACAGAGATTCCTGGACTTCCTCCTCTTTTGGCGGGCTTCTCAAAGCATAACCGAATTGCCTGATCAACAATGAAGGATTGTAATTAATGCACCATTTCCTCCCAATCAGAGGAACGTTAGGATATCATGTGCAACTGTAGATAATCTCAGATCCCAGTAAGTCCCTATCAAACCAGACAACCTCTTCTGAAGAAAGCCCCATCAGACGCTCAGACCATTCCACCGTAGCTGCAGACTCAACAAAGATACCCTTCTTGGGCAGGTGACTATCAAACCACATATACAACAAAGGCACACAACAAGAGACGTTCTTGCCCCTCCTATTCTCGTTCTTATAATGCAGAGAATGATAGAAGTCTCCAATCAGCGTAGGCACAGGATTTTCTGAAGCAAATATATGGAATGCATCCAAATCAACAAAGCCAGGCATATTAGGGAACAATACAATGCCATAGATACACAAAGCAAGGATAGAATTAAACACAATCCAACAGCCACTCTTAGCATACTCTTGTGCTTTCCCAACCAAGAACTTGAGAGAAAAACCGGAAACTCCATTCCACGAGGTTATCAGCAACTCTGAGGAGTCTAAATGCAAAGCAACAGCCAAATCCTCCACCTTGGGCTCAACACCCATATGAATGAAGGGTACCCTGTTCTGAATGGTTAACTCCAAGACCTCAGCATATTCTTCCATGGTCGGAGCCAGAATGAAGTCAGGGAAAGTAAAACACCTCAGTGGGGGATCATAGAACTGCATAAGTGCATATAATCCGTTCAGCTCATACGTGGATGGTTTGCAAACCAACCTAAGCAGTTTCCCATAACTCTTGCTGAAGCTTCTCTTCACATCATCATCAGCTAAAGACATCAACCCAAGCAAAGAAGTAACATCTAGAGTAGGCAACTTGTATGCCACAGTCTTCTTCAAAGTATCCATAATAGCAGCAGACAGAAATCTGGGCAACTAGAATCAGAGGGTATGAAGTGCACCTGCAGCACAGACACACGTTAATGATATGCAAAATGAGTATGCAACAATGCAATATGCAAACATCCAACAGGGATCAAGTGATATATTACTGAAGAGATCCATCCACAATATCTGTCTCAACAGACCCACAATACTGCTCAACCCTAGTCTCAACAGACCCATAACAATGCTCCACTTTGATCTCAACAGACCTATAACAAAGCTCCAACCTGGTCTCAACAGACCTATAACACTGTCCTGATGAAGAACCCCAAGTAACCACACATACTGATCCAATATTAAGAAAACCGGGTAGTCTGGAGGTCAAGTTTCCTGCATGTCCCAATCCCTCTCACAGGTAGGTGTCCTATCAACTGACACAAGGTACGGCATCCTATGCGGTCATCGGCGTCACAGACTTTCAAGACTGATGATACGATACCCAGAAGGTGTGGCATCATCATGTCCTGAAGAGGCCTCACTTAGCCAACTTCCAATTGATCGGTCCCCAGAGTCGACAATCCAACTAACCAACAACCCCCTCAACCCAAAGGGTTGAAAAAGAAGTCAACCAGAAGAACCTCGTCTGAGCATGGATTTTGTGGGACACTAGTACATGCAAAGCATGCACGCGCCCACTACTTTCCACAACTAATTCTAGGTGCACTCAAGCCCAGGTCCGGCTTATCTCTCAATCTGAACCCCTACCCAGCATAACAACAATAATATAATGCTGAAAGTAAATACAGAAAGGTAAATCCATACAAAACCCACGACGGGAAAACAAGCGCTAGGATTGACTCGCGTAGGGAACCGTTGGAGTCCCCAGCAGAGTCGCCAGCTGTCGCTACTGTGAAAATCGGCGCCGGCTATGACAGAAGAGTCGCCACCGTGCGTTATTTATCCCACAAGAGGGAAAGGAAATGCTCAGAGTAAACCTAACGCAAAACGGGAAAGGAATGGTCATCGCAACCAAATTCCTGGATTCGGGAGTCGATTACGCAAGGGGAAGGTATTAGCACCCCTCACGTCCGCCGTACTCGACGGGATCCACGCTTGTTTTCTAGTACGGATTTTTATTCTATCTACTCTAAAAGTCTGGGTTAAAAAGAAAAGAAAATGACTCGGCAAAGTATCGCACTTTATGCTTACGTATCCCCGTCTGGAACGAGAAATCAGAGTTAACGTAGTTCGCCTACCTACGGGAAAGGAGGGGAAGGTTGCTCGCTAGGATACGGCATCCTATGCCTACGTACTTTCATACAGCATGAAAGATCAGAGCAAACGTAGTTCGGGCTACGGAAGACACAAGCTTGTCTGACTGGTTTTTTATTACCTTCAAAAAGGGTTTTCCTTGATTAAGAGTCCAAGCGGACAAAAATGACATTTTGATGTTTGTTTTGAATCTTTTACGAAAGAAGTGTTTTTTAGTTTGTGTGCAATCTCTGACGTACTAGAGACTATGATTTGAGAGTGACTACGTCGCGTGTCACCCAAAGGGTACCACACTAAGCAGCCAGACTACTGGAAAGAAGCTCTCCAGCAACCCTTTCTCAAATGGCTTAAGGCTCGTAACGTACGACATCGATTAACCTTATTACTGTGTTTTTGAATTGTTTTGAGATAAGAAGAGAGAGAAGCTCTAAAAAGCCTAGGGTTGAAAGGGGAATAAAACTAACCTAATGTTGTCATGCGTGGATAAGAATCCTAATGTCTGTCATAATTCCCTCCTGCACAGAGGAAATCAGAGATCCTAGGGGATAAACAAAAAAGAAAGCAAGCAAATACAGTAAAATGCATGCAATGCAGCAATACAAGCGAGGCAAGGGAGTCCCACTCAACCTCGAACCTGGGAAAACAACAGGAAAAGTGAATCAACATTCACCTCAAACCTAGGGGGCAATCTACACAAGCCAACAAACAATACAGAAAACAAAACCCCAAAGCAGAGGAGGCAGCCCAAGCAACAGCACCAAACTCCTACAGCAAACAGCACAAGCAGCAGCTCTGACAGCAACAGATGATTAACCAGCAAAAAGTTGACAGCAACAACCTTCATCTTCATGAATAACTCCCATCTTCAAGCTTCAATAAACTTTCAATCTTCACTAGGCACCAGGCTTCAACAAGCTCCTAGCTTAAGCAAGCTCAAACCCCAACCAGTAACCAGCTTCAAAAAAGCTCCTGACTTCAACTTCAACAAGCAGTAAAACCCTGGCTTCAACAAGCTACCTCATCTTTTCCTTTACCAAGCTTCAACAAGCACCTCCAAGGGAGAAACATTCAACAAGATCAAGTTATAATATTAAGAGACTTAATGACAACCAAGGGAAATCACTAAGGACTTAACATTGCAAATGAAAGGTATCCTCAAAGTTCTACTCACTTGGGCATACCACTCATCCCTCCTAAGGAGAGATTGAGCTTCCCAAGGAGGACTTTATTTCATTGGATAGAATGGAGATGGACAAGATACTCAATGTTTGAAGAAAGAAGCAAAACTAGTCTAATGCTCTTCCTAAAACCCTAGTTTCCCTAAGCTCCTGACAAGCATCAACAAGATGAGAGAATCTTCACATCCAAGCTCCTTCAAGCTATCCAAAGCATCTTCAATTAGTCTTCATTATCATCCAAGCTCAAAATCAACACCACCCTAATCTAAGGGGAACTGTTGAATCAAACTAGCCAAATTAGTTCATCAGAAACCCCTAGAAGTTAGTCTTAAAACTAATTCTACTTAAAATACCAAACATGATTGTAAAATCCTACAAAAATTACTAAGGGTTCCTAAACCTCTTATGAACATGCCATACAAAAACCAGGGGGTTATCCATCCATTTGGACTTAAAACTATGCCCTAATCCTAAAGGTATCAACTTAAAACCCTAATTCTAAACCACCTAATGTTTAATGCTCAAACTAGCCTAAACTTCTCTCACAAAAATATGAGAAAATTACTATGAGTACATGCATCTCTAAGCTATCTAGCCCAAAAAGAATCAACTCAAAATTCATCACCAATCATTCACAATAAAATCAGCAAAATCCCATGTTAACCATATTAAAAATTAAAACCAATTAAAATACAAAAATGCAATTAAAATATAAAATGCATGAATTATGTTTTTTGTTAATCCTATTAAATTCTACACATTCTAAGGAATCAAGGAAAAAAATCTAGCTTAAAACGATTAAATTTCCTATTTATTATGGATTTATTTCTAACTATATAAAAATGTAAAAATAAAAGAAAAACAAATAAAATTGATAGAAGCGCGTGCCAAATAGCAATTAATTCTAGTTGAAAACCAAACCTGGGCCCAAGGGGGTGTGTCAATAGCGCGCATGACATAAGCCCAAACCAAAATTAAAACAACTCAGAAAATCAAATGGAAAATGGAAAAAACGTTGTGGCAAATAGCAAGTGATTTCAGTGTATTTTCTCATTGGGCCCAGACATGGGGTGTGAAGAGCAAGGATCCCTTAAGCCCACCCACTCTGATTAAATGAAACGGGGCATTTTGATCTCCCTCTCCATTCTCCTCAGAAATTCCATTCACTCGTGGCCATTGGATCAAGCTTCAGTCAAGGGTCAAATGAAGATCCTAGGGCTGGGAGTCATCGTCCCCAAAATATTCAAACTTGGGAGGGAAAATTCAGACAGTGGCCTGAGCTTAGCGCCACCGTCTTCTCCGGCGAGGCAACTCCAAAACCTCATCAATCCTTGCAACTAGATACCCTAATCCACTTCAAATTTCACCCTGGTCACGAATATGACTTCCATTTCCATTGATTCTCGCCTAAACTCAAAACCCGATGGAAGTTGCAGAAAATTCATCCGATCTTGATCAACTCAATTCTTAAAATTAAAAGCCCTAGCATGAACTACATTCTTCCCTGATCAATCCTCAGCATTCCAACACCATTAAAACTTCAAGAACAAGGAGATACAAGCTTCAACAGAAAATGGCATCACCCTAATTTGGTCTCTAATTGCTCCCAAACCTATCCAGAAACGATCCTTATGCACTCTAGGCCCTAACCACATGCAATATTCTACTCAATTCTTCCTAGATCATGAGGAATTTGAAGGTTTACATACCTGGAAAAATTGGATCAACAGAAGTAGCAAAAGCTCAATTCAAGCCTCAAGACTCTTCAGACACGATCAGTGATGCACAATGAAGCTTCTTCAACCTTTAATTTGGCTTGAATGGGCTTGCAAATCCAAAACCGATTCTGAGTTGGAGTTGAAAAAGTTCAGTTGCTCTCTATGATTCCTTGCTCGATCCTTCCCAAAAAACTATCTGAACCCAATGCAATGCTTATATAGAAGCTAATAGAACCCTCTAGAAAGTTCTGTAACAACCACAATGAGAAATTCAATTTCTCATTTTTCTTCAAAATCTCATATGCCCAAGTTGTGCCTTGCTCTGTTCTAGCTCACCAACTTGCTTGAATTTCTCTCCTCATGATATTTAGAACTGAATTGGATGTGCAATTCCCTTGTTTTTGATCTTATGGAGTGTGATGGTTATGTTACTTCCATCTTAAGTAACAAAATGAAACCATGTGCAAATGACCTCAAATCCAAAAAACAACATTTCCATCCTTTACAAAACATATTTTCTGATCAAATTGGTATATAACATTGCTTGGTTTGGCCATGAAATCAAGAAATCACAATTTTTGCCTTTTAAATGACTTTAATTTCTCCATTAAAAGCCATTTCAAACCAACTTCTCCTATGAGCCAATTCAAACCCTCCTTGATGCATGGTCAAGGTTAAAACCCCATTTTGATAAACTTTCTAGTTGAACAATTTTCCACTTGAGACCTCTAAGTTAGAGATTTGGACCCATGATCACAAATGACCTATAACCACCAATACCCAAAATACCCTTGGATTGCGAAGATCATAACTTGAGTTCTATACATCCCCTTGAGGACTTCTAGTACTCTATGGAAAGCTAAGATCAAGATCTACAACTCTTATATTGGCCAAGAATCCATTTGAAAATTTCTTGAAGAGCAAAAGTTGCTTAGAAGTCAAGTGACTTTCATAGATAAATTTCAGTGTCCTCTGGTGACCTGTAATTTGCAAAGACCATAAATTGAGTTATACAAATCTTCTTGAAGACTTCTAGTACTCAAATTAAAGGTATTGAGAAGCTCTACAAGTTTCATGTTGGCCAAAGATCCATTTGAAACTTTTATTTTGACTTATGTGGCTTTGAAGTTGGGCACTAAACAGGGGATTTTACACTGAAACCCTAATTTAGCAACTTCCCACATTCTTGATCTTTCTTTGCTTAACCTTGGCACAACACCACACATGTATCAACATACCAATCCATGAACCCCGTGACCTTAAAGTAGGCTTTGAAGCTCTTCAATTGCATATTTGACCCAGGATTGACCCATATGAAACCCTAGTTGACTACACTTCAACTGTGGCTCTTGTACTTGAATCAATGACTTGTCCCAGCTTCAATATGGCCCTCTAGGTATTCCATGAGATCCATACACACCTCAAATTCACATCCCATATTTCTCATCCCACTGATGATTCTCAATGTTCCTCAGGATAGGAGCAAAACCCACATGTAGGCACTCAAACCTCTCAAGACTTCAAATCATTCCTTGATGGCCTAGATGACTTCTCATCTTGGATAAGACCTCTTGCTAGGCTTCTTCTGATAAGAATCACACTTGACCCCCTGTTGGATGAGTGATATGATATGATATGCTAATGATTGAACTATGTACATGATATAACAATGCAAATGAAATGCAATAAAACATAAATCAGGCAAGAAAAGGTTGAGCAAATTTTAGGGTGCAACAGAATGCACAGAATCCAACCAAAGGAAGGATTAGGCTCTCCCAAGAGGGCTCCTCATCAAGACTTGAAGGATAAAGATAGTGCAAACCAAAGGAATGTACCATACTGGGGAATGTCAATTCAAGGCTCAACCTCCTGAGGAATGCACAGAATCCAACCAAAGGAAGGATTAGGCTCTCCCAGGAGGGTTCCTCTTCAATACTTGAATAAAGAATGTAGGACAAAGCCCAAAGAAGAAATCACATAGGGGATAGAAGGCAACACAACACTCCTAAGAAGCCCTACGAGCTAGCTACCAGGATCACCTAAGCTAGGGGAATCAAAAGCTCTATCAAGGCTATGGCAAAGCTCTAATGAGGTCTCTATCTACTTACCAATCTATCAAGAAAGAATACACTACTTAGAATCATCTAATGTCCATTTACAAGGTTAATCTACGAAGTTCTCTAAGTTGGGATCACCTAAACTAAAGTTAATTTGTAAAATAAGGAACTAATTGAAAATAATTCCTAAAAATTCTAAGGAAAATACTATACTATCCTACATGTATCAACATTCTATGGTACAAAAATTAGGGGTTAATCCTAAATCAAAAGGCTCAAACTAAATCTAAAACCTCAAGGGTACACTAAAGGGATCCAACAAAGAACACTCCTAAACAACTACCCTAAAACCCTATTTAGAATCATCTAAAAATCATAAAAAAATCACATAACATCATCAACATGTATATAACCAGCTCACAAAATTTCAAGATCAAACTCACAAGCATGAATGAGAAATAAAATCACCAAGCTCAGCATACAATTTCTCAATTATGAAAAACATACTAAAATAGAAAATATGCCATAAATGGAAAAATGCATGAAAATAGAAATTAAAAATGTGAAAAAAAATCCTAAACACATCAAGGTATTCACACTATTTATTTCAGGAATTATTAACAACATTTATTATTTTTACATGAATTAAAACTAACAAGTGATAAAACAAAAAATAAAGAAAAAGAAATTAAAAGAAATAAATGGAGGGAGGTGCAGTAATTAGTCCAGTTATGTGTTAATTCTAATGGGCCACGCATGAGGGGGTGCAGGTAGCGCTTAGGTCAAAGCCCAACTGAGTTATCAAACTCAGCTTTTTATTTTCCAATTGAAACAGTGCCAGGGGGTGTATTAAGCAACAATTTCATGTGTTAATTGAATTGGGCTTAGCAACGGGGAGTGTGGATAGCATTATGAACTAGGCCCAGCAGAGTTTCCTAGTGAAACTCTGCGTTTCACTTAAGTTGGGAAATGGATGAATGGAAGCTACACGTGGACGCACCACCAGCCATGAGATCAACTTACCAATTCAACTTGCCAGCGAGATCCAACGGACACAATGAGATATGAGGTTTTAAACACTAAAACGGAGGGAATTTTCACACGGCAGTTCTGCAATTTCCGACGGTGGCCAGCCTAGCGCCGGTCATCTCCTACCTTGCGACGGGAACAGTGGCTTCCCACAAAACTTAACGAAACTTGCAATTTCTTACATCAATTTGTTCGTCTCATTCCCTAGGTCACTAATCCATGATTCGTTTTCGATTTTAACCATTATTCAGAGAGATACACGAACGACAACTTGGAACACCATATCACAAACTCTCACGATTCACTACGAAATATACACAAAATCCATCTATGGTTCACGCAGATCATAACCGCATATATCTAAGGTGTTAAACGCACATAACTTAAGAGGAAATTTGAAAGGAAGAAACCTGGTTTAGAGCTTCGAATACGATGACTTTCAGGGCTCAATTCTCTTCCAAACGATGCAGATTCCTTCAATGGATGATGATGAACACGTCTTGAGGTTCAATTCCTTCTGAAACTCCCCCAATCTCCAAATTCGAAAATCAAACTCCAAGCTTCTTCCAACACTTGCTCTAACTGACTCTCAACAGAAAATGGCACTAGAAGCTTCTGAGAATGATCCAAAATCAATTTATAATCTGTTTGAAACCTTTGGACGCCCAATCAAGGCCCAATTTGTGATTTCCAACTTTCAAGTTTTCTCAAAAATTTCACTTATGCTATGCACAAGTTTGCCTTGTTCTTGCTTCACACTTGCTCCAGATCACATGCTTGAGAGTCATGAAGTGTAATTGGATGAGTTTTCTCCTTTGATTTCAATCAAAGAGGGATGTTTGAAGTGTTACTTCATCATGAAGCAATCCACCAAAATGCCATGAAATGAGTCTCAACTCAAAATTCTAACAATGCAAAAGTGTTTAGAATATCATTTCCAATCAAAATGAGCACAAATTTGGCTTGAAATCATTCAATTATCAATTGTTTTGAATTTTTCCCTTTTAATTCATTAAAATGGCCTTTTTGTGAAATCTCTTCAACCAATGCTTGCTCTAATCCATATCAATGGACTCTTGATAATTGGCTGAGCTAAAAACATCATTTTGAGCAACTTTCAAGTTGCAAAAAACTCCATTTGAGGCTTGCAAGATAGTGAAATGGACTCATAATTCAAAATGACCTATAATGTCCAAATACCTAAAATACCCTTGACTTGTCAAAGCCATAACTTGAGTTCTATAAATCCAATCATGGACTTCTAGTACTCTTTAGAAAGCTAAGAGGATAAGAAACAACATTCATATTGACCAAAAGTTCATAGGAATCATCCTTCTAGGGCAAAAGTGTCATGCAAGTTGGGTAACTTTCAAGCTCCAAATTCACATGTCTCAGATGACCTGTAACTTGTCTAACTCACAACTTGAGTTCTATAAACCCTATCAAGGACTACTAGTACTCAAATTAAATCTAAGATCATGCCCTACAACAATCATGTTGGGGTCAAGATGAGGTGAAAATCACATCTTAAGTTGAACAGTCTTGAAGTCAGGGGTCAAGCTAGGGGATTTTACACTGTCAAGCCTTAGAAACCCTAGCCTAAAACTTCTCAAACTCCTCAATCATGATGAGTTAACCTTGGAATCATCCTTAGAACATTTCAATGTATCAATCCATGATCACATGGATCTTGGATTAGGTCTCAACCTTCTTCAGATCATCAGTTGTCTTAGGGTCATCCAGATGAAACCCTAATTGCATCAATCTTGGGTATATCTTCATATCCTCCACATAATGACCTATCTAGGCTTCCAAATGACCTTCCACACTTCTCATGAGCTCTATCAAGACCTCAAGTCCAACTTCATGGCTTCAACATTATCATATGACTTTCCAAAACTCTCAAGTTAGGATACATACCCTCTTGGCTTCAACTCTTTCTCTGAGGATCTTTTAACTTCTCTGACAAGGATATCAACCCTTAAACACTTGAATAACCTTCTTAGCTAGCTTCCCAGTCTTGTGTAGCCCTTGATTGGTAATCATACCTCTTGATCTCCTGCATATATGTCAATGAAATGCAAATGATAAGGCTAATATGAATGCAATGAAACACAAGCTAGGTGAAAAATGTTGAGCAAATTTTAGGGTGCAACAGCTGCCCCTATTCAAACGGCTTGGACCTGACTGGGTGAGAAGCGAACGACTCTCAAACAATCAAGGTAAAAGGCGGTTGAATACCAACAAACCCGAAAATATGCCAACTGCACAAGTACACGGTACTCTGGTGGGGACAAATCTTCGGAAATTGAAATAATAGTTGCACGACAACTAGCTGGAGAAATACTGATCTGAATCTCCGTTAGGATGATTCTCTGATTTATCTGATATCATTGCATCCTCAAGTCATCGAGGGATCATCGGTTGCATGGTAACTGGTGATTTGCCGACCGTACGGGTAAACGGTACTCCAATTGGTAGGAACATCTTCAAAACTGAATAACAGTTGCATGGCAACTCTGCTGGGGAATTGGTCACACGGTAATTGGTGAAGGGTCTAATCTCAAATCTCCGTTAGGATGATCATCTGATTTTGCTGTAGATCTTCGTCCTCAAGTCATCAAGGGATCACCGGTTACACGGTAACTGGTGAAGGCTAGTTGGATTCCTTATCATCGCCTATGGACTTATCATGTCGCTAGGAACGTCGACAATATCTTTGTCGGACTTCATCAGTAAGTCAATAAGGGACCAACGGTTACTCGGTAACTGGTGAATGATGGCCGATTATGCCTTCGGGCATTCTGCGCCACTGTAGAAGAATTCCTTATCGTCACCTATGGACTCATCGTGTCGCTAGGCACGTCGACAACATCTTTGTCGGACTTCATCAGTAAGTCAATAAGGGATCACCGGTTACTTGGCAACTGGTGAATGATGGCTGATTTTGCCGTCGGGCATTCTGCGCCAATGCAGAAGAATTCCTTATCGTCACCTATGGACTTATCATGTCGCTAAGAACGTCGACAACATCTTTGTCGGACTTCATCAGTAAGTCAATAAGGGATCACTGGTTACTCGGCAACTGGTGAATGATGGCTGATTTTGCCGTCGGGCATTCTGCGCCACTGCAGAAGAATTCCTTATCGTCACCTATGGACTTATCATGTCACTAAGAACGTCGACAACATCTTTGTCGAACTTCATCAGTAAGTCAATAAGGGATCACCGGTTACTCAACAACTGGTGAATGACTACTCTCAAATCTCCGTCGGGATGATTATCAGATTCCGCTGCAGCTGCTTCCTCAAGTCATCAAGGGATCACTGGTCACTCGGTAACCGGCGATACATAGCTGATATTGCCGTCAGGCATTTTGCGACACTGCGACAGAAGAATTCCTCGGGACTCATCAGGTCATTAGGAACTTTTAACAATCTCTATAACTATGCCGTCGGGCATTTAAAGAAATTCTCGGGCGTTAGCCGGACTTCGTTAGCAAGTCTGAAATAGAATCCTCGGTCAATCATGAACCCAATAGGGATATCTATTCTTTCTCCGTCGGGCACTCCGCGTCAGCTGGGAGAACTGCTTCAGCCTTGCAGTCGGACTTCATCAGTAAGTCTTGAAATGGGATCCTTAGTCATTCACGGATCAATAAGGATACACAATCTTTTGCCGTCAGGCACTCTGCGTCAGCTAGGAAAACTGCTTCGACATCGCAGCTGGACTTATCAGTAAGTCATGGGTTTTGGCACCGCTGCAGGACTTCAATCATCAAGTCTTCAAGGAAATTTCAACTTCTCTGTTTAAAACCTGCTGGGGATGACACATCTCCGCTGGGGATTCTGGAGAACTATCAAGTAACTCTGCTTCAGGGATCCAGAAATCATTCTGGATGAATCAACTTTGCTGAGGACTTCAAGAATCATCTTGGACAAATAACTCCGTCGGGGACTTCAAGAATCACCCTGAACCAATAACTCTGCCGGAGATTTCAGGAATCATCCTGAGCAAACACTCTGCCGGGGACTCTAAACATCAACTTGAGCAACCAACTTTGGCGACTTCACTGGTGATTTTAAGAATCATCTTAAGCAAACAGCTTTTCTGGGGAATTCAAGAATCATCTTGAGCAAACCATTCCGTGGAGGAACACCTGCAAAACAAGAACGGTAACAACCTAGCTCATGCTTCATATGCATATGTTTGACAATGGCGCAATGCTCCACACGATGGAAATGCTACGCGTTTAGGGTAGATGCTATGCAATCATGCAAAATGCTACAACCCCATCAGCAAAATAAATGCTGAAGGGAAAATCCATCTGTCAAGGAGAAAAAGCCACTCTGGTAGAGAGAAGTAATCATCCTGCCGAGGAGAAGAAGTCACACCAATCTCAATTGGACTAAACCTAGGGACACGAACTCCAGCTAACTGTCGCAGGGGAATGAAGCTCTACGAGAACCTGAACAAGCTCAATGAGGTATACGAACCACAAACTACTGAGGACACTCGATGTCAACCGCAGGAATAAACTGCACGGCCTTCACGGCTAAAACTTTCCTGGAGATAACGACTCCGATGGGGAAATACAACATCAGCTATTCAGTACTCTCTACTGGGGAAAACCAATCATGGCATGGATGGATTCCAAGGACTTGGCTCTCTTGGGGAACTGCAAACTCGGCTGAGGATAGGCAACCAGATGCTGGAACAACTCCTACCTGCTGGGGAGAATACAACTCTGTGGGGAATCTCAATTCCGCTGGAGACTTCAGTATGAACTATTGAAAACTGAACACCTGCAAATAGTCTTCTACGAGAAAACTACACATTGACCCAGTGCTGGGAATGGGGAAACGATGATCCTGCCTAGGATATACCTCATCTGGGAGAATCTATCTCTGCTTGGGGAGACATATTAATGCTTACAATCCCATGTTCTGACTCTGTGGGGAAACACTATTGAACTTGCTGGGGAAGAAGGAATCATCCTGTTTGGAAAACATGCCATGAAACTAACTCGAGATGGCTTGCCTCAGAATCCTCCGACAACTTCTGACAAACTCTGACAATCTATGCCAGCACGGGGAGGAACGACTCCTTCGCTTTCAGCTTTTGCCCCAGCCTGGTGGGATCCCTTTGGGGATGTTCCTCGAAAGGAAATCTGCAATCTTTGCACCCAGATCTGCCTCAGCATCTTGAACCTCGCAAAGGTGCTTCAAGTTAATAACCTTCAGGATAAGGATGGCTTCGACGCTCTCGGGGTGACCTGCCCCAGTCTTGTCATGACTTTGCCCCTCATGGGCTGATCTGTGGGAGTAATACCCTTGGCTGCGAGAGACTCATCAAATCTCTACCTGATTGCTCCAGATTAACGATTTCGGGATGACTGACTCCCATGCTATGATCATTTGACATAGCTTGCTCCGGTTCACCGGAATACTTTGGTGTTTTGCATTCTGTCCTGATCAAATCTTTCCATCATGGAAACTTTCCTGCTATCAAGCGCTTACTCGCTAGTAAAACAAACTGTTCTGCATAAAAGACATATCAAATGCAATGCATATGGCAGTTTTCAAAATCCATTCCTGTTCACTGGGAAAAAAATTTACGACTTAAAATATATGAAATCATTCATTAACATGTCGATATTAATACAACGCTGTAATGAGAGTCCTTTCTAGGAGTCAGTTCCGATGCGATCTTTACCGAAGTATGCTTTCGAAACAAACCTATTTCAATTAGGACTTTTAAAAGTTGTAACGTGGTCAGGTTCACTATTTAAGAAAGAAAGGATAAAGGCTCAAAATTCATTTTTAACCCACCCATTCTCCTTGATGTTCTCCGATCCTACGTTCAGCTAATTCGACCTTAGCGTCCACCTTTCAAAGTTTATATGACAGGAGTGACGGTTCAGGAAACCACAAGTTTTCGGAGTGACAGTCATTCACTTTTCGTCTTTGTTTGGGCACCGGTAGCCATACGATTTCGCTCTTTCTCGAGGATTTTCTTTCGTAACACTTTTTCGCTTTTCGTTTTTCGTTTTTCGTTTTCCCCTAACTTTTGCCTGGACTGACTCTTTTGAGTTTCTTCAATTTTGAAGTCTAGCGGGGTACCCTGATTTTTGCCTATGTCGCTTGCTTTCAAGATTCGACTTAGCGGGCTTTTTCTTTTCGATTTTTTCTTTTTTCTTTTTTTTGGAACAAATCGTATGGCATCGGCTCGTATGACTTGTTAAAGAGATTGTGACTGTTTCACTCCTGATCGGCCAGGTTTAGCCATCATGGTTTTTTAGGTACGACCTATAGCGGTGTGATTGATCCTCGAACGAACACTCCTTTTGTTATTTGAACGCTTGGTCAAATTAACTGACACCTACCCTGCCCCAGGTTAAGATTGAAGGTTTTTCATCTTCAGAAAGAAACTCCTACAACTAGGCTCAAAGGGGTTAACAAGGGATTATCTTCCTTATATCTCCGGTGTTTTGGAATTGAAATAATGCCTGCACATCATCAACAGGTTTTTTGTTCGAAAGCATAGCATCGAAAGCTTACGCATCATTGGATTTCGTCATCCTCCCCGGATTCCACTTAAACAAGCATTTGAAAATAAAAGAAAGCAATAGAGTGAACACGAATGGATTAGTTCAAAACATGCATATTTATTTCATTATCAATATAAATTAAAAAACAATCATGCTTTACAAGCAAAATTTGCAATTCTACAGGAAAGAAACTACAAATGTAAAGAAGTGATATGGTAACATGCAGATCGCCAGCTTTCGGGGAATTGGGCTTTCACACTTATTTGCTGCTGATGGGAGCAACCCATTGGAAGTCTTCAGACTCAATCAGAAGAACGACTGCTGTGAGGTCGACTCTGATTCGAGCTCCGATAGTTTCGCTGCAACGGAACGAGAGGTTGCCGATTCTGCATGGCAGAAGCAATCCGGAGACGAGGTTTGACCTAGTGAGGATCCTCTCTGTTCAGGGGCTTTCATCTTGGAGCTCGACCCAGGAACATGGCAAAGTTGCAGGCCAGGCGATTCAGACCTCAAAGATCGCGGGATATACTCCTGATCTTTCTCAACTTCAGTTGAGATCATGGGAACATCCGTCTCTTTTGCATGATAAGGGATGAATATGCCTGATGCTTTCATGCCGCCCGACACAAATTCAATTGTTCTTGACTCAATCATGTCCTGAACCTTATGCTTAAAAGCTCTACAGTTCAATACATCGTGCCCCGGTGCTCCAGAGTGGAATTCGCAACGGGCGTTCACGTCCCAGTCGGGTGGGGGCTGTCCAATCATTGGATCCAGCGTTCGATGTTTAACCAACTGAAGTTGGAGCAGGAGTTGCAATAACTGGTCATAATGCATCGGGATTGGATCGAGGACTCTGTTAGATAGTATCCTCTTTTGACCTTGTCTTCTGGGGTTGTCTTGCGGAACTGGACGTGGCTGCTGACGGGAAACATTTCGAGCTTCATGCTGAGCAGAGGATTTTTTAGGCCTATCATGCCTGGGTGCGGATTCTTCAGATACCCATGAGGCAAGTATGTCAGCTGCAGGCTCGGGCCTTTGCTCACATTCCCTCCTAAGTATGTTCTCCAACACCTCTGCCATCAGGCCCACCTGATTCTTCAGCTAGTCGTTCTCCTCTTTGAGCGCCTGTTGGTCCCTCATAACCTGCCTCAGCTGGCCTCAGACCTCTCTTAGTTCTGTTCGTACCCGTTCTATTGCTCGGATCAACCTGAGACAAACCTGAAACAACCTGTATCAACAGGGGGTTAGAAAAATGGCAAGGTACCTGTCATGAAAATGATTCATGCAAATGAAAACATGTGTCTGTACCTTGGGGAAAATCCCCCCCGATCCTAGTTTCCGAGACAAATAAAGTCTAACATCCAATCATGGAAAGAAATCCTCGTATATTTATCTTAAAGAAAACCCATGAGGGTGGCGTACAACTGTAATCACATACCGCTGAAGCAACAAGGCATGACCCCAACCAACAGGCCTGGTGGTGATCAGCATATCAATGCATAAAACGTACAAAGAAAGTACAAAAAGATCAAGTGCGACCACGGGCACGAAAATCTTCTAACAACTTCTTTGTAGCGGGATGATCAGGCTGAGTCAGCAGACCCCGGATCAGCAGGTCTCTCTGCCTGATGATATCTGGGAGGTTCTCGACAATGCTCCTAGAAACACCTTTTTCAGAACGGTTTTCCACCCTACTCCTCTTAGCATCAGCCCGGAGTTGACAATTCATCAGGTTTGCGTTGGTCTCAACCAATCTATACTGGACGTCTCGTCGCAGTGAGGCTTTAGCCTCTATCTTCTTGTCTTTGACTTTAATCTGAGCTTCCAACTGGGCTATCTGTTGCTTCAGCTTTTCTTCCCGCTCTTTATGGCTAGTCAAAGTGTTGCTCCATAACTTCTCGTACTGGGTCAACTTCCGGTATGCCTTATCCAACTCCTATTTCTTGGTGGTCAACACACCATGTACTGACTTCAGGTCCAACCCCAGACGTTCCCTAGAATCGGTCTCTTTGGTCAGATTAGCGCCCAAGTGGTTGATCATCTCTGTCTGCTTCTTGCAGGTGTGTACGACTTCGTTCTTTTCTCTCCAAAGTTGAGCAATCTCTTTCTCCAACTCTTCGTTGGCTTTTCGTAGCTCTTCCTTCTCTTGGAGTACCTGGTTGAACTTCTGAATATCAACTGTGGTAGGCTCTTTGTACACGGGAGGGTACAATGGTTCCACTGCAGGAAACGGAATTAGAAACTTGGTGGCTCTTTCTCGGACCCAAGCCACATATGGATCAAAGGCCTTGTTGTTGCTTTTTCCTAGCAAGAGTTTTCCCTTTCGGTGAATTTTGCTCTAAGAATTCTGTACCTTAACCAAAGTATCACCTACAAGCAACCCTGTGAGATACAGAGATTCCTATATCTCTTCCTCTTTAGGAGGACCTCGTAGTGCATACCCAAATTGTCGTACTAGCAGAGAAGGATTGTAGTTAATACATCCATTCCTTCCGACCAGGGGGACGTAGGAAAGCCACAACATCTATGAACAATATCTTTGCCCAATAGATCCCTATCAAACCAAATAATATTGTCAGCAGTCAAACCCATCAAACATGCAGACCAAGGTGAGGACTCAGCAGAATCAATGAACGGCCCCGTCTTGGGAAGATGGCTAGCAAACCACTTATACAGTAAAGGAGCACAACACGCCACGTTCTTCCCCTTCCTGTTTTCATTTTTGCTGTGAACCAAATGGTAGACGTCTCCGAGGAGAGTGGGAACTGGATTCCCGGAAGCAAATATATGGAAAGCATCCATACCTATGAAGTCTGGATGACTTGGGAATAGCACGATCCCATAAATGCAGAGGGCTAAGAAGGCATTGAATACATCCCAGCGACCCTTCTTGGCAAACTTTCAGGCCTTTTCCATCAGGAAAGGCAAAGGGAAACCATGAACTCCAATCTTTCGGAACACCACCCCCTTCAACTCTGAATCATCTACATGAAGAGCGGCAGTCAACTTACTCAAGTTAGGTTCACCATCAACACGGTAATAAGGCATCTGATTCAAAAAAGGCACCCCTAACAGGTCAGAGTACTCCTCCAAGGTCGGAGCTAGGACATAATCTGGAAAGACAAAGCATCTGAGTTGCGGGTCGTAAAACTGCAGAAGAGCGTAGAGGCCATTCAACTCGTACGTAGGAAGCTTATACATAATACCCAAAAGTCTCCCATAACTCTTTCTGAAACTCTCCATCACTGTCTTATCAGCCAACGAAATCAAAGCTCGTAATTCTCGGATGTCAGGTGTTGGTAGCTTGTAAGCCACAATCTTCTTCAGAGATGCCATATCATCCATGAGGATCAAGATTACTAGAAACAGGGGAGAAATATGCACCTGCAACACAGACACACGTTAATGATATGCAAATGAGGATGTAAACAATGCAAAATGCAATCATGCAGCAGGAGATCAAGATGACTGTGCTATCGAGTAGAAGGAGCACAACTCTGCTCTGTTAAGAACAAACATATCACTGATGATAATAACCCTCTGATACCTACAATAATGATTCACTATCAAGAAACCCAGGTTGTCTGGAGGTTAAGGTTTCCTGCAATAACCCGACCCTGCTCACAGGTATGGACCTAATCACGGAAAAGGTTCGGCATCCTATGCGGTCATCAACATCACAGACTTTCAAAAAATGATGATACGATACCCAGGAGGTGTGGCATCACCCTCTCTTGAAGTGGCCTCACTTAGCTGAATACCAAATAATCGGTTCCCAGAGTCGACAATCCTCAGATCTGACAGCCCCTCGAGTCCAAAGGACCGATAGGAAGTCATCAAAGAGAGCCTCGTCTGAGTATGGATTACATGGGAACTGATGCAAGCAAAGCAAGCACGTCCTCCATTAATCCACTCTAATATTATGTAGCTCTCAAGCCTGGGTCTGGCTTCTCACTCATCAAAATGCGCCTCCCACAACAACACAGATAATCATATCATACTGAAAATAAAATGCGGAAGGTAAAATGCGATAAATAAACACAAACCCGACAAGTAAACACGCAAGCGCCAGGATTGACTCGCACCGGGGACGTTGGATCCCCAACAGAGTCGCCAGCTGGTGGGGATGACCCAGACATCTAGGAAGAAAATCCAAGGCGAGACTCGCATAGGGAACCATCGAAGTCCTCAGCAGAGTTTCCAGCCGTCGCTACCGCGAAAATAAGGTGCCGGCAAAACAGAAGAGTCGCCACCTTTCGTTATTTATCCCTCAGAACGGGAAAGGAAACGATCGAAAAAACCTGACGAAAAGGTATAAGACAAGGTCATCGCAACCATGTCTGGGTTCGGGAGTCGGTTACGCAAGGGGAAGGTATTAGCACCCTTCACGTCCATCGTACTCGATGGGATCCATGCTTGTTGTGTTTATCTGACGGGTTTATTTACTATCTACCTATCAAGGCCGGTCTGAAAAGAAAAGAAAATGACTCGGCAAAGCGTCGCACTTTATGCCTATGTATTCTCATCAGAGAATGAGAAATCAGAGTCAACATAGTTCGACTAACTACGGGGTACAGGGAAGGTGGCTCGCCAATACATCAGTATTGTGCCTACATACTCTCAACAGATATGAGAGATCAGAGCTTACGTAGTTCGGGATAATACGGATTACGGGAATTCAGATTCATCTGTTTTTCCTAGTAGGGTTAACAGACAGTTCCTGCAGTTTGGCGTACGCAGCTCGACCCTTGGAGACTTAGGCGTTACCGTTTATGGTAGAACTGGGAGTTAACGACACTCTTTTCTTCAGAAAAGCTTCCTTTGATTTATGTGCCCACGGGGCAAAAAGGTTTGAAGTTTGTTTTCTGTCTTTTACAGAAGAACTGTTTTTTATGGTTGTCTATAGTTTGTACATCACTAGAGACTATGACCTAGGAACGAATGTGTCGCATATCGTCCAAAGGACATATACTAAACATCCTAGATGATTGAGAGGAGACCTCTCAATCATCATTTCCCAAGTAGCTTAAGGCTCGTAACGCGCTTGTACTAACTTGCCTTTATTACGTTTTTTACTGTTGTTTTAAGATGAGGAGAGAATGAACTCTATGGGGAGACTGTCAAGTCCTAATGTTGTCATGCCAAGGATTCATCCTATGGTTGAGGTTTGAAACAGGGAACTCCTAGAAGTTATCATGAATAGGTTTCAACCTAAAGTTCTAATCATCACTTCCTTATCAAAGGAAGTGGGATTCCTAGGGGATCATGTCAATGGTATACAGAAAAAAATAAAGCATCAACTTAAACAGTAAACAGATATGCACATGCAATGCAGCAACACAAGCAGAGGGAGACTCACTCAACCTCTAGGCAATCAAGCAAAAAAAAAAAAGGAAATAGACAAACAGAGATAGACAGACTCAACCTCTAAGGCTAACAGACAGATGAAAGGAAAAACAACATACAAGCAAGGGGAGGATAACCTCAACCCTTAATGCAAACAAGCAGAGGGAGACCCACTCAACCTCTAAGCAGTCATGTTTCTAGCTTAAAACAATCTAAACATGATCCTATTCTAATGCATCAAGCAATTCAAACAAGGGAGGTAAACCAAAATGAGCAACAGAGGAGTCATCCCAGGCTACATCAGGTTGGAGGTGAATCACCACCAGAGTCCATCATGGGCTCAACCTCTTGAGGAATGCACATAATCCAACCAAAGGAAGGATTAGGCTCTCCCAAGAGGGATCCTATGTCAATAGGACAGAAAAGACTGGGTATTGGTCCTAGATATCAATCTAAGGGTAACTGAGTGTAGTGTATCAACACAGAATGTCCATCTCAGGCTCAACCTATTGAGGAATGCACATAATCCAACCAAAGGAAGGATTAGGCTCTCCCAAGAGGGATCCTAAGAAAAGGACTTTGAGATGGATGACAGTGTATAAACCAAGGGAATATACCATACCAAGAATGTCAATCCAAGGCTCAACCTCCTGAGGAATGCACAGAATCCAACCAAAGGAAGGATTAGGCTCTCCCAGGAGGGCTCCTCATCAAGACTTGAAGGATAAAGATAGTACAAACCAAAGGAATGTACCATACTGGGGAATGTCAATTCAAGGCTCAACCTCCTGAGGAATGCATAGAATCCAACCAAAGGAAGGATTAGGCTCTCCCAGGAGGGTTCCTCTTCAAGACTTGAATAAAGAATGTAGGGCAAAGCCCAAAGAAGAAATCACATAGGGGATAGAAGGCAACACAACACTCCTAAGAAGCCCTACGAGCTAGCTACCAGGATCACCTAAGCTAGGGGAATCAAAAGCTCTATCAAGGCTATGGCAAATCTATAATAAGGTCTCTACTTACTTACTAATCTATCAAGAAAGAATACACTACTTAGAATCATCTAATGGCCATTTACAAGGTTAATCTATGAAGTTCTTTAAGTTAGGATCACATAAACTAAAGTTAATTTGTAAAATAAGGAACTAATTGAAAATCATTCCTAAAAATTCTAAGGAAAATACTATATTATCCTACATGTATCAACATTCTATGGTACAAAAATCAGGGGTTAATCCTAAATCAAAAGGCTCAAACTAAATCTAAAATCTCAAGGGTACACTAAAGGGATCCAACAAAGAACACTCCTAAACAACTACCCTAAAACCCTATATAGAATCATCTAAAAATCATAACAAAAATCACATAACATCATCAACATGTACATAACCAGCACACAAAATTTCAAGATCAAACTCACAAGCATGAATGAGAAATAAAATCACCAAGCTCAGCATACAATTTCTCAATTATGAAAAACATACTAAAATAGAAAATATGCCATAAATGGAAAAATGCATGAACTTAGAAATTAAAAATGTGAAAAAAATCCTAAACACATCAAGGTATTCACACTATTTATTTCAGGAATTATTAACAACATTTATTATTTTTACATGAATTAAAACTAACAAGTGATAAAACAAAAAATAAAGAAAAAGAAATAAAAAGAAATAAATGGAGGGAGGTGCAGTAATTAATCCAGTTATACGTTAATTCTAATGGGCCACGCATGAGGGGGTGCAGGTAGCACTTGGGTCAAAGCCCAATTGAGTTATCAAACTTAGCTTTTTATTTTCCAATTGAAACAGTGCCAGGGGGTGTATTAAGCAACAATTTCATGTGTTAATTGAATTGGGCTTAGCAACGAGGAGTGTGGATAGCATTATGAACTAGGCCCAACAGAGTTTCCTAGTGAAACTCTGCATTTCACTTAAGTTGGGAAATGGATGAATGGATGCTACACGTGTACGCACCATCAGCCATGAGATGAGCTTACCAATTCAACTTGCCAGCAAGATCCAATGGACACTATGAGATCTGAGGTTTTAAACACTAAAACTGAGGGAATTTTCACACGGCGGTTCTGCAATTTCCGACGGTGGCTGGCCTAGCGCCGCTCATCTCCTACCTTGTGACGGGAACAGTGACTTCCCACAAAACTTAACGAAACTTGCAATTTCTTACATCAATTTGGTCGTCTCATTCCCTAGTTCACTAATCCATGATTCGTTTTCGATTTTAACCATTATTCAGAGAGATACACGAACAACAACTTGGAACACCATATCACAAACTCTCACGATTCACTACGAAATGTACACAGAATCCATCTATGGTTCACGCAGATCCTAACCGCATATTTCTAAGGTGTTAAACGCACATAATATAAGAGGAAATTTGAAAGGAAGAAACGTGGTTTGGAGCTTCGAATATGATGACTTTCAGGGCTCAATTCTATTCCAAACGATGCAGATTCCTTCAATGGATGATGATGAACACGTCTTAAGGTTCAATTCCTTCTGAAACTCCCCCAATCTCCAAATTCGAAAATCAAACTCCAAGCTTCTTCACACTTGCTCTAACTGATTCTCAATAGAAAATGGCACTAAAAGCTTCTGAGAATGATCCAAAATCAATTTATAATCTGTTTGAAACCTTTAGAGGCCCAATCAAGGCCCAATTTGTGATTTTCAACTTTCAAGTTTTCTAAAAAATTTCACTTATGGTATGCACGAGTTTGCCTTTTTCTTGCTTCACACTTGCTTCAGATCACATGCTTGAGAGTCATGGAGTGTAATTGGATGAGTTTTCTCCTTTGATTTCAATCAAAGAGGGATGTTTGAAGTGTTACTTCATCATGAAGCAATCCACCAAAATGCCATGAAATGAGTCTCAACTCAAAATTCTAACAATGCAAAAGTGTTTAGAATATCATTTCCAATAAAAATGAGCACAAATTTGGCTTGAAATCATTCAATTATCAATTGTTTTGAATTTTTCCCTTTTAATTCATTAAAATGGCCTTTTTGTGAAATCTCTTCAACCAATGCTTGCTCTAATCCATATCAATGGACTCTTGATAATTGGCTGAGCTAAAAACATCATTTTGAGAAACTTTCAAGTTGCACAAAACTCCATTTGAGGCTTGCAAGATAGTGAAATGGACTCATAATTCAAAATGACCTATAATGTCCAAATACCCAAAATACCCTTGACTTGTCAAAGCCATAACTTGAGTTCTATAAATCCAATCATGGACTTCTAGTACTCTTTAGAAAGCTAAGAGGATAAGGAACAAAATTTATGTTGACCAAAAGTTCATAGGAATCATCCTTTTAGGGAAAAAGTGTTATGCAAGTTGGGTAACTTTCAAGCTCCAAATTCACATGTCTCAGATGACCTGTAACTTGTCTAACTCACAACTTGAGTTCTATAAACCCTATCAAGGACTTCTAGTACTCAAATTAAAGCTAAGATAATGAAATACAACAATCATATTGGGGTCAAGATGAGGTGAAAATCACATCTTAAGTTGAACAGTGTTGAAGTCAGGGGTCAAGCTAGGGGATTTTACACTGTCAAGCCTTAGAAACCCTAGCCTAAAACTTCTCAAACTCCTCAATCATGATGATTTAACCTTGGAATCATCCTTAGAACATCTCAATGTATCAATCCATGATAATAGGGCTCTTGGATTAGGTCTGAACCTTCTTCAGATCATCAGTTGTCCTAGGGTCATCCAGATGAAACCCTAATTGCATCAATCTTGGGTATATCTTCATATCCTCCACATAATGACCTATCTAGGCTTCCAAATGAACTTCCACACTTCTCATGAGCTCTCTCAAGACCTCAAGTCCAACTTCATGGCTTCAACATTATCAGATGACTTCCCACAACTCTCAAGTTAGGAGACATACCCTCTTGGCTTCAACCCTTTCTCTGAGGATCTTTTAACTTCTCTGAGAAGGATATCAACCCTTGAACACTTGAATAACCTTCTTAGGTAGCTTCCCAGTCTTGTGTAGCCCTTGATTGGTAATCATACCTCTTGATCTCCTGCATACATGTCAATAAAATGCAAATGATAAGGCTAATATGAATGCAATGGAACACAAGCTAGGTGAAAAAGGTTGGGAAAATTTTGGGGTGAAACAACAAGCAATTATCTTATTTATACTATCTTATAGCTCGGTTCATTAGCTTTCCAACACTTTGAACGGGGGCCAAAACGAACTTACGGATCAAAAGTTACGTCCAAAATGATTTTGTCTAAAAACATGAACAATCGTGACAAACAGCATGTAGAATTTTATGTGTTTTTCACTGTTGGAGACCTTCCGGATCTTTGATTTCAATTCCCGAAAAACCTAAACTTTCAGAAAATTACAACCCATCCAATACTATAATTAATTCAAGTAAGTCTACAGTTTTAACACAATTAAACCATTACGACTTGCCACATTCACAGGGTTCTCATAAATCTTTACAATAGTTCTCATAAATCCATTTACCCTACAGGGTTAAACAAATGTCAAACCAGATCTTTGGCCACGCAAGCCTAATTTCCTTTAACCCAAATCAGCCTCGAATTTAAGGCCATCAGCTTAAAACTCTTAAGACTCTTACACCTTAGAAAGGAAACAATAATACAAATGCTCACAAAACCTTCTACCCTTAAATCAACTTTAAATACATTGAAATCACATATTGAAAACAATGAATGCAATACTCCACATACCTTAATTGCCGACTCTAAGCCTTTTTCTTTGATTCGTGGGAACCTCGTGAACCTTTTTCCTCAACCCTCTTCCTCAGAGCTCTGGCCTCTATTTCTTCCCTTTTCACGGTCTAACAAGAATGAATCATGATTCCCTCAAAATCCCTTTTTGTTAAACCTAACTTTGGGCCTATAAATTGGGCTTTCCAATATTACCCTTACTAACTCCTCCTCAATTGTCCGATTTTCCCTTAGTTAACTTATATTTATTTAAATTAATAATAATACCAATATATTCGTATTATATACTATTATTTAAATAAATAACTCAAAATCCATAATTCTCAATATTTCACACCAACCACCGAAAATCACCAAAAATACGAATATTCATATTTAAATAAATTAAATAAATATTCTAATAAATTTGAGGAGTTACAACTCTCCCCCACTTAAAATAATTTTCGCCCTCGAAAATTACCTCAAGGAAACAGAATCAAATACGATCCCTTCATCTGATCTTCACGCTCCCAAGTCCAACTTTCTCCAGCTGGTCCTCTCCACAATACCTTTACCAAGGCAATCTTTTTACCTCGCAGTTGCTTCACTTCTTGTTCATCAATCTGAACTGACAATGCCTCAACAATCAAATTATCTCTCACTTGTACATCATACATCTGAATCACATGTGACAGATTTGAAATGTACTTCCTCAACTGAGACACATGAAACACATCGTGCAAATTCGCAAGCGACGACGGTAAAGCAATCCGATATGTTACTTCCCCCACCCTCTGCGAAATCTGATACGGACCAACAAAATGTGATGTAACCTTTCGAGACTTTAAAGCTCGGTCAACACCAGTTACCGGTGTAACTCTCAAAAACACGTGATCTCCCTCTTGGAATTCAAGTGCTTTCCTCCTCTTATCATGGTAACGTTTCTGACGACTCTGCGAAACTTTCATATTTTCTTGGATCATCTTGATCTTTTCAGTCGTCTCTTGCATGATCTCAGGTCCGAGTATAACACTCTCGCCTGACTCATACCAACACAAAGGAGTCCTACATCTCCTACCATATAATGCCTCATACGATGCCACTCCGATACTAGAATGGTAACTGTTATTATAGGTAAACTCAATCAATGACAAATGACTATCCCATGATCCACCTTGATCTAATATGCAAGCTCTCAGCAAAAGATTGGATAGTTCTCTCTGTCTATCCATCAGTTTGTGGATGATAGGCAGAACTCAACCTCAACTTAGTACCCAAAGCTGTCTGTAAACTCTCCCAGAACCTCAATGTAAATCTCGGATCTCTATCAAACACAATACTTGAAGGAATACCATGCAGTTTCACAATCTCATTAATATACAATTCAGCAAGCTTCTACAACGAATAATTGATCCTCATTGGTATAAAATGAGCCGACTTGGTCACTCTATCGACAATCACCCAAATTAAATCATATCCCTTCAAAGTCTTTGATAGACCTGTCACAAAATTCATAGAAATGCTATCCCATTTCCACTTTGGAATATTCAACGGTTGCATCAAACCCAACGGTCTTTGATGCCAATCTTTGACTTCTGACAAGTCAAACAAGCATACTCAAACTCTGCAACTTCTTTCTTCATTCTTGCTCGCCAAAACAATTTCCTCAAATCCTAGTGCTTCTTCGTAGCACCGTGATGGATACTCAATCTACTTCGACGTTCTTCCTCAAGAATACTCTTTTTCAGCTCAACAATATCTGGAATATAAACTTTATCACAACATCTCATGATGCCATTTTCATTAGTCTGAAACTCAGGTCTTCGATTCTGATTCATTAAATTCCACCGATCTACCAACTCAAATCAGATTTCTGACCTTATCGAATTTCATTAAGAATACCATTAGTAAGCTTCAACATACCAAGCTTAACTCCATAAGAAATCTCTTCCCAAACCAACTCATATAACGAAATTGTTCAATCAGTTCTAACTCTCTTACCATCATCATCGGCATATGCAAAGATTTCCTACTCAATGCATCAGCTACCACGCTTGCTTTACTCGAATGGTAATTCCAACCAAAATTATAATCCCTCAGAAGTTTCAACCATCTCCTTTATCTTGCATTCAAATTTTTCTAATCAAAGAGATAATTCAAGCCCTTATGATCACTAAACACTTCAAATCTCGAACCAAACAAATAATGCCTCCAAAGCTTCAACACAAACACAACAACATCCCTCTTTAAATCATGCGTCAGATAATTCCTCTCATGCACTTCAAGTTGCCTTAAAGCATAAGCTAAAACTTGCTGATATTGCATTAACACACCTCCCAATCTCATCAACGAAGCATCACAATATATAACAAACGATCCTGCCGGATTCGGCAAAATTAAAGCATAAGCTGCTGTCGGCCTTCTCAAAAGCTCTTGAAACTTTCTTCACACTTTGCATTCAAAACAAAAGTTTGAACCTTCCTAGTCTACTGCGTCAACAACAAAGGTAACTTGGAAAATCCTTAAATGAATTTTCGATAATAATCTGCCAACCCAAAAACCTTTAATCTCAAAAACAGATTTTGGAGCTTCCCATTGCGATACAACTTTGACCTTCGACAGGTCAACTTCAATACTTCTAATCGAAATCACATGGCCAAGGAGCCTCACTTCCTTCA
The DNA here is from genome assembly GCA_963859935.3 of Lathyrus sativus. Taxonomy (NCBI): domain Eukaryota; kingdom Viridiplantae; phylum Streptophyta; class Magnoliopsida; order Fabales; family Fabaceae; genus Lathyrus; species Lathyrus sativus. Next base: position 605,321,180 of record OZ012735.1, read on the forward strand.
ACCAAAATCCACACTTTGACAATTTTGCACAAAACTGTTTCTCTTTCAACACTGATAACACAACTTTCTGATGCTCAACATGATCCTCTTCACTCTTCGAATATATCAAAATATTATCAATGAACACAACTACCAGCTTATCCAAATAAGGATGGAAAATCATGTTCATATACTCCATAAATACACATGGTGCATTAGTCACACCAAATGGCATCACAAAATACCCATATTATTCATACCTCGCTCTAATAGTGGTCTTCTGAATATCTTCAGCCTCCACACGAATATGATGATACCCAGATCTCAAATCTATCTTACTGAACACATTCGCAATAACCAACTGATCCATCAAATCATCAATCCTTGGAAGTGGATACTTATTCTTGATTGTCACCTTGTTCATTTGTCTATAATCCATACAAATCCTCATAGAACCTCCTTTCTTCTTAACTAATAAAATTGGTGCACCTCACAGTGACACACTCGAACACATGAATCTCTTCTCAAGAGGATATTTAAGTTGACTATTCAACTTCTTTAATTTCGATGTACACATACAATATGGAACCACCATTATCGAACTAATTCTAGGAACTAAGTCGATCGTAAACTCCACTTCACGTCCCGACGGTAAATCACTTATCTCTTCAGGAAAAACTTCCAGATAATCACAATTAATTGGAAAACCACCAACTTCCCCAATTTCACTAACACTCGAAGTTCCCATCAAAATAAACCTTTCAACACCATCATGCACCGACTCATCGGGACAATTTGTAAGCACTTAGCTTAACCCATAAAAATTCGTTGCACACACCCTCCAAGCTTGCAAGATACGTCTATCCCATCCAACATGACCCCGTCTACTATCAACAAGAGATTAAGGGTGATCAATTCCTCAATTTGTCAATAGATATCCGAAAATCATGATGGGGCATAAACCATCTTTACCAAACTATAAGAGCGTTCAATGACACACTGAGCCACCACTCCACACTTGAAGCATCTTGGAGAAGCATAATCTTCTCCCTCACTTGATTCAATCCTACTCCTGCAGACAAGGTTAGAAAACAAACGTGTACTGACAATGTTTTCACACACATGTCGCATACTAGGGAACAAATAACATTAGACAACTTGGCCAGACGGGCCGACCTGCTCTGATACCACTAATGTAACACCCTTTTCTACCCCACAGTTTAAAGGCAGAATATTCACATTTATAAGAGTAAAATATTAAACTCAATAAAAATCACCTTAAAGGGCGTACATTTCCCAATAAATCAAATATAGGTCAAGGCTTCGTTAACAACGGGTTTTCCCAATATATATCAAAAATTGCTCAAAAGGCAGCGGAACTCAAAAAGACATAATCCAAAGTTTTCCTTGTACGGAAACATAATCAAAATAACAAAAATTAAATAAAACATGGTTTAACTCAAAGACCCTAACCCCATGTTACACTATCAGAAAAAGACCCTCTAAGTTAACCAAAATGGCTAACAACTCAAAACTCCAAAAAGATCCTCGACGACATTATTGCAACTGCAAAAAGGGGTCGGCAGAAACAAACAGAAGAGTCGCCACATAACGTTATTTATCCCAAAGAGAGGGAAAGGAAACGATCGAAGAAAACCTAAGAGAACGGGAAAGACAAGGTCGTCGCAACTAAATCTTGGGTTCGGGAGTCGGTTACGCAAGGGGAAGGTATGAGCACCCCTCACGTCCGTTGTACTCAACAGGATCCATGCTTGTTGTCTAACCTATGGGTGAAAGGTATCTAAAAGCTACTGCTAAACGGGGGTGAAGAGAAATAACAGACTCGATAGGACATTGCCGCCCTATGCCTACGTATTCCCTCGTACAATGGGAAAGTCAGAGTCAACGTAGTTCGGGAAACTACGGGTGATGGGGGGATGGTTGCTCGCTAAGACATCATCGTCTTGTGCTATGTATCTCATTTGGTATGAGAAATCAGAGCAAACGTAGTTCGGGTAACTATGAAACCACAAGTTGGTTAAGTATTTTTTATGAGCGACGTTAAAACTCCATTCCAGCAGTTAGGGACGATGCCTGTTTGTGGTAGAACGAAAAGATAACGTACCCTTTTCTAAAAATGAGGTTTGAAACAATCCCGAAGGATGAAAAGGTTTTGAGTTTTGTTTGTGAGTTTTAGAAGAAGTGAATTGAATTGATTTGAGACTCATATTGCACTGAAGACTATTACACGAGAGCGAATGCGTCGCATATCGCCTAACGGGCATACGCTAAACACTCTAGACAAGTGAAGAGAGACCTCCCCACTTATCATTTCTCATGTACTTAAGGCTCGTAGCGTACAACACTTGTCATTCTTTATTAAGTGTCTTAGAGGAGTTTGAGATGAGAATAGAAGACACAAGGACACTAAAGGGAGCTGAGAGCCCTAATGTTGTCATGCAAAGTGGTCCTAAAGTTAGGATAAAAGGGTACTACCTAATGTTATCATACAAAGGATTGAAAGCCTAATATCTCTCCTACTCTCATCTTAAATAGAGGGACTAGGAATCCTAAGGGATCATGTGAGCAAACACAAGTAAACATATCTCTAATCAATCACAAATGAAGATAGAAAGAAAGACTTAAACAAGTCATGAAAGATTAAAAAAGATGAGAGAAGCATACACACCAACAACAATGATCATGCAAACATGAGACACACATTCATGACACACACAAGCCACATTCAAGTCAACAAGATGAAAGTTAGAATAACAAGGCAAACAATGCAACCACACAAGACCACATGCCACAAACATTTTAAGAAGAGTGATGTGAAACATTGAACCACAAGAAAAGAAATGAGGGGAGAGATAGAGTGGGGCAGCAACCACATCATGATTATTAAAATCAAGCATTCATTCATGATCATTCACAGGAAAACATCCAAACACAACCCAAAAGAGGCTCAAATGCTCACACCATTTTCAAAGTAATATACATGCCACAAAAACATCAAGTTCAAGTATCCATTCATCAAGGTCAGAAATAAACTCAAATGATATTCATCAAGTTCAAAACCAAATTATCAAACACAATCAAGTAGGATCACACTGAAATTGGAACACCAAAGTTGATGCAAACATCTCACAAGTCAAACACAAGTGGAAAACATGATCATACAAAGCATATGAGATGAAACCAACATTCAATGGACCTCTAATCATGAAGATCAGAACCTCTAACATGTTATCAAAATCAAATAATACTCAACAAGCACTCATGTAAACACACAAGAAACCACTTCAAAAACTAGTTCTAGACATGCACACACAGTTAAAACAACAAGATTTTGAGGCATTAACCAAAAATAGAAACAAGTTAAAACAAAATCCAAATAAAATCTCAAACTCAAGTTAAGTCAATCGAGAATCAGTGTGCAAAAGATCATGATAAGAAGTTCATCAAAGCATCACCAATTGTATCAAGGCAAGGTACTCAACTTATCGAGCATACATCGAGGGTCAAATAAAATCCAATGAAAAACAACCAAGAAATGATCACCAAGGCATCAAACCAGCCCTCAAATAATACTCAATCAAACACCTAAATGTGAGAGGAAAATTGGTCAAAGGGGGTATTCAAATGATGTCAAATATCAAGCTTGAATCACAAGGATAAACAAGAAAACCTCTTCACAAATCAAATTGATTAAAAATAATAAAATAAAATGAAAAATAAAATAAAAATTGTGAAAAATATCTTGTCACATCAGTTAATCAGAAAATAATTTTTGTTGATTTTAAAAATGATTTGAACTATTAAAAATAAAATTAAAATTAAAATGTTAAAAGAAATAAAAATAAAATAAAAAAAGAATGAAATGAGGTGTATCAGCAAAGTCTGGATGAACTGGCTTCATGTTCAACATGTAAATGGGCTAAACAAAGGGGGGTGTGGATATACAAATGCCAAAGCCCAAACCAAAACTCAAACAAAAACTCAGATTAAATGAAACACAATGTTTCATTAGCGGATGTGGCATGCCACATCACGTTTCAATGCGCCACACAAGCCAGTCAAAGCCCACATCACTGCCCACCTCAGCAAACACCTCAGACACCGGAGCCCTAGCTCCGGTCGTTTTCTCCGGCGAGCCTCACCGATGATGGCTAAAAATCTCCATAAAAATGAAAACCCAAGACATGCTTTTGAATGATTTTTCACATAGAACACGAATATGCCATTAGTTTTCCAAAAAGCTTCCTCCATCATGGTGAAAACTCAACACGAAAGTTCAACATCCAAACTGATACTTGAATAAACAGACACCTCATGCACTCAAACATTGCCTACACATGGTAGGACTTTAGATGCAACCAATATGAACTTAATTACATGCCTAAAATGAGAGTTCCAGATGGTGAAAATTTGCTTAATGAAGCAACTCCGTTGGTCCTTCAAATGTTGTGCAAGCTTCAATCCAAATCCACCAATCTCCTCCTTGTGCTTCAGTGAGTGAGAACCAAGCCAAAAATGGAATAAAAAGCCAAGGAAATGTGCAACTCAAAGTGAGAGAAAGTTTGAGAAATTTTGGATGATTTTCACTCTCTCTGCAGCAACCAGCCTCTTGCCCACGTTAGGGTTTCTCTAAACCTTATATATATATATATATATATATATATATATATATATATATATATATATATATATATATATATATATATATATATATATATATATATATATATATATATATATATATATATATATATATATATATATATATATATATATATATATATATATATATATATATATATATATATATATATATATATATATATATATATATATATATATATATATATATATATATATATATATATATATATATATATATATATATATATATATATATATATATATATATATATATATATATATATATATATATATATATATATATATATATATATATATATATATATATATATATATATATATATATATATATATATATATATATATATATATATATATATATATATGAAGGTTTTGTGGTGTTTTTGCAGGCCCATGATGGGTGGTTCTTGTGATTTCAAAAACTTGCCAAAAAATTTAAAAGTGAGGTGCACACGGGTTTAAAGGTGTTACCACTCATTCAAGTCACTGTTTTTGGTCAGAGGAGGGTGAGGAAATCAAATGTGGGGGCTGGAAGGAAATGAAATGCCCTTGTCATGTGTTTTGAACAATTCCTTCATAAGGCATGAAATTTGAAAAATGGCTTGAAAAAGTGGATTCATACTTGCTCATTTTAGGTAAAGATTATTATGGCCATGACATGATGATCATATGATATCAAAGGAGCAAAAACAATCCCATTTGGTAACTTGGAATGGAAGAAAACCAAATTAGATCAAAAGTTCATGTTATTGTGTTCATCATGCCTTTTTTTATTTCACAAATCATCAAAGGTCATGAAATTTAGGATCATGATGAAGTTAAGGTCTTACACATAAGTTTCATGTGGCAAGAATTTTGATTTGAGGTCTTGAGTTTCATGAACTTGGTCCTTGAAATGAATGACCTAAAACTAGGTTTCCAAAAGTGACCTTGACTTGGCATGATCATAACTAGAGCTCCACACATGGGAATGATGAGTTCTAGCACTTTTTGGAAATCTAAGGCAATAAGGAACAACTCTCATGTTTGTTGAAAAATGAGAAAGATCTTGATTCCATGTGAAAAATGCCTTAGAAGTGAGTTACCCTTGAGTGCCTCTAAATTCTCTTCATTTTGTAACAACAACTTGTGAACATCATAACTTGAGATGTATGAATCTAATGAAAGAGTTCTTGTACTCAAAAGAAAGCTTGAAAGGTGAGGAACAAGTCTCATGTTTGATGGAAAATGAGATAGGACTTGAATCATAGTGAAAATTATCCTTGAAGTTAGATACCAAAAGAGGGGATTTTACACTTAGAATCATCTGAAACCCTAGTTTAGCAACTTCTTGAACTCTTGAATCTCATTGACCTAGATTCAACATAACATTTGAGATGACTTAGGATGACTTCTCATGGCTTCAATGATCAATAATCAAGCCTTGAGCTCTCTCAAATCCACAGTTGACTTTTGTTGACCAGATGAAACCCTAACACCTTATCCACTGACTGAGATTCTTGCAAATGATTTGTGTAATCATGTGACCCCCCATAGAGGACCCTCAAGGTGTACATTGAGCTCTTGAAACATTTTTAATCCAAAGAGATAACCATATGTGCCTCTAATCATCCTCAAGATAGGAGGGGTAACCAAACACCTACTTCTTTCCTCAAGAAGCTTTGAGACCAATTCTGATGATAATGAAGACTTGATGACTCTTGAAATTGTACCCTTTCCTGGGATTTGAACATGAAGCTTCTCTCTTGAGTAGTAAAAAAAACATCTTGATCCCCTATCTAGAACCAATGCTATGCACAAATGCTGATTCAAAATGCTACGAAACATAAGCCAAGATAGAAGAAAAGGTTGGGCAAATTTTGGGGTGCAAACGTTTCCCCTATTCAATTGACTTGGACCTGAAGGTATGAAAAACAACCACTTCCAAAAATTCAAGGTAAAATGTGATTGAATACAAAAGAACCCAAAAATTTGCAACCTGCGGGATGGCACACTCTAGAGGTTTCCAGCCGAAAGTGGACTTAAAAACAACGGGTCCCAACCAAGAGTTGGGATAATCGAAACGATAACTGATCAAAATGATAACAGGGGCTAACAACCAAAAGTCAGGATTGCCAGGAGATTATATCTGAAAGTTGCGAGAAACAAACTACTAACCAAAAGTTAGGATCACCCAGAGAATTATAACCAAGAGTTGCAGGAAAGAGACTACTAACCAAAAGTTAGATATCATCGACCAAAAGTCGAAACAAAAACTGCTAACTAAAAGTTAGGAATCATCGACCAAAAGTCAGAACAAAAGCTGCTAACCAAAAGTTAGGAATCATCGACCAAAAGTCGGAACAAAAGTTGCTAACCAAAAGTTAGGAATCATCGACCAAAATTCAGAACAAAAGCTGCTAACCAAAAGTAAGGAATTATCGACCAAAAGTCGGAACAAAAACTGCTAACCAAAAGTTAGGATCATCGACCAAAAGTCATAACAAAAACTGCTAACTAAAAGTTAGATACGCCAGGACGTCTACTGAATGCGAACTTGGCCAAAAACGAGGCTTACCAACCAAAAGTCGGGATAACAACTCTGCGGGGAATGAAGGAAACTCAAACAACCAAAAGTCGGGGTAACAACTACTAACCAAAAGTTAGGATCACCAAGAAAGGAAACTACCAACCAAAAGTTGAAATAACGACTCTGCAGGGGAACAAAATAAGACTACCAACCAAAAGTCGGGATAACATCCACAAAACGACGGACTACCAACCAAGAGTCAGGATAGAATTCGGGATAAACAAGAAGCATAATCAACCGATTTACAACCTGGAAAAGAGAAATCCGCTAGGGAAAGAGAAGCTTAAACAAGCAAAATTTGTTGGGGAGCAAAAGATAAGATGAAGACATTCACCGATGATTCTTACTGGGGTTTGGTACCACAAAGACTCACGAATTATGTCGTTGTCTGCTGGAGAGATGTTTGGCAACAAAGATATCAAACCTGGCTTATGCTTCACATGCATATGTTTGAATATAGCGCAATGCTCCATACGAAATAGAAATGCTACGCGCCTGGGAGGATGCTATGCAAAATGAAAATGCAAAGGAACACCACCGAGAAAAGGTGCTAAGAGAAACGACAAGCAAACTTGCTGAAGAAAATGCCCTGAACGACCTGCCTGAATAAAACTCTACTGGGGATAATTCCAATCTGCTAGGGACTGAGAATAACATCTGCCGAGAAGTTGTCCCAAAGATTTCACTTCAAAGAAAACCAATGATTATTAGATTCTGTTGTAAATGTCTACCATTTCCAAAATATTCATCGAGGGAATCAGCCTTAGATCTCTGCTTGAGGGAAAAAGTCCATAACATAGATCCTGTCACGGAACAACGCTGAACTTGCCTTGCTGCTGGGAAATAATATCAATCTTAACCTGCTGGGGATAAATGCACACTACTATTGGTGAGACACTTCTGACTTGGAAACAGTTCTTGGTGTAGTGAATCCTGTAAATGACAAACAAAATAACGTGTCATGTATGCAGCAATGGCTATTTCGGTCGTCGTCCGTGACATCATTCAAATAAATCATCGTTTTAATCATGATTAGCGAAGCCTCAGAAGTTTTTGTATGCAAATTTTATCAAAAATATCAGACGTCTTTTCACAAACAAAACAGTAAAAACAAAAACAAAAAGAGAAAGCTCTATGTGGAAAATACTTCATTGATTAAAATAGCCTGCAAATAGGAAAATTACAACGGATGCAACTCCTGAAAAGAGGAAATCACGCAAAAAGTACAAATGCAAAAGATATATAAATGTCGGCAATTTGGAAACAGACAACCACCATGTGTCGATTCGACTATGACTCGCATGACTTTGATGCTTCACCAATGTTTCGCTTTATGAAGAGACTGACTTATTAACCCCCGTGTCCTCCAAGAATCTGACTGTGCTCATGGGTCAGACGCAGACCGTAGCTATTTGCTTTTAAATCCCTAACTTTTTCCTGAATCACCCTTGCGGGTTTTTGATCCACCGGGATACCCATTTTTGCCAAAGTTACCTTTTCATGTTTTCAACTTTGCGGGTTTCTTCATTTTTTTCCTTTTACCCCTAATTTTTTTCCCGAACCTGTTCTTTTTATGGTTCGCCGGGATGCCCCATTTTCCCTGGACCTTTCTTTTTATGTCTAGCGGCTCTCTTTTAAGCAAAGTATTTTTTGACTACGTCCGCGTTCACAAGGAATGTAAAGTCTTCACCGTCCATAGTTGATAGTAATAAGGCTCCTCCAGAGAAGACTTTCCTTACTACGTATTGACCTTCATAATTGGGAGTCCATTTTCCTCTGTGATATGTTTGTGTAGGGAGGATCCTCTTTAGCACTAAGTCACCTGCCTGAAAATGCCGAGGGCGTACCTTCTAATCAAATGCCTTCTTCATTCTGCTCTAATACAACCGGCCATGGGTGATAGCTGCCAATCTCTTCTCATCAATTAGACTAAGTTGATTCAACCTAGCCTTTACCCATTCTTCTTCATCAAGCTTCACATCAACCAAAACCCTTAGAGAAGGAATCTCGACTTTCTAATGGTAGGACCGCTTCCATACCATACACCAACGAGAAAGGAGTTGCCACAGTCGACGTACGCACTGAAGTACGATAACCATGTAAAGAAAATGGCAATATCTCGTGCCACTCTTTATAAGTCACCACCATTTTCTGAACAACTTCTTGATATTCTTATTGGCTGCCTCAACAGCACCATTCATCTTCCGACGGTACGGAGAAGAGTTGTGGTGTTCAATCTTGAAACTCTGGCACAATTCTTTCATCATCTTATTATTCAAATTCGAACCATTGTCAGTAATGATACGTTCTGGCACTCCATAATGGCAGATGATGTCCTTCTTGATAAATCGAGCAACTACCTGTCTGGCCACATTGGCAAATGAAGTTGCTTCCACCCACTTGGTGAAATAGTCGATTGCCACCAATATAAAGTGGTGCCCATTGGAGGCAGTCGGTTCAATATTTCCAATCATGTTGATGCCCCACATTGCAAAGGGCCAAGGAGATGTCAAAACATTCAGAGGACTTGGCGGCACATGCATTTTGTCAACATGAATTTGACACTTATGGCATTTCCTGGCATACTTAAAATAATCTGATTCCATAGTCATCCAATAATACCCTGCTCTCAACAACTTTCTGGACATCGCATGCCTGCCAGCATGTGTACCAAAAGAACCCTTGTGGACCTCTTCCTTTAGAAAACTTACTTCATTTACATCCACACAATGCAACAATACCAGGTCAAAATTTCTTTTGTACAGCATAACATCCTTGTTCAATTAAAAGTTTCCCGACAGCCTCCTCAGAGTCTTCTTATCTCTACTAGATGCCCCAGGCGGATACTCTTGAGTCTTGAGGAAATTTATGATATCAAAATACCAAGGTTTCCCATCTGATGCTTCTTCTACTGCAAATATGAAAGCTCGCCTATCGAGGCGCATGATAGTGATCATTGGAGCTTCGTTCCAGTAATTCACTTTATACATCGATGATAAGGTTGCCAAAGCGTCCGCCATCTAATTCTCAGCCATCGGTACATGATGAAATTCGACCCTATCAAAGAAAGACAGCAATCTTCTTGCATAATTCATATAAGGCACCAGATTGGGTTGACGGGTTTCCCACTCTCCTTTGATCTGATTGACGACTAAAGTTGAATCACCATACACATCAAGATTCTTGATTCTCAAATCAATAGCTTCTTCTATACCCATGATGCACACTTCATATTCAGCTTCATTATTGGTGCAGGCAAACGTTAATCGGGAGGTGAACGGTATGTGAGAACCATGAGGAATTGTAATGATTGCCCCAATTCCGTTACCATATGAATTAATAGCATCGTCAAAAACCATCTTCCACTGAGAGCCAATTTCGGGACCTTCGTCTGGTAGGGGCTCATCAGAATTCTTCATCTTCAAAAACATTATGTCTTCATCGGGAAACTAAAACTTCATTGGCTGATAATCTTCAATTGGTTGTTCTGCGAGATATTCTGACAAAACACTCCCCTTAATGGCTTTTTGAGAAACATATTGAATGTCGTACTCTGTCAGAACCATCTGCCATCTAGCAATTCTCCCGGAAAGCGCCTGCTTTTCAAACACGTACTTGATCGGATCCATATTTGAAATCAAAATGGTTGTATGATTTAACATGTATTGCCTTAGGCGTTTGGCTGCCCAAGCGAGTGTACAACATGTCTTTTCTAGCATCGAGTATATGGACTCACATTCTGTGAACTTTTTACTCAAGTAGTAAATAGCGTTCTCTTTTCTTCCTGTCTCGTCATGTTGACCGAGCACACAACCTATTGAATTCTCAAGAACCATCAAATACATATCAAAGGTCTTCCTGCAACTGGAGGCATCAATATTGGAGGTTCCTGCAAATATTCTTTTATTTTCTCAAATGCCCTTTGACAATTTTCGTTCCATACGACTGCTTGATCTTTCTTTAACAGTTTGAATATTGGTTCACAAGTGGCTGTAAGGTGAGATATGAACCTTGCAATGTAGTTCAGTCTCCCCAGAAAACCACATACCTCTTTTTTTTTGTTTTTGGCTCAGGTATTTCTTGTATGGCTTTTATCTTTGCATGATCTACCTCGATTCCTCTTTCATTGACAATGAACCCCAACAACTTTCCTGATCTCACTCCAAAAGTGCACATATTTGGATTCAACCTCAACCTAAATTTCCTTAACCTTTCAAACAATTTCAACATATTAACCAGATGACCCTCCTCTGTCTGTGACTTCGCAATCATGTCATCAACGTACACTTCGATCTGATGATGAATCATATCATGAAATAGAGTCACCATTATCCGCTGATAAGTTGCCCCTGCATTTTTCAATCCAAAAGGAATAACTTTATAGCAAAAGGTTCTCCATGGCGTGATAAAAGTAGTTTTCTCCATGTCTTCTGGGGCCATTTTGATTTGGTTGTACCCAGAGAAACCATCCATGAAGGAAAACGCAGAGTATTGAGCAATATTATCAACTAAGACATCAATGTGGGGGAGAGGGAAATCATCTTTTGGGCTCGCTCTATTCAGATCTCTATAGTTGACACACATCCGAACCTTTCCGTCTTTCTTAGGCACAGGATGAATATTAGCGACCTAAGGAGGATAATTTGTGACGGCAAGAAAACCAACATCCAACTGCTTCTGGACTTCTTCCTTAATCTTGACTGCCATATCAGGCCTGGTTCTTCTCAACTTTTATTTTACAGGCGGACATTCTTTCCGAAGAGGTAAACGGTGCATCACTATGTCGGTGTCCAACCCCGGTATATCTTCATACAACCAAGCGAAGACATCTTTGTACTCATAGATCATTTTGACCAATCTTCTTTTGACGTCGTCTTCCAATGCAGCCCTGACCCTGACTTCTTTCCTGTCCTCTTCAGTGCTCAGATTGACAACTTCAACATCCTCTTGATGAGGCAGAATGACTTTTTCCTCTTGTCTCAAAAGTCTGGCCAGTTCTTCAGGTAGGTCGCAATCTTCATCAGTCTTTTCTTCAGCTTGAAAATAGGGTTGTCAAAATCATATCGAGTCATAACCAAATCTGAATCGATGGTATATGAGATGTGAAACCTGCATGATTGATGTTTTTATGCTTAATATGATATGCAAACAAGCAAAAACACATTGCCATTTTGATGTTGAAAATAGAAACATAAAATGAAAAACAAAGATCAAAATATTTGAATGCAAAAAGAACGCCTTTCATTGATTATAAAAAGTTTGAACATAAACCAAAAGGGCCCAACAAAGGAAAGTCACTACGTCTTGGGTAGAACGTAGGACCACACATAATCAAAATAAAGGAATTACTCTTCAGAAGTGACTTGGACGATTTCCTCCATAGTCCAATTGCACAGTTTTTGTCCGGGAGCACACGAATGAATCCAAGCATCCATGTCGCAGTCGCTATCTCCTTCATCATTTCCCATAACATTAATCCTATCAAAAATAACCCCACCACTGGTGAACTGAACGGGTCATTTATATCTCGGAGCACTCTGAGAAGAAGATGGGTTATATCCTAGGCTAAACTTGTCTTTCTTGTTAGGAAGACTGAGAACTTGGCCCCACTTCTGCGAAGAACTAGATTCTACAATAGCACATGCTTCTTTAAACGAGGACATTGAAACTTCTGGAACATTTTTATCAACAGGAGGCCTCTCCTGAACCTGTACTGCTTCAAAAGCCTGACACAGTGTCTCATGAATCTCGCCATCCACTTCTACATACTTGAAAGACAACAGATGACTGACCATGATATCTTCCTCTCCACAGACCGTGAAAATCTTCCCCTCCACCATATATTTCAATTTTTGGTGCAAAGTCGAGGTTACTGCCCCAACAAAGTGTATCCATAGCCGTCCGAGTAAACAACTATAAGCAGGCTGGATATCCATGATATAGAAGACTGGGCCAAAGATCTCTGGGCCTACTTTAATTGGCAATGTGACTTCACCAAATACTGACCTTTTAGTCCTATCAAAAGCCCTCACCACCAAATCACTGGGAGTACAAATCAAACCCTGGGTGTCTAGCTTCATCAATGCTTTCTTGGGCAACACATTGAGTGATGATCCCGTATCAACTAGCACATGAGACAAAACAGCCCCCTACACTCTATAGATATGTGTAGAGCATGGTTGTGATTTCTCTGAGTGGGAGTCAAATCCAAATCTATAAAGCCCAAACCATTACCTGCGTTAACATGAGCCACTACTCCTTCCAGTTGATTAACAGAAATTTCTTGTGGAACATAAGCCGTATTCAAAATTCTCAGCAAAGCATTTCTATGTGCCTTAGAGCACAACAACAACGACAAGATCGAGATTTTAGAAGGTGTCTACTGTAAGTGGTCTACGATTTTATAATCACTTTTGCGAATGAGTTGCATAAATTCTTGAGCATCCTTAGCCAAGGAGTCTTTCTCCCCCTGTTGCTGACCCTCTTTTACTATAGCTTTACCCTCACCTTTGTCACCTGTTTCCACATTAGTATCCGGTGGAGAGAACACTCTGCCACTCCTAGTTATGCCTCCTGCTCCAACAATATTATCAACAGACGATCCCCCAGATGACGTCTCCATCAATTCTTGTTTGTATCCATTGCAGCATACCTCTGCCCCATAGTTCCAAGGAATGGCCTTGGTACTCTCATAAGGCACCGGTCCGGATGTAGTAATGATAACCGGTGCTGGCCTCTACAACGCTAAAATATTGATTGTTCGATATAGGATCAAAATCATTGCGATTTCATCTCGCTCATCATCAACTTCCTCCACATCTTCTTCTCCTACTATTCTGTCAAACTGCAAACTGCCCTCATTAATTAAACCTTGAATATGATTCCTTAACTCAACACATCCTTCTGGGTGTATACCACATCCCTCACAACCTTTTAAGCAACTAGGAAAAACACCACCCTTCAGCAATCTTCTTTTCACATAACTCAACGGTGTTTTCAACTCCTCAACATTAGTGTTGCACCCCAAAATTTGACCAACATTTCTTCACCTAGCTTGTGTTTCATTTCATTCACATTAGCATTATCATTTGCATTTCATTGACATGTATGCAGGAGATCAAGAGGTATGATTACCAATCAAGAGCTATATAAGACAGTGAGGCTAGCTAAGAAGGTTATTCAGATGTTCAAGGGTTGATATCCTTGTCAAAGAAATTAAAAGATCCTCAGAGAGAGTGATTGAAACCAAGTATGTGTGTCTCATAGCTTGAGAGTTGGGGGAAGTCATCAGATGATTCTGAAGCCATAAAGTTAGACTTGAGGTCTTGAGAGAGCTCATGAGAAGTGTTGAAGATCACTTTGAGGCCTAGACAGGTCATTGTGCAAGATTAAGAAGGCTCAGCCATGAGTGGTGCAGCTAGGTTTTGACTGGGTCAACCCTAAGTCAACTGATAATTTGAAGGAGGTTGAGACCTAATTCAAGAGCCATGTGATCATGGATTGATACATTGTGATGTTGTAAGTATGATTCCAAGGTTGACTCATCATGATTGAAGAGTTTGAGAAGTTTCAAGCTAGGGTTTCTAAGACTTGACAATGTATAATCCCCTAGTTTGACCCCTGACTTCAAGGCAATTTAACTCAAGATATGATTGTCATCTCATCTTGACCCCAACATGATTGTTGTAGGGCATGATCTTAGCTTTAATTTTAGTACTATAAGTCCTTGATAGGGTTTATAGAACTTAAGTTATGAGCCAGACAAGTTACAAGTCATCTGAGGTATGTGAATTTGGAGCTTGAAAGTTACCCAACTTGCATGACACTTTTTCCCTAGAAGGATGATTCCTATGAACTTTTGGTCAACACGAATGTTGTTCCTTATCCTCTTAGCTTTCCATATAGTACTAGAAGTCCATGATAGGATTTGTAGAACTCAAGTTATGGCTTTGACAAGTCAAGGGTATTTTGGGTATTTGGAAATTACAGGTCATTTTGAACCATAAGTCAATTTCACCATCTTGCAAGCCTCAAATGGATTTTTGTTCAACATGAAAGTTGTTCAAAATGATGTTTTTAGCTTGTACAAGCATCAAGAGTCCATTGATGTGGATCATATCAAGCATTGGTGGAAGAAAGTTCATACAAAAGCCATTTTAATGAATTAAGATGAGAAAAATTCAAATAAATTGATTTGTGTCCAAACAAGGCAATGTTATAGGTCAAATTGATTGGGAAAATCATTTTAGAAACAATGGCAATATTACATTTTTGGTTTGAGGTCAAATTCATGCCATTTCATTTTGTTGCTTCATGATGAAGTAACATATCAAATTCACACCATTGGATTGCAAGCAAGGAAATGATCATAACCAATCAATTCAATATCTCATGAGATGAAGATTCCAAGTGTTTTCATGCCCAAACAGAGCTAGATTTGTGACTGTGCACATGAGATTTTGAAAGAGAAATTGAAATTGAAAATCTCACTTGGGTGGTTACAGAAGTTTCTAGACATTTCCATTCACTTCTATATAACTAGTTGAGTGAGTTCAGAGCTTTTCTTGGAGAAGATTGAAGTGGAAACCAGAGCAACGGATCGATTTTGCAGAGCTGCAACTCACAATCGGATTCTGAGATTGAGGAAGATTCAGAGCTAATCAAGGTGTGCAAAAGCATTAGGAGTGAATTTGGAGTGATTTTGGACAAGCTTAGAGGAAGAATCGAGCAGAAATTGTACCTGTTCTTCATCTGAAACCAGGTTTGTACCAATCAAAATTTTGCTTAATCTATAGGGAGATACATAGAAACTGGCATGTGGTTAGATTCTTGGTAGGACATATATGGATTTTGGTACAAGAAATTGAGGAATAGAGACACTTTAGGTCATGGATCATTTTCTGTTGAGACGGATTTCTTGTGATTCTTGGTGATATAATCGTGTTTGGATAATGGATTTTAACCTCTGAAGAGTATAGATTACATTATTACCATTAGTTTTAAGAATTGTGATGATCAAGAATTGGGGCATTTCTGAAAGTATGATCAGATTTTAAGTTAGAGAAAGAATTAGTGAATTTGGAGATTGGATTTGGATTCAGGAGAGAAAATTGAGTGAGATTGAATATTGGTTTGTTATTTTTGATGACCTGGGACGAGCACTCCACCGGAGAAGACGGTGGCGCTGCAACTCAGGCCACCGTCTGGAGAGTTCCCTCCATCAATTTGAATTTTGGGGACGAAGCATGTGAGCCATTGGATGAGTGTTTGACCATTGACTTGGACTAGGATTACACGGCCACAATTTGTTTTAAACTCTGAAGAGAGAATTGGGATTGATACGCCGCGTTTCATTAACCAGCGAGTTTTGGGCTTAAGTCACGGTTTGATAACCACACCCCCGTTTTGGCCCATGTCCGGAATTGAACTGAGAACACTTGCTATTTTCCATGCTGATCTTGTTATTTTCTTCTTATTTTCTTTTATTTTGCACATTTCATGTAGTTTAGGAATTAATTCATAATAAATAGAAAAATAACTCAATTTGATCCATATTTTCCCCCTTGATTCATGAATGAGTCTAGAATTTTAGGAAATTAAGATTTTAGGAGTTCATGCATTTTTTATATTTTAATTGCATTTTTGGTATTTTAATTGATATTAATTTCATAATGGTTGATACCTTGACTTGTAAATTTTTGTGTGATCATTTGATGATGATTTTTGAACTGATTTTTTGTGTGTAGCTAGTTTAGACATGTATGCTCCTCTAGTAATTTTCTCACATTTTTGTGAAGAAGTTTAGGGCTGTTTTTGTATTGAAACTTTAGGTGCTCTAGTTTTAGGGTTTAACCTTGATACCCCATAGTTTAGGATTTAATTCTAGAACTTATTTGATGATTTGATCTCTGGAATTAACATGATAGAGTCATGATTGACTTAGGTTCCCATAGTTATTTTTGTAGGATTTTAAAATTGGTTTTAGTATTTTAGTTGGAATTAACTTTAGTACTAGGTTTTAGGTGATCCTATCTTGCTTATTCAACTAGATTGGCTTCTTTAGTTCCCTTAGAATAGGGTTTTGCTTCTCTTGCTCTTGGATGATGATGAAGACTTGTATGGGATGCTGTGGAATGCATGGTGGAGCTTGGACTTGAATATTTCTCTCCCTTTGGTGTAGTTTGTTTAGGGTTAAGGATTAGGGTTTTTAGGGAGATCTCTTAGAATAGATTTTCTTCCTTCATGAAACATGGAAGGTGTTGATCACTTCCATCCCTCCCTATGATGTAAGGTCCCATTGTGAAGGCCTCATCCCTCCTTTGGTAGGATGATTGGCTCCTCACAAATTGGTAGAACCTTTGAGGGTTCCTTTCCTTGATGGTGGAGTGCTTAGAGGTGACCTTTGGTCTTCACTTTGCTCACCACTATCCACACCTTGCTCTTGTTAGATGAATATTTCTCCCTTGATAGAGTATGGAGTTCCTTGTTATAAGATTGAGGATGCTAGAGGTTTCACTTCCATGTGTTTGAAGACTGCCCTTGAAGCCGAGGCTTGAAGATCAAGAAGAACAAGTTGATACTTGTGTGAAGAAAATCAAATTGAGATTGAAGAAAGAGCTGAAGCTTGAAGTTGGAGAACAAGTGGATACTTGTGTTTGATGCATTGTAAGCTTGAAGAAGCAGGTTGATACTTGCTATTGAAGATTGAAGCTTGAAAATGGAGTACCTTTCATTCTCTTGAAGAGGATAGACTTGAAGAACAGTTACAGACTGAGGACTGAGCTGCTGTTAGAGGATTACTTTGCTGTGAAGCTGTGGAAGCTGTTGATCTGCTTTCTTGTCTGTTTGCTTTCTGTGCAAATGTATTGATGTGACTTGTTTGATTTGCTTGATACATTAGAATAAGTTCATGTTTAGATTATGTTAAACTAGGAGCATGATTGCACTAGAGGTTGAGTTGCTCCCTCTGCTTGTATTTTTACTGTATGGCTTTGCTTGCGGGTATTCGGTAGAGCTCTGCTCCCTTGCCTATGTGGTTTGTGATTTGCTTGATGGCATTCTATTTTTTTTTCTGTATGATTGCGTTTGTTCATATATGGCTTGAGGTTGAGATGAGCTTGTGGAGGCTGATGCCCCACACACCTTTCATCCCTCACTTGCATTGCATGCATTTTACAGTCGTTTACTGCTTACTGTTTAAGCTGATGCTTTATCTGTTGCTGTTTATCATTGACATGATTCCATAGGAATCTCATTTCCTTTGATAAGGAAGTGATGACTAGAACTTTAGGTTGAAACCTATGCATGATAACTTCTAGGAGTTCCCTATTTCAAACCTCAACCATAGGATGAATCCTTGGCATGACAACAGTAGGACTTGATAGTCTCCCCGTAGTTGTCCCTTTCTCTTCTCATCTCAAACAAACAGTAAAAAACGTAATAAAGGCAAGTTAGTATAAGCGCGTTACGAGCCTTAAGCTACTTGGGTAATGATAATTGAGCGGCCTCCTCTCAATCGTCTAGAATGTTTAGTATACGTCCTTTGGACGATATGCGACGCATTCGTTCCTAGGTCATAGTCTCTAGTGCTGTACAAACTACACACAACTAAAAAACAGTTCTTCCGTAAAAGACAGAAAACGAACTTCAAACCTTTTTTCCCCGCGGGCCCATAATTCAAAGGAAGCTTTTCTAAAGAAAAGAGTGTCGTTAACTCCCAGTTCTACCGCAAACGGTAACGCCTAAGTCTCCAAGGGTCGAGCTGCGTACACCAAACTACTGGAACTGTTTGTTAACCCTACTCGAAAAAACAGATGAATCTGAATTCCCGTAATCCGTATTATCCCGAACTACGTAAGCTCTGATCTCTCAAGCCTGTTGAGAGTACGTAGGCACAATACTGATGTATTGGAGAGCCACCTTCCCCATCACCCGTAGTTAGTCGAACTACGTTGACTCTGATTTCTCATTCTCTGATGAGAATACGTAGGCATAAAGTGCGACGCTTTGCCGAGTCATTTTCTTTTCTTTTTATACCGGCCTTGATAGGTAGATAGTAAACAAACCCGTCAGATAAACACAACAAGCATGGATCCCATCGAGTACGATGGACGTGAGGGGTGCTAATACCTTCCCCTTGCGTAACCGACTCCCGAACCCAGACAATGGTTGCGATGACCTTGTCTTATACCTTTTCGTCAGGTTTTTCCGATCGTTTCCTTTCCCGTTCTGAGGGATAAATAACGAAAGGTGGCGACTCTTCTATTTTGCCGGCACCTTATTTTCGCGGTAGCGACAATTAGTTATCAAGTTCAACCTTTCTCCCTTGATAACATCATTAGCTCTGACCACCCCATAATTTGGCATAGGATTTTGATTCACATTTGGGGTCTCATTCGTGAAATTGATTGCTTTGGAGTCAAGCAAATCTTTCACTTTATGCTTAAAAGCTTTACAATTATCGATGTTGTGACCTGGAGCACCGGAATGAAAATCACACCTAGCATTTGCATCATAGCCCGGTGGAGGTATGCCAGTAAGCGGCGCCAAAGTCCTTTTCTGAACAAGTTGCAACTGTAGAAAATGTTGTAGTAATTGAGAGTAAGGCATGGGAAGTGTGTTGAACTGCCTACTGGACATCCTTCCTCTGTCTAGATAACGACAAGGTGCAATGGTAGGTTGCTGAGGTACAACCGGAATAGCTATACTAGCAATTTGTTGCTGATGTTGAGGCTGG
This sequence comes from Lathyrus sativus, assembly GCA_963859935.3. Lineage (NCBI taxonomy): Eukaryota > Viridiplantae > Streptophyta > Magnoliopsida > Fabales > Fabaceae > Lathyrus > Lathyrus sativus. The sequence continues at coordinate 605,341,150 of OZ012735.1, forward strand.
TACTGTCGTTGATGTCGTGCTTGGTCTCTATTTTTGTAAGCTGATACGACATTTGTGTCTCCTTCCCTTTTCTTTTAATTCCCATATGTCTTCCTCATCCCTCCTGATGCAAACCCTTCTTCACTCTATATCTTCCCCAATTTTATTCCATTTTCCACCCTCTCACCTGTTATGATTAAGTCAGAAAAACTCCCAGACATGCTCCCAATTAATTTCTCATAGTATATTCCTGGCAGGGTTGCCACGAACATGTCAATTAACTCACGCTCCACCATCGAGGATTGAACTCTAGCTGCTAGTTCCCGCCATCTCTGGGCGTATTCCTTAAATCCTTCATTGTTTCTCTATGATAAGTTCTATACTTGTACTCTATTTGGTGCCAGATCACTATTATATTTATAATGACGAACAAAAGCTTCCCCTAAATCCCTCTAACTTATGATATGTGTCCCTTCCACACCCATATACCATTCTAGAGAAGGACCTGACAAGCTGTCCTGAAAGAAGTGCATTAACAATTTCTCGTCTTCAAAATAAGATGACGTCTTCCGGTAATAAGCCCTGAGATGTAATCTAGGACATGTCGTCCCTTTGTACTTGTCAAAATCTAGCACTTTGAATTTGGGGGGAATCTTAACCCCTGGTATTAATCCCATATTTGACATGTCGAGTCCCAAAGAGTTTTGGTTCTCGAGGCTCTTCATTTTCTCTTCAATCATCTTGAACCTCTTGTCAGCCTCTGCAGAGGGACCCATGTCCAAGTCTCTCATTGAAAATACGTCATCCTGCTTCCTAGTGAGGACCTACAGCTCCATGTGCAGCACCCGCACCACCTCCTGCACCAGTTATATGAACTCCTGCTTGGTGACCTCCGCCCGGAGGATTAACAACAGTAGGGATTACATTGGCCTGAGGAATGCTACCATCAGCTGGGGGAGGAATAGCAGTAGTTTCCTCCATGTAAGACACCACTATCATCCACCCTGGCTATCAGTGGTTGGACTAGAGTTCTCAGTTGTTCCTGCCCATTGACTACCCCCTGCATCATGTCCATAAACTGTGTCATCCAGTCTCTGAATTCCTGTAACTCTTGTTATACCTAATCCATGATTCTTTGCTGATTCCCCCTTGTAGAGTACCTGTGGAATGCCGGGTTTGCTATCCTGTAAACTGCAGTAAGAAAACCAAACGAAGATAAGATTGACGGTCCTAAGAATACCTGCTATGCAAAATGATAATGATAATGCAAAATCCAAGCATGTATATATGATTCAGGAAGATCTTTCCCCTTAATTCTAGTTGCAAGCAAACAGGAAAACAACAAATAGAATCACAAATCTCTTCTCATAAATAAAATGAGGACGAAAGTCAACGTACACAAAATAACATCAAGAGATACAACAGTAAATGATCATACTTCCAACAAGTCTGGTGATGGTCTCAATACAAGACAATAGAGGAGAAAACTGAAAGGAAACTACATCATATAACTCTCCTCAGCCACTGTAATGAGTCTGAAACTCCTCTAATAGTTTCTTTGTATCTGGGTGTTTAGGCCTTGCAACCAACGCCTGTATGCGCAAATCCCTTCTGCTGATAACATCCTTCAAACTTTGAGTGTAATCTTCCTAAGCGTCTTCTCCGAAGGCATCTTCGAGTCTCAGTTTCTTCAGTTCTGCCTTTATTTTGTACTCTTCCAGTGCTGACAGGGTTTCTCGTGACTTACGATCACTTTCATAATGGTGAAATGATTCCAATGAAGTTTTTTCATCCTCGATCCTGAGTTGTGTCTTTAGTATGTCAATCTGCTTATGAAGCTCATCCTCTCTTCCTTTGTTGGCGGTTAGTGTAGCGTTCCACTGATCATTGAACTTGGATATCTCTAGGCATGCCCTATCCATCTCTTTCTTCTTATGTCTAAGGACATTACTAGTACTCTTCAAATCTTGACCAACTCGTTCTCGCACGCGAATCTCTTCATTCAACTCTTTTCCCATCTTGTCCAAGGCTTATGTCTTCATCCTTGCCAAGTAGACTGCTTCATTCTTGTCGCTCTTTAACTGACTAACCTCCTTTTCAACTCTTCATTCTCCTTGCGTAATTCTTCTTTTTCGGCCCACAACTTATTATATCTCTGAATATCAACTGTCGTAGGTTCTTCGATAACCAAAGGATACAGAGGTTCTCTGACAGGGAATGGTAATAACATTCTCTCAACCCTCTCCTGGATCCAATCCACATAAGGTCCATAAGCTCTGCAGTCGCCCTTACCCAAAGAAAGTTTTCCTCTTATTGAACTCTTCCCCAAGCCTTTTTTAGCCTGGCTAAAGTATCACAGTCAGCCACTCTTGTGAAATACAAAGATTCCTGTATTTCCTCCTCCTTCGAGGGCCCTTTCAAAGTGTAACCAAACTGTCTAATAGCAAGAGAAGGTTTGTAATTGATACCACCTTTTCTTCCTATCAAAGGAACATTAGAAAAGTTTCCACAGCTAAATATGATCTCCATGCCGAGAAGATCTCGATTAAACCAGACAATATTCTCAGATGTCAAACCCATGAGTCTTTCTGACCAATCTAATGTATCCGACATATCAATAAAAGCTCCAGATTAAGGAAGATGTTCCATAAACCATTTGTGAAGGAGTGGCGCACAACAAGAAACATTATTTCCTCTTCTCTTCTCATTCTTATAATGTACTGAATGGTACACGTCTCCCTGTTGCACCCCAAATTTTGACCCCTTAAATCTTCATCATCATTCTAGGATCATTTTCATTTGATTATTTAACCTTAACCTACTTCAAGTTTTTCTTTGTTAAGTTACAGGTGAACTAGGGTTCCGTACAGTCGGAAATCGAGGTTTCAATGATTTAATCAGTCAAGGTATTGGATTGTTTCTCCATGAAACAAGTCTCAACTTCATCAAAGATACTCCATTAGGTCAATCATGAGTCCAATTTGAGATTATCATCCGAAGATTAAAAACAGTGCAGTTCAGGATCCCCAATTAGGGTTTCTGATCAGGAAAAGTCAATTGTGGTTTGACTTTTGATTTAAAAGGTTCTCCAATGATGTAATTATGGTCCATGAAGCTCATATGGATTAGGGAAGTCCACTAAAGAAGTTTCAAGACCTCAGAAGACCCACGACACCAACAGTCGATTCAGAGGTTTTCGATCGTTTGGTTCGTCTGACTGAAACGTCAACCCATTGACCAATAGTGTTTTAACCAAAAATTGAAGACAAATATGTTCCAAACATCATTTAGTATCTAATCATGAAGTTTTGTGACCAATTGATCAAGAAGTGAGAAGTAATCGAAAAGTTGGGGAATTACGGTTTTGAAAAGGGCAAAGCCATAACTCCTTAACCACACAAGGGTTTTTGACCTAGTTTCAAGAGGAATGAGTTCCTAAAACAAACATAAATATTGTAGTACCTAATTGGGGCTTTCTAAAAAGTACAAGTGTGTTCCATAACTCTTCCTGGTTAGAGAGAACTGAGGTCCACAAGTTGGCAAAAACTCGCATTAGCAAAACCAGGTAAGCATGCGTTTTTTGATTCCAAAGCCTCTCCAAATCGATGCTAATAAAAGATTAAGCCTCATTTATGATGTTTATATTGATAATGAATATTTTTACATCAATTTCCACGAAAATGGAACAAAGATCAAAAGAAATCATTATTTAATACAAGTTGCAAAAGTGAATAGTGAAGAAAGAGAAAAAAGGTGGCTACCCTTGTCAAATCATCAACTTTAATTCAACAAGTTACCTCCTATCCTATCAATCATGATGAAAAAATCTATGGGGCATGGAGAATATCTCAGTATAGTGGCTTAAAGACAAAGATGAAGATTGCATTGGAAAACTCAAAGATTTTCATGATGGAAGGTTAAAATTGACAATTTGCTTCACTTTTACCCATACCTTGATCCAAGGCTTTTGGCTATAAATAGAACTCACTTCCTACACCATAAAAATACAAGTTTCATGCTAGAAACCAGCTAGAACTCCATTCCTTACACAATCACAAGTTCTTGCAAAATTTCATTAAGTTTCCAAAATCCCTCAAAATCTACTTTTGCAAAACACCTTTCAAAACCATTTCCAAACTTCTTACAACTCAAGAAACACTTAAAACACATCAAATATGATGTATTGAAGCTATCCAAATCACTTCCATATTTATGTAACAAGGTTCTAGTGAGTTGGTCTTTGAAATCTTTGGATTTTGGAGATTTTCCTTCATTTACAAGGAATTTCGTCCACTAGCTTGCTTGGAGGTTGTTTGGAGTATCTATTCATCATCCTAGGAACATTTGAAGATCTTGGAAGAGCTTTCAAGATCTCTGGTTTTCTTATTGCTTAATCTTTCTTCAAGAGGTAAACCTAAAACTCATAAATGTGAACTTTCCATTTGCATCTCACATGCTACCATGACTGTTTTTAGGGTTTTTACCATGATGTTCTTAAACTTTTTTAACTTGTAACTTGATTTTTCTTGTGATATTGATCTTGTATTATTTATACATGTTTGTTAACATGTTTAAATAATCAAATTGGTTTGATTCATTGTCTTACCATGTGCATTTTATTCTTTTTATCATTTAGATTTTTATGTTTTGTTCACAAACTTAAAAACCACATAACTTCTTCATTTTAAATCATTCTTAAGTGGTTCTTTTTGCAAAATTCTTGTGTTGTAACATATTTGTATATAATGTTTAAAGAATTCTAAAATTCTTATTTTAGAAACACTTTGCATTATGAGCAAGTTATAACCCATTTTAGAGTTTTCACCTTCCTAACCTTAGGATTGGAGTCGTCATGCTCTATTTAGCGTCCCTCCGTGGACATTTTCTCCCTTTTATCTTAACCTTAGGATTGGAGTCTCCGTGCTCTATTTAGCGTCCCGCCATGGACACCCTTTATCCTAACCTTAGGATTGGAGTCGTCGTGCTCTATTTAGCGTCCCGCCGTGGACATCCTTTTCCTTTATCCTGAACTTAGGATTTGAGCCGCTGTACTCATGTTTAGCGTCCTGTCGTGGACATTCTTTATCATAAAAATCTCAACATAGACTCAGGAGTCGCCGCACTCCATGTAAGTACTTCCTTATGAGTGCTTACATCCCTCTGGAACCTTGACCACAGTCAAGAGTTCCTCACCCCTAGTTAGGAGAACTACGATTGCTCTGATTCCATTCCCGTCAGGATACGTAGACACGAGATGCGATGTCTTCGTGAGCATACTTTACTAAATATTAACAAGAGGTTCCTGTAGAGTACTACAGATGTTTAGGATGTGAAATACCTACCTTAGGCATAACCAACCCCCGAACCTTTAGATCTCTCTTTGCTTAGCTTTAAGCCTTGCTTTTTGCTTTGCATTTTTATAGGTTTTTATTTCTTTAAACCTTTCCTTTTTGGATAAATTAAAGTCCAGTTGTGAATTTAAGAATTAAATATTCAAGTTAATTCAATAGCTTGGTATCACAATTCTCACCGCAACACTCCCAAAAGAGCAGGTACAGGGTTCTTGGAAGCGAAAATATGAAAGGCATCCATATCAACAAAGTCTGGTATATTGGGAAACAGAACCATGCCATAAATTCATAAGGCTAGAATAGCGTTGAAGACCACCCAACAACCCTCCTTAGCAAAATGCTGAGCCTTACCCACCAAGAAAGACAATGGAAAACCAGAGACCTCATTCCTCCAGACCACATTACCATCTAATTCAGACTTGCTCAAATGAAGAGCATTGGCCAACTTTGTCAGGTTAGGTTCCTCCTCAGAATGAAAGAAAGGCATCTCCTCTAAGACCGAAACTCCCATCAGAAAAGCGAACTCCTCCAAAGTAGGAACTAAGACATAACCGGGGAAAGTGAAACAGCGTAACTGAGGATCGTAGAACTACAGCAAAGTGTGGATGACTCCTAGTTCATATCTTGAGGTTTTACAGACAAAACTCAAAATCTTCCCATAATCTTTTTTGAAATCTTCAATGACACCATGATCAACCATAGAAATGAGAACAAATAAAGGTCCTAACTCCAGTATCGGGAACTTGTAGGTGATAGTCCTTTTCAATCCAGGCTCCATGTTGACAGCGGATCAGATCACTAGAATCAAAGGGAAAATGGGAACCTGAAATCATAAATACATGCAAATGAAAATCCAAATACAAACAAGGGATCAAGATTGTTGTGCTACTGACTGAGTTGAACCAGAATTTCGCTTCGGCAAAAAAATACCAAAATACCAAAACACTGAAGTAATAGAAACCCACAACACCAAAGATCAAAAGTCTTCACTTATGAGAAAACCAAAAAACCGGGTTGGTTGAAGGTCAAGTTTCCTGTAAAACCCTTCCCACTCATAGGTAGGACCTAATCTCTGACAAGGTACGACATCCTATGCAGGTCGTCAGTATCACGGAATCTCAGGTCGAAAAACGATGATATGTTTACCATTTATGGTTTGGCATCATGGTCAAATGAGGAGGCATCAACGGACTTCCCAATGAACGGTTTCTAGAGTCGTTAGTTTTCAGATCCGACATCCTTTCAACTGTCTGAGACGTACATGACAAGATGTCTTCAAAGAAAACCTCGTCTGAACGCAAATTTCATGAGGGCTATTGCATGCCAAACATGAAAGCCCGCACTACTCTCCACACTAATGCTAGATGTGTACTCAAGCCTAGGTATTGGGCTTGTCTCTCAATGGAACACCCCACCCAACAACACAACAGCAGTATGATAATAATGGTAAAGTGCAGAAAATAAAATGCAAATGCAACAATATACAAATACAACATATATACACACCCAAAAACATAAAATAGACAATCTCTAGGATTGACTCACATAGGGAACCAGGCGTCCCCAACAGAGTTGCTAGTTGTCGAACTGCGAAAAGGGGCCGGCGGAAACAAACAGAAGAGTCGCCACCAAACGTTATTTATCCCAAAGAGTGGGAAAGGAAACAATCGAAGAAAACCTAAGAGAACGGGAAAGACAAGGTCATCGCAACCAAATCTTGGGTTCGAGAGTCGGTTACGCAAGGGGAAGGTATGAGCACCCATCACGTCCGTTGTACTCAATGGGATCCACGCTTGTTGTCTAACCTATGGGTGAGAGCTATCTAAAAGCTACTTCTAAATGGCGGTGATAAGAAAGAACAGACTCGATAGGACATCGCCGCCCTATGCCTACGTATTCCCTCGTGCAACGGGAAAGTCAGAGTCAATGTAGTTCGGGAAACTACAGGTGATGGGGGGAAGGTTGCTCTCCAAGACATCACCGTCTTGTGCCTACGTATCCTCATCTGGTATGAGAAATAAGAGCAAACGTAGTTCGGGTAACTACGAAACCAGAGGTTGGTTAAGTATTTTTTATGAGCGACGTTAAATCTCCATTCCAGCAGTTAGGGACGATGCTTGTTTGCGGTAGAACAGAAAGATAATGTACCCTTTTATGAAAATGAGGTTTGAAACAATCCTGAAGGATGAAAAGGTTTTGAGTTTTGTTTGTGAGTTTTAGAAGAAGTGAATTGAATTGATTTGAGACTCATATTGCACTAAAGACTATGACACGAGAGCGAATGCATCGCATATCGCCCAAAGGGCATACACTAAACACTCAGGACAAGTGAAGATAGACCTCCCCACATATAATTTCTCATGTACTTAAGGCTCGTAGCATACAACACTTGTCATTCTTTATTAAGTGTCTTAGAGGAGTTTGAGATGAGAAGAGAAGACACAAGGACACTAAAGGGAACTGAGAACCCTAATATTGTCATGCAAAGTAGTCCTAAAGGTGGGATAAAAGGTTACTACCTAATGTTATCATACAAAGGATTGAAAGCCTAATGTCTCTCCTACTCCTATCTTAAACAGAGGGACTAGGAATCCTAAGGGATCATGTGAGCAAACACAATTAAACACATCATTAATCAATCACAAATAAAGATAGAAAGAAAGACTTAAACAAGTCATGAAAGGTGAAAGGAGATGAGAGAAGCATACACACCAATAACAATGATCATGCAAACATGAGACACACATCCATGACACACACAAGTCACATCCAAGTCAACAAGATGAAAGTTAGAATAACAAGGCAAACAATGCAACCACACAAGACCACATGCCACAAACATTTTAAGAAGAGTGATATCAAACATTGAACCACAAGCAAAGAAATGAGGGGAGAGATAGAATGGGGAAACAACCACATCATGATTATTAAAATCAAGCATTCATTCATGATCATTCACAGGAAAACATCCAAACACAACCCAAAAGAGGTTCAAATGCTCACACCATTTTCAAAGTAATATACATGCCATAAAAACATCAAGATCAAGTATCCATTCATTAAGGTCAGAAATAAACTCAAATGATATTCATCAAGTTCAAAACCAAATTATCAAACACAATCAAGTAGGATCACACTCAAATTGGAACACCAAAGTTCATGCAAACATCTCACAAGTCAAAGACAAGTGGAAAACATGATCATACAAAGCATATGAGATGAAACCAACATTCAATGGACCACTAATCATGAAGATCAGAACCTCTAACATGTTATCAAAAGTAAACAAGACTCAACAAGCACTCATGTAATCACACAAGAAACCACTTCAAAAACTAGGTCAAGACATGCACACACACACACACACACACACACACACACACACAGTTAAAACAACAAGATTTTGAGGCATCAACCAAAAATAGAAACAAGTCCAAATAAAATCCAAATAAAATCCCAAACTCAAGTTAAGTCAATCAAGAATCAGTGTGCAAAATATCATGACAAGAATTGCATCAAAGCATCACCAATTGTATCAATCAAGGCAAGGTAGTCAAGTTATCGAGCATACATCGAGGGTCAAATAAAATCCAATGAAAAAAACCAAGAAATGATCGCCAAGGCATCAGACCAGCCCTCAAACAATCCTCAATCAAACACCTAAATGTGAGAGGAAAATTGGTCGAAGGGGGTATTCAAATGATGTCAAAGATCAAGCTTAAATCACAAGGATAAACAAGAAAACCTCTTCACAAATTAATTTGATTAAAAATAATAAAATAAAATGAAAAATAAAATAAAAATTGTGAAAAATATCTTGGCACATCAATTAATCAGAAAATAATTTTTGTTGATTTTTAAAATGATTTGAGCTATTAAAACTAAAATTAAAATGAAAATGATAAAAGAAATAAAAATAAAATAAAAAAAGAATGAAAGGGGGTGTATCAGCAAAGTCTGGATGAACTGGCTTCATGTTCAACACGCAAATGGGCTGAACAAAGAGGGGTGTGGATATCACAAATGCCAAAGCCCAAACCAAAACTCAAATAAAAACTCAGATTAAATGAAACGCAGCGTTTCATTAACGTATGTGGCATGCCACATCAAGTTTCAACGCGCCACACAAGCCATTCAAAGCCCACATCACTTCCCACCTCAGCAAACACCTCAGACACCAGAGCCCTAGCTCCGGCCGTCTTCTCCGGCAAGCCTCACCGGTGATGGCTAAAAATCTCCATAAAAATGAAAACCCAAGACATGCTTTTGAATGATTTTTCACGTAGAACACGAATATGCCATTAGTTTTCCAAAAAGCTTCCTCCATCATGGTGAAAACTCAACACGAAAGTTCAACATCCAAACTGATACTTGAATAAACAGACACCTCATGCACTCAAACATTGCCTACACATGGTAGGACTTCAGATGCAACCAATATGAACTTAATTACATGCCTAAAATGAGAGTTCCAGATGGTGAAAAGTTACCTAACGAAGCAACTTTGTTGGTTCTTTAAATGCTGTGCAAGCTTCAATCCAAAGCCACCAATCTCCTCCTTATGCTTCAGTGAGTGAGAACCAAGCCAAAAATGGAAGAAAAAGTCAAGGAAATGTACAACTCGAAGTAAGAGAAAGTTTGATAAATTTTGGATGATTTTCACTCTCTCTACAATAACCAGCCTCTTGCCCACGTTAGGGTTTCTCTAGACGTTATATATATGAAGGTTTTGTGGAATTTTTGCAGGCCCGTGATGGGTGCTTCTTGTGATTTCAAAAACTTGCCAAAAGCTTCAAAAGTGAGGTGCACACGGGTTTGAAGGGTTTACCACTCGTTCAAGTCACTCTTTTTGGTCAGAGGAGGGTGAGGAAATCAAATGTGGGGGTTGGAAGGAAATGAAATGCCCTTGTCATATGTTTTGAACAATTCCTTCATAAGGCATGAAATTTGAAAATGGCTTGAAAAAGTGGATTCATGTTTGATCATTTTATGTAAAGGTTAGTATGGTCATGACATGATGATGATATGATATCAAAGGAGCAAAAACAATCCCATTTGGTAACTTGGAATGGAAGAAAACCAAATTATATCAAAAGTTCATGTTATTGTGTTCATCATGCCTTTTTTTTAATTTCAAAAATCATCAAAGGTCATGAAATTTAGGATCATGACAAAGTTAAGGTCTTGACACATAAGTTTCATGTGGCAAGAATTTTGATTTGAGGTCTTGAAGTTCATGAACTTGGTCCTTGAAATGAATGACCTAAAACTAGGTTTCCAAAAATGGCCTTGACTTGGGATGATCATAACTAGAGCTCCACACATGGTAAGGATGAGTTCTAGCACTTTTTGGAAAGCTAATACAATAAGGAACAACTCTCATGTTTGTTGAAAAATGAGGAAGAGCTTGATTCCATGTGAAACATGCCTTAGAAGTGAGTTACCCTTGAGTGCCTCTGAATTCTCTTCATTTTATAACAACAACTTGTGAACATCATAACTTGAGATGTATGAATCTAATGAAAGAGTTATTATACTCAAAAGAAATACTGAAAGGTGAGGAACAATTGTCATGTTTGATGGAAAATGAGACAGGACTTGCATCATAGTGAAAATTATCCTTGAAGTTAGATACCAAAAGTGGGGATTTTACACTTAGAATCATATGAAACCCAAATTTAGCAACTTCTTGAAATCTTGAATCTCCTTGACCTAGCTTCAACATAACATTTTAGATGACTTAGGATGACTTCTCACGGCTTCAATGATCAATAATCAAGCCTTGAGCTCTCTCAAATCCACAGTTGACTTTTGTTGGCCAGATGAAATCCTAACACCTTATCCACTGACTGAGATTCTTGTAAATGATTTGTGTAATCATGTGACCCCCCATAGAGGATCCTCAACGTGTACACTAAGCTCTTGAACCATGTTTCATCCAACGAGATAGCCATATGTGCCTCTAATCATCCTCAAGATAGGAGGGGATAACCAAACACCTATTTCTTTCCTCAAGAAGCTTTGAGACCAATTCTGATGATAATGAAGACTTAATGACTCTTGAAATTGTACCTTGCCTGGGCTTTGAACATGAAGCTTCTCTCTTGAGTAGTAAATAAAAAATCTTGATCCCCTGTCTAGAACCAATGCTATGTACAAATGCTAATGCAAAATGCTATGAAACATAACCAAGATAGAAGAAAAGGTTGGGCAAATTTTGGGGATCAACAGGCATTCACGACTAAACCTGGTTATTTGCACATTACCCACGTGAAGGCAACATTCAAATAGGCAGAGTGAGTACAACGATTCATAATAATCAGTATATAAAACAACTTCATTTTCATATTATACATCATCATATTCATCAAGGAACATCAAGGCCACAACATCATAAATTACTCAAGATTGCCTCATAGGGTCATCAAGGAACATCAACGGTCATAATATCATAAGTTACTCAAGATTGCCTCATAGGGTCATCAAGGAACATCAAAGATCATAATATCATAAATTACTCAAGATTTCCTCATTAGGTTTATCAAGGAAACATCAAAAGTCATAACATCATAAATTACACCAAATTATCACACAAATGCAAATGCAACAAGACTCATGCATGTGGTACCAATCATCATAGCTCGATGGACAATAGGACTAAAGCCAAAGAAATCAAGGTCCTGAATTGAAGTCCGGATGCACATGAATGCATGATGCACACGTCAATAATCATCCTCATAATAACATCATAGGTGCATCATCATTCATCAAAATCATCATCATCAAAACCATCATAAATCATGTCATTATAGAGTCATCAAAACTCATGGAAATATCATCATAACTCATCATCATTACTCATAGGAATCATCATCATACAATCATGTATTAATCTCATCGGAATCATAGTTATACCCATGGTAATTCATCATACAATTACGTATTTAATCTCATAAAAATATTAGACAATCAATTATGTTATTTATACTATGTTATAGCCCTGTTCATTAGCTTTCCAATACTTTGAACGGGGGCCAAAACAGACTTACGGATTAAAAGTTACGTCCAAAACGATTTCGGCTGAAAACATGAACAGTCGTGACGGACAACATGTAAAATTTTATGCATTTTTCACTGTTGGAGACCTTCCGGATCTCCGATTTCAATTCCGTAAAAACCTAAACTCTCAGAAAATTATAACCCATCCAATACTATAATTAATTCAAGTAAGTCTACAATTATAACACAATTAAACCATTACGACTTCCCACATTCACAAGGTTCTCATAAATCTTTACAATAGTTCTCATAAATCCCTTTACCCTACAGGGTTAAACAAATGTCAAACCAGATCTTTGGCCACAAAGGCCTAATTTCCTTTAACCCAAATCCGCCTCTAATCTAAGGCCATCAGTTTAAAACTCCTAAGACTCTTACACCTTAGAAAGGCAACAATAATACAAATGCTCACAAAACCTTTTACCCTTAAACCCTTAAACCAACTTTAAATACATTGAAATCACATATTAAAAACAATGAATGCAATACTCCTCATACCTTAATTTCCGACTCTAAGCCTTTTTCTTTGATTCGTGGGAACCTCGCGAACCTTTTGCCTCAATCCTCTTCCTCAGAGCTCTGGCCTCTATTTCTTCCCTTTTCACGGTCTAACAAGAATGAATAGTTATTCCCTCAAAATCCCTTTTTGTTAAACCTAACTTTGGGCCTATAAATTGGGCTTTCCATTATTACCCTCACTAACTCCTCCTCAATTGTCCAATTTACCCTTAGTTAACTTATATTTATTTAAATTGATAATAATACCAATATATTTGTATTATATACTACTATTTAAATAAATAACCCGAAATCCATAATTTTCAATATTTCACACCAACCACGAAAATCACCAAAAATACGAATATTCATATTTAAATAAATTAAATAAATATTCCAATATATTTGGGGCGTTACACATGTACTGCATTTTTAAAGCATGTGGGCTCTGTTAGATGTGTCGTCTCTACAGGTCGACACGTGACCTACATAGGTCGATACCTGCCTTGTATAGGTTGGCCTATACATTAAAAACCATACAAAATTTCATTGTTTTCCATTCCTTTTACTTCATACTTGCTCACACACACACACACATACACACACACACACACACACACACACACACACACATAGGGAATATCTAGTGAGAATGGGTAAGTTATATGAGAATGTGAGAATGAATAAGAATCATCAGATTTAAAAAGGAAAGGTTGGGATTAAAAAATGGTTTTCACTAAATCATGTGTCATTAAGAGGAAAGACCAATCATGAAAAATATTTTTTAATCTCAACCTTTCCGTTTTAAATCTGACGGTTCTTATTCATTCTCACATTCTCATATAACTTACCCATTCTCACTAGATATGCCCCATATATATATATATATATATATATATATATATATATATATATATATATATATATATATATATATATATATATATATATATATATATATATATATATATATATATATATATATATATATATATATATATATATATATATATATATATATATATATATATATATATATATATATATATATATATATATATATATATATATATATATATATATATATATATATATATATATTTATAGGAAAGAAGAGGAAGAATATAGAGAGAGGGGGAATAAAGAATAGAGATAGAATAGAGATAGGAAAGGAGTATTTTATTTATTCAGCAAAAATATACATTGAATGGTTAGTTTCTAACTATACATATATGTCTAAGCATGTAGAACAATCTAGATCAACTATTACAGCTGGATATCACTAATATATGCATCATATCCCTCCCCTTAAAATCTTCCTTGTCCTCAAGGAACAACTGCAACATCAATATAAGGAAACTGAAGTTTGAGTTTGTATAGAAACTCCCAAACAGCCTCTTTCATAGCCTCTCTTTTCCACTGAACCAAAACCTCAGTAACCACCCGATTGTGCCTCTTAATGGAGCGCCCCTTCAAAATCTTAAATGGCTCCTTAGGGTCATCTAAACTTCTCCACTCTTCAGGAAGTGCAACCACGGGAATGTTCGCATCAGGACACAGTTTCAAAAGAGACACATGGAACGTAGGATGAATCCGCTAAGTAGATGGGAGAATCAAGGTGTATGCAACCTTTCCCACCCTATACAGCACCTAATAAGGTTCGTAAAACTGAGGAGAAAGCTTTTCGGAAGCATGATATTGAGCAAACAACTGTCTATAGGGCTGTAACTTTAGGAAAACCCAATCTCCTTCCTTGAATTCTCGATCACTACGATGTTTATCGGCTTGGCGCTTTATACGTGCTTGAGCCTGGACCAAATTACCCTGTAATTTTTGGATCATCTCCTCCCTTATAATGAAGCTCCGATCGAGCGCCTCAACTTTAGTACTTTGAGGGCAATAAGGAAGATGCAAGGGGGGTGCTTAGCCATACACAATATCATTAATGGTAGATTGAATAGAGGAATGATAAGTTGTATTGTACCACCACTCTGCCAAAGGTAACCAATTAACCTATTCCTTAGCCCGCTGCCATGTCATAGCCCGCAAGTAGTATTCTAAGCAACGACTCAGGACTTTACTTTGACCATCCAATTGAGGATGATAGGCTATAGTTAAGCTCTGATAAATGCCCAACTGACTAAGGAAAAAACCCCAGAATTTACTAGTAAATAAGGGATCTCGATCACTCACAATGTTGGCGGTAGCACCATGTAACTTGTAAATTTCAACAATGAAAATTTCAGCTAATTTGGATGCAGTAAATGGGTGAGCAATAGAAATAAAATGGGCATATTTGCTCAGTCGATCAATAACTACCCAACTCGTGTCTTTACCATGAGATTTAGGAAGCTTTTCAAGGAAGTCCATGGCTATACTTTGCCATACTCCCTCTGGAACTTGCAGGGGCTGAAGTAAACCCGCAATAGCTTTAGGTTTATACTTGCATCAAAGGCAAGTCTCACATTGCTGAATGAACTTTGTGACATCCTTAGCAAGGCCTTTCCAATAAAACATGCTTTTGATTTGTGCTATAGAAGCCCTGATGCCTGAGTGGCCTCCTTGGTGTGAAGAATGAAGCATTGTAGAATCACTAATCATACTTGTTCATCATTAGGAATGGCCAGCTTCTTTTTTCTATACAATAAATTATCCAAAGCAGAAAAATGGGGATGCAAGGCGGGACTAGAGAGAACCTGCAGCTTGAGGTCCTGTAAAGCTAAATCTTGTTCATAGCTCTTAAGGAGAGAATCCCATAACTCAGAAGAAATGGAAGAGATAGTTAACTGTAAAAATTCACCATCAAAGGCTCTAGATAAGGCATCTACAACCACATTATCCTTACTCTTTTTATACAGAATTTTATAAGAAATACCCATGAGCTTAATGACCCATCTATATTGGGCTGGGGTAGATAAACGTTGCTCCAAAAGTACTTCAAACTATGTTGGTCAGTAAGGATAGTAAATGTGTTTAGGGAAAGGTATTGGTGCCACTTAGAGACTGCATGAACCAATGCCAATAATTCCCTGTCATAAACTGACAAAAGCCTATTTTTAAAAGATAAAACCTTGCTAATAAAAGCCACAGGGTGTATGTCCTACTTAGTATAACACCAATTTCAGTGCTTGAAGCATCTGTTTCTACCATAAATGGCTTTTGCATATTAGGGATGACCAACATTGGGGCATTACTCAAAGCATCTTTCAATGTAGTGAAGGAGGTTTGTGCTTCTTGAGGCTAATGGAAAGAATCTCGCTTGAGTAAATCAGTAAGAGGAGAAGCAATAATGTTGTAGCCTTTAATGAACCGCCTGTAGTAACCCGTTAATCCCAAAAATCCCCTCAATTGTTTAACTGTTTGAGGTGTCGACTAAGCTCTCACATCTTGAACTTTAATTGGATCAATAATGACTCTTGTAGGTGTAATCAAATGACCCAAGTATTTGATCCATGTAGTGAAGAATGCACACTTACTTCTCTTTACATAGAAGGTATGAGCTTTGAGGATCTGAAATACTTGTCGAAGATGATCTATATGTGCCTCCAAAGATGAGTTGTACACTAATATATCATCAAAGAAAATTATAACACACCTCCTTAATAAACCCAAAAAAACAGTATTCATTATTCCTTGAAAAGTAGCTGGTGCGTTGGAAAATCCAAATGGCATCACCATATATTCATACTGCTCCCATGAGTTTGAAAAACTGTCTTCGGTATTGTTGCACCCCAAAATTTGCCCAACCTTTTCTAACCTAGGTTTATGTTTCAATTGCATAGTCATTTGCATTGTCATCATGTACATAGTGTATTCATCTACATTGCATGTCATAAGCAAGTTATCTTAACAGGGGATCAAAGTGCTATTCCTATCTCAAGAGGTATATCCAAGGGTTTCATTCATATTCAAGACTACTCAGGTCATCAGAGGAGAATTTGAGCTGCCAGGTTGATCAGTGAATTCTCTCCTATCTTGAGGCTAGTTGGGGATCATCAGAGGAAATGTGAGCTATGAGCCAAGAGTATGAGGTGTGTATGGATGCTATGAAGAGTCTAGAGAATCATTTTTGAGGAGAACCAAGTCATTTGAATGATTGCAAGAGCCTCAGTTGAAGTCAGTCAACTAGGGTCAACACTGGGTCAATTCTAGGTCAAAGAAGTGTTTTGAAGGGTATCAAGGATCATTTGAAGAATGGGGGATTCATTATTTGCTATATGGATATGGATATGATGTTGTGATAAAGAAAAATCAAAAGGAGTCAAGGAGAACTGGAGTTACTAAATTAGGGTTTTATTGTAAAATCCCCTAATTTAGGTCAAACTTCAAAGCCGTGTAACTCAAGATGCATGCTTCATATGGATTCTTGGTCCACATGAAACTTGTATAATATATTCATAGCTTTAATTTGAGTGGTGGAAGTCATCAAGATGATTTGTAGAACTCAAGTTATGGCTCTTGCAAGTTACAGGCCATCTGAGGGCACTGAAATTTTTCTGTGAAAATTGTCTGTATTCCAAGCAACATTTGACTTTCAAGGGTACTTCAAATGGATTTCTGGCCAACATGAGAATTGTTCCTTATTGTCTTAGCTTTCTAGAATGGTATGGTATGCCTTCATATGATTTATGGAACTCTACTTATGGTCTTGGCAATCAAAGGGTATTTTGGTTATTTGAGGATTACAGGTCATTCTTAGTATATGCCTAAAACTCATACAAGGAAGCTTCAAATGAAAAACTTCACAACATCAAAGTTGTTCAAAATGGGATTTTAAGGCTATAAAAGAAGGTGTGAAAGTTTGGAAAAGCTTAGAGCATGGAATTTTAAAATTGGTGCAAATGACTTGAAAATGGCTTATAAGTTGAAAAAGTTGAAATGAAAAGTTGGTTTGGGAGATCTACAAATCCAACATGGGTCATCCAATATACCAAATTGATTCCAAACATCATTTTAAAGACATTGGTTCAGCCACTTTTTTGAGTTAGGGTTTAAAAATTGGACTTGCTTTGTATTTTTGTTACTTGCATAATAAGGCAAGTATAGAAAACTTGGCACAAGATGAATTTTCAAGGCAAGGAGCTTACATACACTTCCCATATCTCATGTAAGGAGATTTTGACATAAGTTTGGAAAGGTGCAAGCATGAGATAATAGATATTCAAAGTATCATGGCATGAGAAGTTCATGAAATTTCCACAACTTTCTAGAATCCTCCAAGATTATTCTAGAAATCTCTAAGTTTGTTAATCATCATCTATATATTGGATTGAGATCATTAAGAGTAAAGGTTGGTGATAGTTGATGTTGAATCCATTTGCAAATCATATTGAATTTTTTTCTCTTCACCATTTTTTCCATTTTTCCCACACTTTCACATTTTGGAATTTTTTTTCAATCTTTTTTCTCTCACTTTCCATACTTTTTCTCTTCACCAATCAATTACACAACAATTATAGAGATGGTTCATCATTTTTTTTGAGAGAATTGGAGCAAGAGGAACCTTGTAGTAACATGAAAAAGTGGTGAAAACTCAAATTCCAATTTTCACTTTTTCATCAATTCAAGACTTGTCAAGGCTTCAAACATATTCACCAAGTATTGTTGAGTGATTCTACATCATTTTCTCAAAGAATTGGTGATCGAGTGAAGCTCCATAAGCCATTTTTCGGAGGTATAAAGAATTCGACATAACTCATGATTTATGAGTCTTTCTTGCATTATTGTTGTTGCATTACATTGCTCTCATCTCCTACATGGATTCTAGTACAAAAAAAGATGGGTTTCATGACAATTTTTGGTTCTTGAGTTTTTCTTGAGGTGCCACGTTTTGGGAGTTAGAGAGAGTTTCAAGAAAATCTAAGACCATATTTGGATTCCTTGATTTTTTTTCCTTCAAGTTTGACCAAAATTTTGTGTGAAACGGATAATTATTGATGGAGTTATGGTGCTTCAAAGTAGCAAAAAACTCATGTTCATGGGGCTGCGGGTTACTATTCACAAAGTTGAAAATTTTGATTTGGAGAAGAAGGTGTTAACACCGTCGGATGCATTTCCAAGTCAAGGTTTCTTCCATTCATCCAACGCCTCTCACTGCGCCACGTAATCGGCCACATAAGCCTCATGCCACTTTTATTTATTCATGTTATTTTCTTTTATTTTCCTATTGCCATGTTTCTTTTAATTTTTCTGTTTTATATGCTGACTTCAAATAATCATAAAAAATAGGAAACTTAGTCGTTTTGATCCCCATTTTTTTGTGCTGAATCTTTAAGATGTCTAGGATTTAATAAAACTGGAATTATAATTTTACCATTTTTTGACATTTTCTTTGGATTTTTTACATTTGGGTCGTCATAAAAAGGCCAATGCTGGTGCTATCATTTTGTTGAAAATCTTTGACCTATCAAAACACAATTTAAATGTCAATCCTTTTGCAGGGATCTCATACACACGTTGAAGTATTGTGATATATTTTTGTGGGAATTTTATTGTACCATTTTAATTGGTTTTGGATGCTTTCTTTAACATGCTCCATTTTAATCTTTCCTTTGGTATACATGAGATATCTTGCAATGTTTTCATCTTGTTTGACCATTTATCTTTGGATATTTTTGTGGTATATCTCACCCCTGGTTTGTGGCTTGATGTAGGGCATTGGAGATTTTTATTTGAATTTTTTAGCACCTTTTGCTATTTTTCTTATGTTTTGTATTCGAACTTGTAATTTGGACTTCCGAATGGACTTTATTTTTGTTAAGGCTCCAACGGCCGATTTGTGTTTGCGTGGTGAACGTCGTGGTTTATATTTCTTATTATAGATAGGTTAGAGGTATTGGAAGACCCTTAGGTGGCTGTTATTTGTATGTGTAGCTTGCCCGATTATCGACTTGTTTGCATGATAGCACGTTGCGATTCCAAATAGTGGATTACGCGTTTCATTCGGAGTTTTCACTCGATTCTTTGCATATGATCACTTGATATTTTCTTATTCCATCCATGAATGGGCTTGAGGTTTAGATGAACCTTCCTCCCTCCTTTGCATTGCATTTACCATTGCTATATTCATGTTCACTTGTATGCGGTTATTACTTGTATTTCCGTTTCTTCCTTTCGTTTCCTTTCCCGTAGGACTTCCATTCTTCCTTGTTCAAGGGAGGATGTGATAGACATTAGGAGCTAACCCATGTATGATAACATTAGGGTAGATTTTATTCCCTTTTTAACCCTAGGATTTATAGAGTGTCATCTATTCTTCCTTCAAAACAACAGAAAAACATTAATAAAGGTTATAACAGAGATTAATTCATTTCTTCCGTCAAAAGATTTGAACAGACATCAACCTTTTTGCAATAAGAAAACCCTTGTTTAAGGTGAAATTTTTCATAAAAAACACTTGAACAGCTTGTGTCGGGCGTAGCCCGAACTACGTTTGCTCTGATCTTCCATGCAGTATGGAAGTACGTAGGCATAGGATGCGATATCCTAGCGAGCAACCTTCACCCACCTTCACCCGTAGTTAGGCGAACCACGTTGACTCTGATTTCTCGTTCCAGACGGGAATACGTAGGCATAAAGTGCGATGCTTTGCCGAGTCAAGTTTTCTTTTCTTTTCAAACCTCATCCTTTAGTTTAGATAGAAGTGTAATCCGTACAAACCAAGCAAGCGTGGATCCCATCGAGTACGATGGACGTGAGGGGTGCTAATACCTTCCCCTTGCGTAACCGACTCCCGAATCCAGGTTTTGGTTGCGATGACCATACCTTTTCCCGTTTTTCGCGAGGTTTACTTCGAGCGTTTCCTTTCCCTCCGTTGGGATAAATAACGCACGGTGGCGACTCTTCTGTTCAGCCGGCGCCGATTTTCGCAGTAGCGACAGCTGGCGACTCTGCTGGGGACCCAACGTCCCCTGGCTGCTAAGGACTGCGATAGTTCTTATGCATTTGGGATCCAACGTCCCTTTAGAGAGTCGATCCTAACGCTTGTTTGCCCGTCGAGGAATTTGTATGGATTTACATTTCTGTATTTACATTTTATCATTTTATTATTATTGCTGTATTGTGGGGTGTGACGGGTGTTCTTTGATTGAGAGATAAGCCGGACCTGGGCTTGAGTGCACCTAGATTTAGAGTAGAGATTAGTGGGCGCGCACGTGCTTTGCATGTCCTAGCGTCCCGCGAAATCTACGCTCAGACGAGGTTCTTCTGGTTGGCCTCCTGTCCTGCCCTTTGGGTGGCTCGGGTTGCTGGTTAGTTGGATTGTCGACTCTGGGGACCGATCATTTGGAAGTTGGCTAAGTGAGGCCTCTTCAGGATTTGATAATGCCACTCCTTCTGGGAATCGTATCATCAACCCTGAAAGTCTGTGACGCCGACGACTGCATAGGATGCCATACCGTTGTCAGTTACTAGGACATCCACCTGTGAGAGGGTTTGGGGTTATGCAGGTAACCAGACCTCCAGATACCGGTTATTTCTTGATCGGAGATCCTTGGTATTTATGGATAGTTGTGAGGTCTATCAGAGACCAGCCAGAGTTATGGTGTGAGGTCTATCAGAGACCAGTTGGAGTTATGTTATGAGGTCTGTCAGAGACCAGGTATGGGTTATATTATCGGGTCTATCCGAGACCAGGCTGGAGTTCTTTGTGAGGTCTGTCTGAGACCAGAGTTTGATGAGTATTGGAGGGTCTGTCTGAGACCTGTTCTTGGTGTGACTTGGGCTTCTTATTCAGGGCACTTGATCCCCTGTTGCAGCTGTTTGCATTGCATTGTTTGCATACCCATTTATCATTGCATTTTGCATACATACCCATATTTGCATTACAGGTTTGTGAGCCGTGTATCTTATCTCCCGCATCCGTGCAAGGTATTTTCAGGATTGAAGAAAGGCGGGTCCACCGTTACTCTACAAGAATCAACCAGAAGAAGATCATGGACGCCATGCGGCTTGAAATGCAAGAGATGCGTGACAGGATGGCCCTGTTCATGCAAACCATGGAGACTATCGCCAAAGGGCAGGAACAGTTGCAGAGTCTGGTGCAACCGTTGGTTGCTCGTGCTGAGAACAACGGCACCCCGCGTGGTGAAAATGTGGCTAACTCTCCCAGGGTTGAAAATCATCAAAGTGCTGATCACATTCAAGTCGCTGGGCTGAACAACGGAGAAGCCGGTCCTGCTGGTGGGAACGGAAACACTGGTAACACTAACGGAGATACTGCAGGAGTGTTCATAGGGAACGTCAACCAGGGTTTCAACTTGGGTGCGGAGAACGTCGGGCTGAATGGCGGCAATGGTAATCAGGGCTTTCAGGGTATGAATGTGGGATATGGCAATGTGGCTGGTGCCAAAACTGGATACGGAGACCATGGTTATGGTAACGCAGGATATGGAATGGGTATGAACAACGGCCAGGATATGGGCAACCTGAGGGGTAACTCAGGTACTTCCAAGCAGGTCTGGGTCATAACGCTGGACATGCTGCATATGAAGAGATACCTCGCTGGGAGGATCATCAGGAAGACGTTTTCTCAGGTCATAATGAAGGCTACGGGAGGCCTACAGGGGACAACCTCCACATGAGATTGTTGGAAGAAAAGGTAAATGGTCTGGCTAATCAGAACGCTATGGGACTGGATATGTCTAACATGGGGTTGGTACCAGGGCTGAGGGTACCTCTGAAATTCAAGGCGCCATCTTTTGATAAGTATAGAGGTGACACGTGCCCGAGGGTGCATGTCCGTTCATTTTACAGAAGGATGTCTGCGTATTCGGACGACGAAAAGATGCTTATGCACTTTTTCCAAGACAGCTTGTCAGGGCCGTCATTGGAGTGGTACATGAGCCTGGAGCCAACACAGATCAGAACTTGGAAGGAATTGGCGGAAGCTTTCGTGAAGCACTACCAATACAACAGCGATCTCGCTCCTAACAGAGTTCAGTTGCAAAGCATGTCCCAGAAGCCCAAGGAAAGCTTCAAAGAGTACGCCTAGAGATGGCGTGACTTGGCTGCTAGAGTACAACCCCCTATGGTCGAGCGGGAAATGATGGACTTGTTCGTAGGGACATTCTCAGGGATGTACTATGACCGGCTGCTCAACTTCTCAATGAGTACCTTCTCCGAGCTGATCCTGATGGGGGAGCGTATAGAGAACGGGATAAAAATTGGTAAGATTCAACCGGGAGAATCTGTTTCAGCTGGAAGCACGAAGAAAGCCTTCGATGGTAAAAGGCAAGATGATGCTAATGCGGTGTATAACGTTCAGCGGGGAAATAAGAATCAGAACCGGCGTCCACAGCCTCAAGTTGCAAGTGTGACTATTCCGGGACCACCTCAGCAACAGAGACAACAACAGCAGCAGGCTCAGCAGCAGCCTAATCAGAATCAGCGGCGGTTTCAGGCTCCAAGGCCGAGGAGGGTATTTGAGGTACCGCCGATGTCTTATGCAGAGCTCCTTCAGACCCTATTGAAGTTACAGCTAGTTGAAAAGAGAACCTTAGCGCCGCCGACTGGCACGCCACCAGTAGGGTACGACATCAACGAGCATTGTGATTTTCACTCTGGTGCACCCGGGCACAACATCGAGAATTGTTTAGCTTTCAAGCACAAAGTGCAAGATTTGCTTGATAGCTCAGCCATCAATTTTGGGAAGGAAGGTCCCAACATTACGCAAAAACCAATGCCAAACCATGAATAGGCTGGAATATGGTGGACAAAGAGGAGTTCTATAGTTCGTGTGGGCCGTTAAAAGTAGATCAGAACAGCGGCAGGCTGCCTCTCATAACTGATGGTGAAGATAGCTGGTTCAGCAGCAGGACAGATGTGAAAGCCCGGTTCTCGGAAGCTGACGTTTTTCTTTGTTTTATCTTGTCATTTCTTTACGTTTGTAGTTTCTTTCATGTTTGAATTGCGATCTTGTTTGTAAAACTTGTTGTTTTCATTTCAATTGATGATGATGAAATAAATATGCATGTTTTGATTAAATCCATTCGTGTTCACTAATTGTTTTATAAATGTCCAACACCTGGTTAAGAGGAATCTGGGGGGGATGACGAAAACGAATGACATGCAACTTCCGATATTGTATGCTTTTGAAATAAAACCTGTTGATGATGTACAGGCATTGTTTCAAATCCCTAAACACCGGAGTTATAAGGAAGATAATCCCTTGTCGACCCTTTTGAGCCTTGTAGTAGGAGTCTCTTTCTGTGAATGAAAAACCCTCAATCTTAACCTGGGGCAGGGTAGGTGTTAGCTAATTTGACCGAGCGTTCAAGTTGCAAAAGGAGTGTCCGTTCGAGGATCAGTCACACCTCTAGAGGTCGTGCCTAAAAAACCACAATGGTCAAATCAAGAGTGAGACAGTCACATCATTCTCCAATGAGTCAGGCAACCAGTGTCACACGACTTGTTCGAAGAAAAGGAAAAAGGAGAAAAGAATCAAAAGCCCGCTAAGTCAAGAAAAGAAAACAATTGACTTAGGCAAAAATGAGGGCATCCCGCTGGACTTAAAAAAATCAAAAGAAACTCAAAAGGAGTCAGTCCAGGAAAAAGTTAGGGATAAAGAAAAAAGATGAAAGGAGGACAAAAAGAAAAATCCTCAAATCAAATGCGAGTCGTGTGACCCTAAGTGTCAAAGACGAAAAGTCAGTGGCTGTCACTCTAAAAATTCATGGGTTCTCGAACTATCACTCATATCTTTCAGCCTCTGAGAGGTGAGCGCTAAGGTCGAATTAGCTGAACATAGGATCGGAGAACATCAAGGAGAATGGGTGGGTTAAAATAAACTTTGAGCCTTTATCCTTTCCTTCAAAACCGTGAACCTGACCACGTTATAACCTTCAAAAGTCCTAATTGAAGCAGGTTGTTTCGAAAGCATACTTCGGTAAAGGCCACGTCGATTCTGACTCCTGAAAGGGTTCCTCTTACCATGTTGGTATTGATGTTGATAAATGTTTTGTGCAGTGTATGCTATAAACTGTTTTTCCCTTTTTCCCAGCAAACAGATTGGATGTCAAAACTGTCATATGTGTTACATTAATATGTCTTTTACGCAGAACAACTTGTTTTACTTGCGAGTAAGCGCTTGACAGCAGGAAAGTTTTCTGCAATGGAAAGTATGGTCAGGATAGAATACAGAGCGCCCGAATGTTCCGAGAGCAGGGGCAAGCTATTATCGTGATTCCCAGTCAGGTCAGCCATGAGAAGTCAGCTACTCTAGGGCAATCAGGTCGAGATTCAGTAAATCTCTCGTAGTTTGAGGTACTGTTCTGGACCAGCTAATCGGGGGCAAATTCATTGCGATCAGGGGCATTGACTTCCATTGAGTTCGGAATCAGTTAGTCTGAGGACAAGTTCCGAAGTTTCAGTTGATCAAGGGGCAGTATGCTTGAGAGGCAACTAATCAGAAGGGAGTCTTCTCGAGATCCAATCAGGGGCAGTCATGCAGAACGTGGAGATTTGAAAGCAGATACTTCAGGTGGATCATCAGATCAGGATAGGTCGCTAGAACGCTCATTCAGGGGCACGTCGCCGCGGAGAGCGTTGAAACCGACTGGGTTGGTCCGGGCTAATGGAGATTGAATCTTTTTGTCGTATAGATGCTGGGGCAAGTAATCTAGAGGTCGTCTCATAGTAAGCGGTTCAGAGCAAGTGTTCCCAGGAGTTAGATAGGGGCAAGTGGAGTGCAGTGGGAAAAGCTATTCAAAAGCTCGCAAAGTTCCCCGTCGGAGTCCATGGCAGGCTGGTACCCTCTCCAGAGATTGTATGTTGTGTCTTCCCCAGTGAAGTCGCCCCGAGCAAAACTGAATGTTAATTCCCCAGGAGAGTTAAGATTAATGTATCTTCAGTTCAGCATTAGCTTATCAAGCAGAGCAGAGTCCTCCCCAGTGAAGGTCGAGATGGATACGATTAACTCCCAGAGGGTTCTCGTGCAGTGCAAATCAGAATGTGTGCTTCAGTCCCCAGCTCAGTGATGGCGGGATGATTTCCCCAGCTCAGTGATAGCAGGAGAGGTTCACCACAGAGTGTGATCAGGTGGTTGGAGCAGCTGAAAGGAGTTTTCCCGAGCGGGATTGTCCTTTCTTTCCCCAGCAAGTCGCTCTTTCTCGTCAGGAGGACCGTCATCAGCAGATTTTGGAGTTCTGAGTTCGTGAGCTATTTTCCCAGCAGGGTGGTCATCCCCAGCGGAGTTAGTTCATCTTTCCAACATTTATTTTGTTGGAAGCGTATCGACGGTATTCCGATCATCCCCAGCAGATCCAGTGTGTCTTCAGCATTTATTTTGCTGAAGTAACTCTTTGCATAAGCATGCATCATGAGCATTTGCATTCTACCCAAGTATGTAGCATTTCCATGCAGTATGGAAGCATTTCATCATTATCAAACATGCATATTTGAAACATAAGCCAGGTGGTTACCTCTCCAGTTTCAGATATGTTATTCCTTGCCGATAAGAGAAATCGTGATTTAGGAAGATGTGGGTTTTGTGGTCAAAGTACGCAGTGATTGTATTTGTACCCTCTATGGGGTTCATATTGTAAGGCACACAGTGATCGTGTTAATTTCGAGATGTTGATTTGTTGCCCAAGTATGCAGTGATCGTATTTGTGCCAGTATGGGGTTCATATTGTAAGGCACGCAGTGATCGTGTTAATTTCGAGATGTTGATTTGTTGCCCAAGTATGCAGTGATCGTATTTGTGCTAGTATGGGGTTCGTGTCGTAGGACACGCAGTGATCGTGTTGATCTTGTTATGAATATCTGTGGTCGAATGGCGCAGTGATCGTATTCGTCCCGATCTAAGAAGATTGTTTTGTAAGGCACGCAGTGATCGTGTTGGTATCGTTTCGGGGTTTTATTGAGTAAGGCACGCAGTGATCGTGTTGGTATCGTCTCGGGGGTTTATTGAGCAGGACGCGCAGTGATCGCGCTCACTCTATTGGTGGTGCAGGACACGCAGTGATCGTGTTACCATATCATGTGATTTCGTTGGTCGATATATGCAGTGATCGTATTCGTCCGTTTTACAGTGATTATGGGTTGATACGCAGTGACCGTATTCGTCCGTTATGCAGTTTGATTATGCTGTAGGACACGCAGTGAATGTGTTCATCGGGTTGTTGGTGGCCGAAGTACGCAGTGATCGTATTCGTCCCATGTTTGAAATTGTGTCACAGCACGCAGGGATCGTGTTTCCTCCAGGCAAGAGGGTCGTGACATGAAGCGCGCAGTGATCGCGTTTATCCTATGTATGGTCAGGATATGCAGTGATCGTATTCGTCCAGTTATGTGGGTTAGTTGAGGCACGCAACACGCAGGGATCGTGTTTTTCTCCAGTCAAGAGGATCGTGGCTCAGAACGCGCAGTGATCGTGTTCAAACACGCAGTGATCGTGTTCCAGATACGCAGTGACCATATTCACGCAACACGCAGGGATCGTGTTTTTCTCCAGTCAAGAGGATCGTGGCTCAGAACGCGCAGTGACCGTGTTCAAACACGCAGTGATCGTGTTCCAGATACGCAGTGACCGTATTCACGCAACACGCAGGGATCGTGTTTTTCCTCCAGTCAAGAGGATCGTGGCTCAGAACACGCAGTGATCGTGTTCGAACGCGCAGGGATCGTGTTCAAGATACGCAGTGATCGTATTCGTACAGCATGCAGTGATCGTGTTGTTAGTACCATGGGAAATTATGATGCGGAGCGCGCAGTGATCGTGGCTATTGTATCAGTGGGTTGTTGGTCGGCATACGCAGTAATCGTATTCGTCCTGTTACATGGGTTGATTTTGTGACACACGCAGTGATTGTGTTGACATAATTCCGGGGTTTTGTTGGTCGAGATGCGCAGTGATCGCATTCGCCCTATTGCAGCACACGCAGGGACCGTGTTTATCATATTGGTGGTTGAAGTACGCAGTGAACGTGTTCGCCTCTCCTATGTGGATTTATTTCGTCTGGCACGCAGTGATCGTGTTTATCTCATCCGGTTGGATTTATGGTCGATGTGATTGTAACGTAGCATGCAGTGATCGTGTTCGTCGTGTTTGTCCCGTTAAATGGTTTTTGTTTGTAAGACACGCAGTGACCGTGTTCGTCGCAGTTTTGTGGATTTGTTGTGCCAGACACGCAGTGATCGTGTCCGTCATGGCATATTCCCCTAGCAGAGTTGCTTGGCCAAGCACTTCTCTTTCTCCCCAGCCGAGTCCTTTCTCAGAATGCTGTAGAGATGGCATAATGCAATTTCTGGGTGGTTACCCACAGTTTCCCCAGTAGAGACGTAATCCCCAGCGGGTTGTTCTTCAACGAGATACTTGGCTAAGTTCCTCG
The DNA here is from genome assembly GCA_963859935.3 of Lathyrus sativus. Lineage (NCBI taxonomy): Eukaryota > Viridiplantae > Streptophyta > Magnoliopsida > Fabales > Fabaceae > Lathyrus > Lathyrus sativus. Next base: position 605,369,366 of record OZ012735.1, read on the forward strand.
TGGTCCCTGGCAGGGTATCCTTTGACAAGTCGCTTGGTTAAGTCACTTGTATTTCCCCAGCTGAGTCTTTCTCAGGAGGATGGGGTATCAGTATTAGAAGGTGGTAATACAGATTTTCGGGTGGTTACCCGCAATTCCCCAACAGAGTTATGTTCTCCAACAGGGTGTTACTTCAATGGGTTGCTTGGTTAACTCCCTCATAGTCTCCAGCAGGGAGCTCGCTACAGGAGTTGTTTGGTTAAATTACTCGTAGTTTTCAACAAGGGTGCTTGGTTAAGTTCCCATTTTCCCCAGCAGGTGTTTAACGGCAGTCGTCAGAATTTGTCCCCTCAGAGTTGCTTGGTTAAGTTTCTCATTTCCCCGCAGAGTCGGTTGTTCATGTCTTCGGACCTTGTCTCGTTTGGTTAAGCGTTCTCTCGTTTCTTCAGGATACGAAAAGTTTATCAGTGAAGTCAACATGACAAGTGAAGTCAGTATTCTCCCGCTGGTTAGCATGTGCTCAGTTGATAAGTGAGATCAACAGAGGTTGATAAGTGAGATCAACAGAGGTTGATAAGTGAGATCAACAATTTCTCGTTATGTGGTGTATGCTCATTTCTTCGGAATGGAGTGGCCTGCGGACAACATCAGTTTATTTGACAGATGGATGGCTAGTTGTTGCCGTGACAACAGAAGCCAGTTCCCAGGGTTTTCTCAAGCAGTAGTCGTTTTCGCAATTTATTTTTGCGGTTGGCAAATTTCCGGGTTCTTTCGTATTCAACCGTCTCGTACCTCGATTGTCTGAAGGTTGCGCGCTCTTCATCCAGTCGGGTCCAAGTCGCTTGAATAGGGGCAACTGTTGCACCCCAAAATTTGCCCAACCTTTTCTAACCTAGGTTTATGTTTCAATTGCATAGTCATTTGCATTGTCATCATGTACATAGTGTATTCATCTGCATTGCATGTCATAAGCAAGTTATCTTAACAGGGGATCAAAGTGATATTCCTATCTCAAGAGGTATATCCAAGGGTTTCATTCATATTCAAGACTACTCAGGTCATCAGAGGAGAATTTGAGCTTTGAAGAGCTGCCAGGTTGATCAGTGAATTCTCTCCTATCTTGAGGCTAGTTGGGGATCATCAGAGGAAATGTGAGCTATGAGCCAAGAGTATGAGGTGTGTATGGATGCTATGAAGAGTCTAGAGAATCATTTTTGAGGAGAACCAAGTCATTTGAATGATTGCAAGAGCCTCAGTTGAAGTCAGTCAACTAGGGTCAACACTGGGTCAATTCTAGGTCAAAGAAGTGTTTTGAAGGGTATCAAGGATCATTTGAAGAATGGGGGATTCATTATTTGATATATGGATATGGATATGATGTTGTGATAAAGAAAAATCAAAAGGAATCAAGGAGAACTGGAGTTACTAAATTAGGGTTTTATTGTAAAATCCCCTGATTTAGGTCAAACTTCAAAGCAGTGTAACTCAAGATGAAAGCTTCATATGGATTCTTGGTCCACATGAAACTTGTAGAATATCTTCATAGCTTTAATTTGAGTGGTGGAAGTCATCAAGATGATTTGTAGAACTCAAGTTATGGCTCTTGCAAGTTACAGGCCATCTGAGGGCACTGAAATTTGTCTGTGAAAATTGTTTGTATTCCAAGCAACTTTTGACTTTCAAGGGTACTTCAAATGGATTTCTGGCCAACATGAGAATTGTTCCTTATTGTCTTAGATTTCTATAATGGTATGGTATGCCTTCATATGATTTATGGAACTCTACTTATGGTCTTGGCAAGCAAAGGGTATTTTGGTCATTTGAGGATTACAGGTCATTCTTAGTATATGCCTAAAACTCATACAAGGAAGCTTCAAATGAAAAACTTCACAACATAAAAGTTGTTCAAAATGGGATTTTAAGGCTAGAAAAGAAGGTGTGAAAGTTTGTAAAATCTTAGAGCATGGAATTTTAAAATTGGTGCAAATGACTTGAAAATGGCTTATAAGTTGAAAAAGTTGAAATGAAAAATTGGTTTGGGAGATCTACAAATCCAATATGGGTCATCCAATATACCAAATTGATTCCAAACATCATTTTAAATACATTGGTTCAGCCACTTTTTTGAGTTAGGGTTTAAAAATTGGACTTGCTTTGTATTTTTGTTACTTGCATAATAAGGCAAGTATAGAAAACTTGGCACAAGATGAATTTTCAAGGCAAGGAGCTTACATACACTTCCCATATCTCATGTAAGGAGATTTTGACATAAGTTTGGAAAGGTGCAAGCATGAGATAAGAGATATTCAAAGTATCATGGCATGAGAAGTTCATGAAATTTCCACAACTTTCTAGAATCCTCCAAGATTATTCTAGAAACCTCTAAGTTTGTTAATCATCATCTATATATTGGATTGAGATCATTAAGAGTAAAGGTTGGTGATAGTTGATTTTGAATCCATTTGCAAATCATATTGAATTTTTTTCTCTTCACCATTTTTTCCATTTTTCCCACACTTTCACATTTTGGAATTTTTTTTCAATCTTTTTTCTCTCACTTTCCATACTTTTTCTCTTCACCAATCAATTACACAACAATTATAGAGATGGTTCATCATTTTTTTTGAGAGAATTGGAGCAAGAGGAACCTTGTAGTAACATGAAAAAGTGGTGAAAACTCAAATTCCAATTTTCACTTTTTCATCAATTCAAGACTTGTCAAGGCTTCAAACATATTCACCAAGTATTGTTGAGTGATTCTACATCATTTTCTCAAAGAATTGGTGATCGAGTGAAGCTCCATAAGCCATTTTTCGGAGGTATAAAGAATTCGACATAACTCATGATTTATGAGTCTTTCTTGCATTATTGTTGTTGCATTACATTGCTCTCATCTCCTACATGGATTCTAGTACAAAAAAGATGGGTTTCATGACAATTTTTGGTTCTTGAGTTTTTCTTGAGGTGCCACGTTTTGGGAGTTAGAGAGAGTTTCAAGAAAATCTAAGACCATATTTGGATTCCTTGATTTTTTTTCCTTCAAGTTTGACCAAAATTTTGTGCGAAACGGATAATTATTGATGGAGTTATGGTGCTTCAAAGTAGCAAAAAACTCATGTTCATGGGGCTGCGGGTTACTATTCACAAAGTTGAAAAATTTGATTTGGAGAAGAAGGTGTTAACACCGTCGGATGCATTTCCAAGTCAAGGTTTCTTCCATTCATCCAACGCCTCTCACTGCGCCACGTAATCGGCCACATAAGCCTCATGCCACTTTTATTTATTCATGTTATTTTCTTTTATTTTCCTATTGCCATGTTTCTTTTAATTTTTCTGTTTTATATGTTGACTTCAAATAATCATAAAAAATAGGAAAATTAGTCTTTTTGATCCCCATTTTTTTGTTCTGAATCTATAAGATGTCTAGGATTTAATAAAACCGGAATTATAACTTTACCATTTTTTGATATTTTCTTTGGATTTTTTACATTTGGGTCGTCATAAAAAGGCCAATGTTGGTGCTATCATTTTGTTTAATTTCTTTGACCTATCAAAACACAATTTAAATGTCAATCCTTTTGCAGGGATCTCATACACATGTTGAGGTATTGTGATATATTTTTGTGGGAATTTTATTGTACCATTTTAATTGGTTTTGGATGCTTTCTTTAACATGCTCCATTTTAATCTTTCCTTTGGTATACATGAGATATCTTGCAATGTTTTCATCTTGTTTGACCATTTATCTTTGGATATTTTTGTGGTATATCTCACCCCTAGTTTGTAGCTTGATGTAGGGCATTGGAGATTTTTATTTGAATTTTTTAGCACCTTTTGCTATTTTTCTTATGTTTTGTATTCGAACTTGTAATTTGGACTTCCGAATGGACTTTATTTTTGTTAAGGCTCCAACGGCCGATTTGTGTTTGCGTGGTGAACGTCGTGGTTTATATTTCTTATTATAGATAGGTTAGAGGTATTGGAAGACCCTTAGGTGGCTGTTATTTGTATGTGTAGCTTGCCCGATTATCGACTTGTTTGCATGATAGCACGTTGCGATTCCAAATAGTGGATTACGCGTTTCATTCGGAGTTTTCACTCGATTCTTTGCATATGATCACTTGATATTTTCTTATTCCATCCATGAATGGGCTTGAGGTTTAGATGAACCTTCCTCCCTCCTTTGCATTGCATTTACCATTGCTATATTCATGTTCACTTGTATGCGGTTATTACTTGTATTTCCGTTTCTTCCTTTCGTTTCCTTTCCCGTAGGACTTCCATTCTTCCTTGTTCAAGGGAGGATGTGATAGACATTAGGAGCTAACCCATGTATGATAACATTAGGGTAGATTTTATTCCCTTTTTAACCCTAGGATTTGTAGAGTGTCATCTATTCTTCCTTCAAAACAACAGAAAAACATTAATAAAGGTTATAACAGAGATTAATTCATTTCTTCCGTCAAAAGATTTGAACAGACATCAACCTTTTTGCAATAAGAAAACCCTTGTTTAAGGTGAGATTTTTCATAAAAAACACTTGAACAGCTTGTGTCGGGCGTAGCCCGAACTACGTTTGCTCTGATCTTCCATGCAGTATGGAAGTACGTAGGCATAGGATGCGATATCCTAGCGAGCAACCTTCACCCACCTTCACCCGTAGTTAGGCGAACTACGTTGACTCTGATTTCTCGTTCCAGATGGGAATACGTAGGCATAAAGTGTGATGCTTTGCCGAGTCAAGTTTTCTTTTCTTTTCAGACCTCATCCTTTAGTTTAGATAGAAGTGTAATCCGTACAAACCAAGCAAGCATGGATCCCATCGAGTACGATGGACGTGAGGGGTGCTAATACCTTCCCCTTGCGTAACCGACTCCCGAATCCAGGTTTTGGTTGCGATGACCATACCTTTTCCCGTTTTTCGCGAGGTTTACTTCGAGCGTTTCCTTTCCCTCCGTTGGGATAAATAACGCAGGGTGGCGACTCTTCTGTTCAGCCGGCGCCGATTTTCGCAGTAGCGACAGGTATGTCCTCGGTTTTCATCCTAATTTGATGATACCCAACCCTAAGATCCAGTTTAGAAAACACCACGGCACCACCCAATTCATCCAATAAATCCTCCACTAATGGAATTGGAAATTTAGCCTTCACCATCATTTCATGCAACCTCATATAATCCACACACATTCACCAACTCTCATCTTTCTTTTTGACTAACACAACTGGAGAAGCGAAAGGGGAAGAGCTTGGTTGAATTACTCCTAAATCTAAGAGCTCCCTCACCATGCCATTAATGATATCCTTCTGAGCTGGTGGATATCTATAAAGTCTTAAACTGACTGGGTGAGAACCCTCCTTTAGCACACTATGATGGTCATGAATACCCCTAAAGGGAGACAACTGAGTAGATGTTTCAAAGACCTCTTGGAACTCATGTAAAACTGACTCTCTA